>NW_004624901.1:499814-594799 GCF_000247695.1 Heterocephalus glaber
TTTTTTTTTTTTTTTTTTGGTGCCAGGGATTGAACTCGGGACCTTGCGCTTGCGAGGCAGGTTGCAGAATCTCTGAGCTAAGTCCCTGGCCCTAGTCCTTTTTTATTTTATTCAGGCATTACTGAGTTGCTCCAGCTAGCCCCAAACTTTCCATCTTCTTGCCTCAGCCTCCTGAGTGCTAGAACTACAGGCCTGCACCACCATTACCAGCTCCAGCTCTTTGACTTTTGTGAGGTGCTGGGAAAGATCCCAGAGCTTCCCACATGCTAGCCAAGCACTCTATCACTGAGCCATACTGTCAGCCCTACACTGGCCTTAAAGATGTAAGAAAAAATGGTTCTCAGTGGAAGGCAGGGCATGTGCAAAGGTCCTGAGGTAGGCACAGGACAGCAAGGTCACAGAAGAGCAGAGACTAGGGCAATGGCAGGCGACCCAGAGGTTGCCAGAAGCGGCTCCCAGACCCTGGTTGGCCATGTCGAGGGCGGAACTTATTTTAGGGGATGCCCACCCCCTCAAGGCTCTACACCAGTCACTCAGCCTCACCTTGCAGGAAGAAGGTGTCATGCTGGTCACGTGCAGGGTGCTGCTGTGGCTGGAAGAGTGCATCGAAGTTCCAGAAGGAGCTCTCGATGAAGTTGTCAGTCTGCATCTCGGTGAAACTGGGGAGACACAGCCTGACTGCCTGCCTGCTCCCATGCTGCTCCCACCCCGCCCCTGGGCCCATGCTCACCCCATCTCCAGGAAGATCTGGCGGAACTGGGAACGGACCTTAAGGAGGGGGTGCAGGTGGCCACTGTCAGGGAGCACGCCACAGGCTGAGAAGTTGTAGGGTTTGAAGGACCGGTCCCGCCAGGAGCCGCTGTGGGGATTTGGGGCACAGGGCCAGGTGAAGCCCACACCACCTCAGTACCCCACCTGTCCCTGCCCGGTCAGGTGCTAATGCTACCTGGAGATCATCTCCGGACTCAGCTCTGTCTCCTGCTTGGAAACACTGGTGCTGAAGGCGCTGCCCTTGCTTACCCAGTAGGTCTTCAGGCTCCTGAGGTCAGAAGAGGGGAGGGGACACACTGTCACTTCCTCAAGAGGCTTCCTTCTGATGCTGATCCTAAGGCCACCCACCAGATCACTCTGCTTTATTTTCTTCCCAATATGGTCACCTGAGATCCTTTTATGTGTCCACTGCCTATCCCCCCCCCCATGTTTACTCATGTACTCATTCAACAAACACTTAATAGTGAGAACCTAAGGAATGCCAGGGTCCATTCAAGGGGCTAAGCATACAGCTGGGAACAACAGCATTAAGGCAAATCTACACTTGCAGCCCTGTTGAAGCAGCGTTGGGCTACTTGCCTGTCTTTTAATGTGGTGCTGGGATACAAAATACCAAAAAAAACCCCAAACATACAAAATAAAAAATAATGTGGTGCTGGGGATCAAATCCAGGGACTCTTACATGGTAAGCAAGCACACATCACTGAGCTGTACCCCCAGACCCCTCTGTTTCACATTACTTGTTTTCTCTTTTTTTGCAGCACTAAGAATGGAATGCAGGGCCTCATGCATGCTACACAAATACTCTGCCACCAAGCTATACCTCCAGCTCTCTTTTTAATATTATATTAACAAATGTAGGGAGAGGCAGAGGAGGGAAGAAGAAAGAAAAAGTATTAAGATGTGTTAAGCATGTGTACAAACTCCCCATGAGGAATCCAATCACTATGTGCTACAAACATGTACTAATAAAAGTAAATATTAAAAAACAACATTTAAAAATAAACACAGCTTTGTTATTCATATACATTGAGTATGTTACATATCTTGTGTGGGCCACAAGTCAATTCCTCTTCGCTCAGTACAGTGCAGGCAAGCCAAAAGGTCAGATATGGTTTACTCTGTACCAGTCTCTGTTCCACTAAAGTCACCCTAAAATCCTAAGACAAGGAACTGTTTTTTTGTTTTGTTTTTTGCTTTTTGAGACTGAGTCTCACTATGTAGTCCAGGCTGACCTCCAACTTTCTGCAATCCTCCTGTCTCCACCTCCTGGGTGCTAGGATTACAGGCCTGGCAAAAAAAACTGTTTTAGACCTGGGTGTGTTGCTGTACATATGTAATCCCAGCACTGGGGAGGCTAAAGGAGGAAGATCATCTTGAGTTTGAACCCTGGACTAAATAGTGAGACTCATCTCAAAAAACACAAGCAAACAAAACAACAACAGACTGTTTTATAGATACGGAAACTAAGGCCAGGAAGTTCTGCATGAGCAGGGCAAGGTCACTCAGCTAGGAAGTAGCAGAGCTTGGATGCCCACCAGACAGCTCAGCTCCAGAGTGCATTCTCCTGGCCACTCTGTCTACTCCAAGGGGACTGCAGCCCCATGCCATGCCCTGATGTCCATGCAACCCATATAGTGCTGAGACCTGAGAAGGCAATCACCAGGGTGTGAGGCACAAAGCCCAGGAAGGAGGGGCTTCTGTGAAACTCCAGGAGTCAGAGGTGTCAGAATGGGCCGGGGATTTAGCTCAGTGGTTCCGCTGCCTGCCTCACAAATGCAAGGACCAGAGTTCAATCCCTGGTACCAAAAAAAAAGAAATTGTGCAGAGGTGTCAGAGTGGGGTGGGTTTTTTTTGGGGGGGGGGTATTTATTTATTTATTTTTACAATGCAGGGGATTGAACCTAGGACCTTCACACTGAGCTTTTATCCCTAAAGTAAACTTTTTTTTCTTTGGGACTGAGTTTTGATAAATTGGTAAACTGCACCGGCTGGGCTTGAAGTTGCCATCCTCCTGCCTGAGTCTCCTAGAGTGCTAGGATGCCAGGTGTGCATGACCATGCCTGGCTCAGGGCAGCCTCTTTAAGGTGACATATGAGCAGGGATCTGATGGCACAGGCTTTCTTAAAAATCAGTGAGAAGCCAGGCATGGTGCCATACACCTGCAATCCCAACACTCAAGAAGCTGAGGCAGGAGGATCGTCATAAGTACAAGGCCAGTCTGGGATACATAGTGAGTTCAAGACCAGCATCAACTAGATAAAAAAAAAAGAAGGGGGGGCCTGGGATTTAGCTCATGGTTCCACCACCTGCCTCAAAAGCACAAGGTCCTGAGTTCGATCCCCAGTACCAAAAAGAAAAAAAAACAAAACAAATGAAAAAACAAGAAGACAGTTCTAGAAGGCTGAGGCAGGAGGGTCACAAATTTGACCCAGCCTAGGCAATTTAGTGACTTAGCGAGATCTTGTCTCAAAAAACAAAACAGGGCGGGGATATAGCTCAATGCAAAGGTTGTACAGTTGCCTGAGCTTGCTGTATGCACTTGACAACCAGGCACACAGGGAGCTGGGAGGAGACCAGCAGCTCCCTCTCAACCCCCACCTCATGGCCAGTCCAGGGCCAAGCCACAGTGGCTGCCACTCACACTTCAGTCAAGAGCTTCCTCTTCCGGAGCTCGCTCCTCTCCTTCTCGCCCAGCTTTTCGGCCTGGCCCCCCTGGACCAGCTGGAGCCGCCGCTGTACCTCGTCCTCCACTTTGTCCACCTGGCATGACGGTCACAGTGAGGGCCTGTCCACCTGCCTGCCACCCACCCAGCCACCTGCAGGGACTCACCACTCGAAACACCCGAGGCCCATTGGCTGCACTCTTGTCCACGCGGATCCACTTGTTGGACATGGCCTTGCTGAAGCCCACTTTGCCGCTGGGCAAGTGCTGCAGGGGAAGCTGCAGTGAGCTTGCCACTGGACCACCATCACGCCATCACCACCCTGCCGCCCCCCACCTACCATGAGCTCGCTCTGGGCTAGGCCCTCCGGGGGTACACTTCGGAACACACGTGCCTCGTGGCTGCCCTCCCGAGCAATCTCTTCACCCTCAGTGGTCAGCTCCCAGCGCTTGGTAGAGCGAAGCTCAGCCTCAATGACCTGGGGGAAGCAGGGGAGAGGTAGGATGGGCTTCAGAGCCAGGTACCCCTTGTCATGGCACTAGGCCAAAGGCTCAAAGTGCAGCCTTTACATTGTGGCTGTGTCACTTTGCAGCCGAGTGACCTCCCCTTGCCAAGCCTCCAGGTCCCTTGTCACACTGATGTAATGATGATGAAGATGAAAACATCCCAGGGCTGGGTGGTGGCTCAAGCCTGTAATCCCAGCATTTGGGAGGCTGATGCAGGAAGATCACCACAAATTTTAAACTAGCCTGGGCTACATAGTGAGTTCAAGGTCAGCATGAACTATATAGCAAGAACCCGTCTCAAAACACAAAGACTGGGGGGCCAGGGATTCAGCTCAGTGGTTCCAGCACCTGCCTCAAAAGCGCAAGGTCCCGAGTTTGATCCCCGGTACCAAAAAAAAACCCCACAAAGACTGGGAATACTGGGGGTACACAGGACCTTTGCACTGAGCTAAATCCCCAGGTCTATACTGCAGACAGCAACACAAGACTCCACAGTGAGATAAGGTCAGTGAGGCTCACAAATTCTAGACTTCCTCTCTCTTTTTTAATTTTAATTAATTAATTAATTAATTTTGACTTTTCAAGACAGGCTCTCACTAGGTACTTCAGGCTGGCCTTGAACTCACTATGTAGCCCAGGCTGGCCAAAACTGAAAGGGCCAGGGACGTGGCTCAGGGTTGCCTGGCCTGCCTGGCAAGTGCAAGGTCCTCAGTTTGATCCCCCGTACCAAAAAAAAAAAAAAAAAAAAAACCACCTCAGGGCCATCCTCCTGCCTCAGCCTCCTGAATGTTGGCATTACAGGTACATGCCACCACCATAAGCATCAACTGCTACATCTGGAAAACAAGGATGACAACAGTGCAACAGCCCCAGCATCATGGCAAGGACTGGATGACAAGTGAAGTCCTGAACAGGGTGGGCCTAGAACTGGTGCTTGACAAATCACATGCACACTGATCTGTAGATCCAGCCTTCGGGATACCCGCCTCTCTGCATCCTCCTCGTATGACTCCATCACCCTTGCTTGCCTCAGTCTGAAAGTCCAGCTGTTCCCCCTCCCTTCCTAGAGGCCTCCCCAAACCAGACACCGCTCTCTGGCTTGGGGATGTTACAGCTTAGGCCCTCACCCCCCACCCACCTCCAGTAGCACACCTGTCAATCTTCCCCAAAGGTGGTGCAGAAACCACACATACCTTCTGGCTTCAACTTCTACTATGGCTCCCCAGTACCCAAGCCGAAGAGCTACATAGGAAGCTTTGACTTCCAGCTGTGCTGCTCTCTCTGGCACCTGTCACTCTCCCTGCCTCTTAATGGCCACCACTTTGCTTCGCAGTGCACAGACCAGCGTCAGCTTTTATCTCCACCTGGCCTCTCCCTGACCCCAAGTCTGGCCAGCTGTGGCCGTTGGATTCCCTGTGACTGCCGCCTCACGCTGGTCATTTGTGCTCCTGCGATATCACAAGCTCTTCCAGGGCAGCGAACACGTCTTCCTCCATCATCACATTACCACGCCCCTGCCCCGGGACCTTGCAACAGTGGACTTTTATCGCTGGCGGCCAACGGTGCACCCCAAGCCTCCGCCTTCGCATTCCGCGGTGGACCCCCCTGCAAGGAGCCTGAGGAAGCCTGACTTGGAAACACGACTGGCAAGGGAACGGGCATGGTGGTGCACGTCTGCGATGCCAGCAGTCGGAAGGCTGAGGCAGGAGGATCGCCGCGAGTTCGAGGGCTACACTATGAGACCTTGTCTAAAAACAACAACAACAACAAACGGACAAAAAAACCAGAACAATACAAAACATGACAGGCAAGAGGAATGCAGATGCAAAGGCGAGGCGCCCGCATCACGGGCCTATCTCACCTCGCCCAGAGCCTGCAGGCTCTTCACAGCGCCCACCACCGCCTGGTGCTCCACCCCCAGCTGGGTCGCCAGCTCTGCGCTGTCCAGGCCGCCATCTGCCACCTCCAGCCGCCGCAGCAATTGCTCCGCCACAGGACCATCCGCCATGGTTATTCCCAAGGCTTACAGCATGCCCAGGACACAGCCCCGGAAACCGGAACCGGAACCGGCCTACGGAGTTTGTATCGCCATTTTGAGTGTGGCGGATTAAGTGCAGCCTTTGGGCGTTGCCATTTCAAGGGTGGTAGTTGAACCTAGAAAGGTGGAAAAGACTGAATCCTTACCTTCCTTTGGCTCACTGGCGAGATAAATTGATGAGCCTAAGGTCAGAGACAGTTTTGTTTTGCCTTCCATGCGTCTATGCCATTGGCAAGTTGTGTAACCTTGGACTTAATTCAACCTTTGGGTATACCTAGCCTTGTCAACTAGTTTTAAATTTTCAAAGGGAGCTGGAGAGACCCATTTCCATTTATAGAGGAAGATCACCTAGAAACAGTTACAATCAAGGTGTCCACTAACTTGTGTAACCTGTTAAATGCCCAACCCAGTGCTGAGAGCTTTTTTTCCCCCTAGTACCAGGGATTGAACCCAGGACCTTGCACTTGCAAGGCAGGATTGGAACCACTGACCTAAATCCCCAGCCCTATTATTAGGATTTTTGAAACAGGGTCTCATCATATAGTTCAGGTTGGTTTTGAACTTATATAGCCCAGGCTGGCTTTGAACTGGGGTGATCCTCCTGCCTCAGCCTCCCAAGCGCTGGAATTATAGCCATGCACCACCACTCCCGACTAAAGCTTTAGCATTTCTCCCCAAACTCTGTGATGTGGATACCCATATAACCTCCATTTCAGAGATGAGAAAACAGACTCAGGGGTGATATGACTTGCCCAGAGTTCTATAGGTAGTTGACAAAAATGGAATCAGAAATTATACACCCATAGGGCTGGGGATGTAGCTTAGTGGCGCAGTGCCTGCGTGGCAAGCACAATGCCCTGAGTTCGATTCCCAGTACCAAAACAAAACAAATTATTAAAAATAAAACCCAGAAATTATACATTCTCCAGCTTGGTGTAGTGCATGCCTGTCATTCCAGCATTCCTGAGGCTGAAGCAGGAGGATCACCAGGAGTTCAAAGCCAGCCCAGGCTACATAGTGAGTTCAAAGCGAGCCTGAACTACATGGCCAGACCCTGTCTTAAGCAAACAAACATGAAAACAAAGAAATTATAAATCCTTCAGACCCTAACTCCTCCCTTACCATGCATTCAGGAGATCGATATTAGGACAATAACAATAGATCAGTGCTGTCCTATAGAAATATAATGTCACACACGATATAATTGAAAAATTTTCTAGTAGCAATTGTTAAAAAAGAAACCAAGGGGGCTGAGATGTAGCTCATTGGTAGAGTGCTAGCCTGCATGTCCAAGACCCAGAGTTTGAGCCATAGTACCCAGGAAAAAAGAAAACAGATGGAATTTTCTGGTTTGGTTTGGTTTTTTGTTAGGGGGTCTCACTATGTAGCTCAGGCTGGCCTCATGGCAGGCCAGCCCGTGGCAATCCACCTGCCTCAGCCTCCCAAGGGCTGAGCTCACAGATGTGTGCTACCACACCTGACTAAAAACAGGTGGAATTTACTTAACCTAGTATGTCCAAATTATTTTCCAACCCTTAATATAGAGTTTATTAATGAAATATTTTGCACTCTTTGTTTTCCCATAAGTCTTCAAAAATCAATCTCATATGTTTTTATTTTTTAGCTTTTTTGAGTCAGGGTCTCACACTGTAGTTCAGGATGGCCTTGAACTCACTATGTAGCTCAGGATGGCCTTGAACTTGCAGGAATCCTCCTGCCTCCGTCTCCTGACTGCTGAGATTACAGGTGAGCACTGCCATACCTGGCGCTTGTACCTATTTTAACGTACAAGGGCTGAGGACGTGGCTCAGTGATAGAGCACCTGCCTAGCATGCACAAAACCCTGGTTCAGTCTTCAGCACTGAAGAAAAAAAAGATGCTTTAACTTATAGCACAACGCATTTGTCACATTTCAAAA
The DNA here is from genome assembly GCF_000247695.1 of Heterocephalus glaber. Next base: position 507,714 of record NW_004624901.1, read on the forward strand.
GACCAATAATGGGCTGGGGATTTAGCTCAGTGGTTCTGCTGCCTGCCTCGAAAGCCCAAGGACCCAAGTTCAATCCCTAGTACCAAAAACATCAACAACAACAAAAGACCAATAGTAACATGTGGGCAGTAACAAGTGTTAGAAACAAAAAAACCCCATTTGGGTATTATTATTTTGTGACATTGGTGATTGAACTCAAGAGTTATTGTGTTGAACTACATCCCCAGCCATTTTTTTAAACTTTCTATTAATTATTTATGTATTTTTGAGAGTCATGCTTTTTAGTTCAGTGTGGTCTTGAATTCACTATGTAGCCCAAGCTTGCCTCAAATTTTCAGAGATCCTTCTTCCTCAGCCTCCTAAGTGCTGGGATTACTAGCATATGCCACCACACCTGGTTATTTATTTTTAAAAATTTATTTATTTTTTTCCCAGTACCAGGGATTGAACTCAGGACCTTGCGATTTCGAGGCAGGCATGGCACCACTAAGCTAAATCCCTGGCCCCGGGTTATTATCATTATTTATTTTAATTCATTAATTTTATTGGTACATTTTAGGTATACAATATGTTGACATTCATTATTGGGAGTTTGTACCTTTACATAACGTATCTTGGTTCTTATTTTTTGGGTTGTTATTTTGAGACAGGGTCTCACTAAGTTGCTAAATTCCCCAGCCTGAGATAGTTTGCAATTCCTCCTGCCTCTAGCTCCCAGAGTGCTGGAATTATAGGTGTGCACCATCATGCTTGGCTTTGCTTTTTTTTTTTTTTTTTTGGTACCGGGGATTGAACTCTGGTCCTTGCGCTTGCGCAGCAGGCTGCGAAACCACTGGGCTAAATCCCTGGCCCTTTGCTTTGTTTTTTATCTCCTGGATTTTTTTTCTTTCTTTTTTTTTTTATACCTGGGATTGTGCTTTCGAGGCAGGCGCCAGAAACACTGACCTAAATCCCTAAATCCCCGTCCCTGCTTTGTGTTTTTTTGTTGTTGTTGGTTTTTTTTTGGTACTGGGGATCAAACTCAGGTCCTTGCGCTAGTGAGGCAGGTGGCAAAACCACTGAATTAAATCCATCCCTGGCCCCCTGCTTTGTTTTTAATGTGGTGCTGGGGTTTGAATCCAGGACATGCTAAATACGCTCTTTAGCAATGAGCTACATCCCCAGCCCTGAAACACAGGTAATTTCTAATCTCAGATCTGCCATTTATGTCACCCTAAAAAAAAAACAACCAAATCATTTAATCTTTTTATGTTTATTGGTACCAGGGATTGAACTCAGGACCTTGCGCTTGCAAGGCAGGCAGTGGCACCACTGAGCTAAATCCCTGGCCCAACTCATTTAAGTTTTTTGTGCCTTAGTTTGTTTGCCCCAGTGGAGATAGGATGTGAGTCAGTGAGAAGGAAGGTGTATGGTGCACACAGATATATACACTACCTGCAAGTACTAATGTGGACCACATGCAGCCACTCTTCTCTTCCTTTTGTGCCACTAGATGTGGCAGCCGGGGCCTCACAGGTGCTAAGCATGCCCTCTACCACTGAGCTACACCCCCAGCCCTGAACAGATGTACTGACCCAATACCACAACTTTTATCATTTGAGCCTGTAACCCCCGGGGCCACTAATACAGCCTGGTCTGACCCTACAGTGAAATCCTGAATTCAGCATACATCCTTCAGAGTTCCTTCTCCCCTAAGTTAAAAGCACTTTCCTTGACAGGTATGGTGGTGCACAGTTGTAATCCCAGCACTCAGGAGGCTAAGGCAGGAGGATCACACCAAGTTCAAGGCCAGTCTGAAGTACATAACAACACCTAAATTTTTAAAAAAGCACTTTTTTCATTTCTGGTTATTTAATTCCCAGAGTCCTTTTTTCCTATCATCACACAGCAAGTGACTTTTTGGTTTTTAGTTAGTTGTTGTTTTTTTTTCCTTTTGGACCAGGGACCTAGGGACCTTGCACTTGCAAGGCAGGCGCAGTGCCACTTAGCTAAATCCCTGACCACACAGCAAGTAGTTTTGCCATGCCTGCTTGGTGGCAGCTGCAGGTAGGGACAGTGAGGTGAGCCAGTCAGAAGTGTCCACCCTCACTGCCATCCTAAGGATCCTCCTGAGGTGGCCCAGGCTGGGCTATGCTAAATAAATACTGAACATTGGGTTGAAGGGCAGAGCCTGGACTTCCCCAAGACTGATGTTTCTTGCTTTTTTGAGGGTGAGGTGCTCCCTCTCCGTCCTTGGCCCAAATTCTCTCCTTCCCCAGGCTACTCGGGTCTGGTGTCCATCTGTGAAGTTTAGAAAACCCCTGCTCTCTTTGCTCCTTCTGGCTCCAGTGGGCCAGTGAGCAGGTCAGTCACAAGCATCTGGCTTCAGAAGACTGTACATCCAGGGATCCAGTTCATCTCCCTAGGGCCCCATCTCAACAACCATCTGTGCCTTTTTCTTTCCTCTCCAAACGGAACCCCCTGCCCTCTGCTTATAGCCGTTTAATTGCAAAAGTCAGGCCGTTTGCGGCAGACCACAAGCCAGGGACCCCCTTTCATTTACCAACACAGGAGAGTAGAAATGAGCCCGCAGCTAAGGGAATGACCCCAGGAGCTACAGCCTATTTTGGGGTCCCTTCCCTCTAACCCTGGCCAGCCATGCCAGCAGGGGTTGTTGGTGCACATCTGTCATCGCAGCACTCGTAGGCTGAGGCAGGAGGATTGCCCCGAGTTCCAGGCCAGCCTGGACTACACAGTGAGTTCCAGGTCGTCCAGAACAACAGGCTAGAGAACCTGTCTTAAAACAAAACAGGGCCGGGGATTTAGGTCAGTGGCAACGCGCTTGCCTTGCAAGCGCAAGGACCTGAGTTCGATCCCCGGTACCAAAACAAAACAAAACAAAAAACCCCAAAACAAAACAGCTTTCCTCTTGGTAACATTAGGTCAGGGTAGTCCCTCTAGGTCTCCCAGAAGCTCTGGGACTTTAGAGAGGCTAAGTGACACGCCCCAGGTTATACAGCGAGCAGACAGGCTTCTCAGGCACCAGCGGGCAGGAGGAGGAAGCTGCATTGACTTGCAAGGCCTCAGGGTCCTTAGGGTCCCAGCGCAAGGTCTAGGGCCCTTTGGATGGAGACAGATCGGGTCCCCAAAAGCAGGGTAGACAGTGGCTAGGAAGGTTCTGCCCTCCCCTCCACGTAGAGGGGATGGAAGGAGTCGAAGTGAGAACTGGGTTCTGGCCCTGAGCGGTGACACCAGTGCTCGCGCGAGGTCTTTAAACGCCCAGACGGGGAGAGACTCGCTCGGAGCGGAGCGGGGCGGGGCGGGGCGGGGCGGGGCGGGGCGGGGCAGGGCTGAGTTCTGGTCACGTGGCTCGCGGCCCCCACCCCACCGGTGGGCGTCCCCCACAACGCGTGGTCGACTTTCATTGGTCGAAAGTGCGCCCAATAGAAATCGGCCATCTGGGATCTCAGCGTTCTGACGCACAGCCTAACATGCTGAGCCAACGAGAGTCCAATGGAAAAGGACATTTGTGGAAGAAGACCAATGAGGAGGCGTGAGGGGCGGGCTAAAATGCCCAATCATGTTGGGTTTAGAAGCAGGCCGGTATAAAACTGCGCGGCCAGCAGCGGCGGCGTCTGTCCGTACTGCAGAGCCGCTGCCCCAGGATAGTTTTAAAGGGCCCGCGTGCCGCCGCCCCCTCGGCCCACCATGCTGCTACCCGTGCCGCTGCTGCTCGGCCTCCTTGGCCTGGCCGCCGCTGAGCCCGCTGTCTACTTCAAGGAGCAGTTTCTGGACGGAGGTAACGTCTGGTCCCGCCTCGAGGCTGCCTCAGCAATGCGGGCAACCCCACCCCCCCCACCCCGATCTGCCCCGTCCCTTGTAATTACCGCTCAGAGGGCCAACACCCGGGGCTCTGGGGACCTGGAGCCGCAGGCGACTCCTCTTCTGCGTCCCTGGGGAGAGCGGAGGCGCAGCGACCTCCCGCCCGGGAGTTGGCGTTTTCCCGAGAGTTTCAAATTCTCCAGGTGTCAGCACAGGTAGGGTGGGGGGTCGAGGGTCTCTTGCTGCACCCGCGGCTTCTCGAGGTTCCCAGCTCACCTGCTCCTCTGACTCTAGACACCTGGACTAGCCGCTGGATCGAATCCAAACACAAGTCCGATTTTGGCAAATTCGTTCTGAGTTCCGGGAAGTTCTACGGGGACCAGGAGAAGGATAAAGGTGAGAACTAGGGGTGCCTCGATCTAGGACTTCCTGGCACAGTCTCGATATTCATTTCCTAGGAGCGGGGCAGGTGGAGGGAGGAAGAGGGGAGTCTTCTGCGTTCCCGGAGGTCTAGGGTCCCCAGGCAGGGGTCAGAGCCCAACGGTGACCATACTCTTGTTCCATTTCAGGCCTGCAGACAAGTCAGGATGCCCGCTTTTACGCCTTGTCGGCCAGATTCGAACCTTTCGGCAACAAGGGCCAGACGCTGGTGGTGCAGTTCACGGTGAAGCACGAGCAGAACATTGACTGTGGGGGTGGTTATGTGAAGCTGTTTCCTGATAACTTGGACCAGACGGACATGCACGGTGACTCAGAATACAACATTATGTTCGGTGAGGGGCTGTGCAGTGGTACTAACTCTCCCAGTAGTTGGAGGGTGGAGAGAGACCGGCCCCATAGGTTTTTTGTTTTGTTTCCTTTTTGAAACAGGGTCTCACTTTATAGATCATGCTGGCCTTGAACTCACTGTACCTTAGGCTGGCCTCAACTCTCAGCGATCCTCCTGCCTCAACCTCCCAAGTGCTGGGATTACAGGCATGCATCACCATGCCAGGACCCATAGATTTTTATAACCCGAAAAAGTCTTGAAATCATAGAAGATACCTAGGTAATCACAGGTTTTTCTTTAATGGGATAGCTAATGGGCTATAGAGAACAGGTAGCAGAAATTGATTGCATTATAGTTGAAGGTATAAACTGTATGAGTTTTACCTAGGTATTTCCTGATTTTACAAACACGGATAATGAATTTTAGCAGGCAGGTTTTTATTTTTTGTTTGTTTTGGGGGGGGCTCCACCTATAAAGACAACCAGAGGGCCGGGGATTTAGCTCAGTGGTTTCGCCGCCTGCTGCGCACCAAGGGGAAAAAAAGAAGACAACTGGAGACTCATCTTTGAGCCTGACAGACCTGAGTTTGAGGATTAGGTCCTTAAACAGGGGCGGGGTCTTCCAGCAGTGGGCAGTCTGTGACTTCATGGGATCTGCTTTCCACCCAGGTCCAGACATCTGTGGTCCTGGCACCAAGAAGGTTCATGTCATCTTCAACTACAAGGGCAAGAATGTGCTGATCAACAAGGACATTCGGTGCAAGGTGTGCCTGGGAGCATGCCTTTGGGTGGCTCTTTGGGGAAGCCCAGAGGGTAGCCTGGGGTGGGGCCACTCACTTCCTGTCCTCTTCAGGATGATGAATTCACACACCTGTACACGCTGATTGTGCGACCTGATAACACCTACGAAGTGAAGATCGACAACAGTCAAGTGGAGTCAGGCTCCTTGGAGGATGATTGGGACTTCCTGCCACCCAAGAAGATAAAGGATCCCAATGCTGCCAAGCCAGATGACTGGGATGAACGTGCTAAGATTGATGACCCCACAGACTCCAAGCCTGAGGTTGGTTCTTAGGCACGGGCTCTCTCTGCCACCTCTGAGAGCATGGACAACTGGGCCTTGCTGATCCCTTCGTTCCCTAGGACTGGGATAAGCCTGAGCACATCCCTGACCCTGATGCTAAGAAGCCTGAGGACTGGGATGAAGAGATGGATGGGGAATGGGAACCGCCAGTGATTCAGAACCCTGAATACAAGGTGAGCCTGGGGGCTGTTGTGTAGCTCAGAGCTAGGGGACTTTCCCTAGAGTGGCTCTCCAGGGAAAAAACAAAAACTAGATGAGCTTGGAGTCTGAGCAGGGCAGGGGCTCACAGTGGGTAGTGCACCCCTTTTTACTCACCATTCGGTTCCCTTTGGCAGGGCGAATGGAAGCCACGACAGATTGACAACCCAGATTACAAGGGCACCTGGATCCACCCAGAAGTTGACAACCCTGAGTACTCCCCAGATGCCAACATCTATGCCTATGAAAACTTTGCCGTGTTGGGCCTAGATCTCTGGCAGGTGAGACATGGAGGAAGAAAGGTCTGGAGAAATGAAGTGGTCAGGCCGCCAGAGGAAAGGGGCAGGCACAGGACTGATCCCCAGGCAGGTCTGACCCCACAGTGGGACATTTTCTGAAGCAGTCTGTGTCTGTGTCTAGGAAGCCCTCACAGCACCATCTAAGGGTCTGCTTACTAGGTGTGGCTTCTTTTTCTTTGTTTTTTGAGACAGGGCCTCACTAGATAGTCCAGGCTGGCCTTGAACTCACTGTAACCCAGACTAGCCCGGAACTGGAACTCATGGTGATCCTCCTGCCCCAGCCTCTTACCGGAGTACTGGGATGACAGGTGTGTGCCACCACGCCTATCCCTATGTGGGGTTTTTCAGTTTTGCTTATGCAAATTTATTCATTTCACTACAGCTGGCCCTGTTAGGAACCTGGTTGGGAGGTTGGGGTGTAGCTCAGTGGTAGACCTTTGTAGCATGCGAGATCTTGGGTTTGATACCCCACATAGCAAAAAAAGTTACATGGGACTGAATTTTTGTCAATGAAACACTTTTTCAGTAAAGACAGTTTCTAGTATACATCCTTAGTACCTGAAAAATACCTGAATAAGGGACTGAGCCCCCATTTTACAGGTGAAGAAACCAAGGTGCAGAGAAGTAAAGGTAGTTACCCAGATGGCCAGAGCCGGGGTGTGGTGGTTATAGGAGCACAGGTGGAGCGCTGTCCAGCACCAGGACTGTGTGCTGTCACTTCTGACCACTTCTTCCAATCACCTCCAGGTCAAATCTGGCACCATCTTTGACAATTTTCTCATCACCAACGATGAGGCATATGCAGAAGAGTTCGGCAATGAGACATGGGGTGTCACGAAGGTGGGGCAGGGCCCAGTTCTGATTTGGGGGGTGGGCAGGACTGCAGGCATAAGCCAGGTTCTGATTTGGAGGGCACTTTCTGCTCGCAGGCCGCAGAGAAGAAGATGAAGGACAAACAGGACGAGGAGCAGAGACTTAAGGAAGAGGAAGAGGACAAGAAGCACAAGGAGGAGGAGGAAGCGGAAGACAAGGATGATGAGGAGGACAAAGATGAGGATGAAGAGGATGAGGAGGACAAGGAAGAGGAGGAAGAGGAAGATGCTGCTGGCCAGGCAAAGGATGAGCTGTAGAGGCCACGTTGCCCCCTTCCAGGGCTGGACTAGGCCTGAGCGCCCCTGCTGCAGAGCCGGCCGCGCCAAATAATGTCTCTATGAGACCCAAGAACTTTCATTTTTTTCCAGGCGGGTTCAGATTTGGGGTGGATTTTGGCTTTGTGTCCCCCGCCTTTTTTTTTTTTTTTTAAAAAAAAACAAGTGTTCTGTCTGATTCTCCTTCAGCCCTCAGAGCCCTCCTGGCTCTTGTCTTTCTTGACCAACCTCTTCCCCCTTCTTTCTTTCTGGGATCCCTTAGCTACCCTGAGGGTAAGAGTGTGGAGGAGAAGCCCTAGGCTTGAGATTCCGTCTGCTCTCTTTTCTGGAGCCAGGAGGGGTGGGCAGCAGAAAGGGGTGGCCTCTCCAGGCCCCCAGCACTGAGGAAGAATGGGGTGCTCCCCATCTGCTTTTCTCCCGTGCCTCTCAACGGCCATTTCTGGGTGGGGCAGTGGATTCCAGCTCGGCTCACACTGAGAATGTAAGAACTACAAAAAAAAATTTCTATTAAATTAAGTTTTGTGTCCCCCCCCCCCCCCGCCCATGTCTCCTTCTGGGAGAGGACAGACATCAGGGAACCAAAGGAAGTCTGAGGGGTGGGTCTGGAGGAAGTTTCACTTCACAGCTACTGAAAGACCCAGTGCTCCTTGAGAGAGCAGGGGTACTGTGTGCTCTGTGTCCCCCAGACTATTAGAATGACTTGTAAGTGCCCCCACTCACAGTCTGTGCATGAACTTGCTGATCCCTCGTGACTTCATGCTACATGTTCTCCACAGCCAGGAGTCCTTAAGGAGCAAGTCTGCATAGAGTAATGAGCCATTTAACATTGATGCCAGCCAGTGGTGTTGATGCTGTTTTAACTTCTCTGATAACCAAGGAACTGAGCTCGGCATGGTTTGTACCTTGCCCCAGGACTTGATCTTCAGGCTAAATTGGGATTTGGGAGACCTAAGGGGGGTGTGCAAGGCCCCTGGTTTCATCCCCAGCTCTGCAAGAAAAAAAGGTGGACCCAAGGGGGAGATGAGTGGACTAACAGGCGGATTGGGCTGCAGGGACAAGAGAGAGCCTGGCCATCTGCTCTAAGGTGCCTAAGCCCAGAAAAGCAGGTGGAGGGGAGCTATGGGTGAGGAGTCTGACTTGGCTCAGTGCTTAGGGAGGAGTGTGGAGAGGAGCAGGGCTAGAGGCTGTTAGTGGTCAGTTCAGGACTTGGGGATATGGTTAGTCTCTAGCTACCCTACTTCCCATAGTCCATGTACTGAAAGGGAGTCTAAACCTCGCCTCACCTTCATCCAGTCGCCTTCAACTCCCCACTCAACCCACTTGGGGTCCCCTCCAAGCCTGTCCTTGGACTGGCCTCCAAGCTTCCAATCTCTCGGGTTCTGTACCTTTCCAGGCCTCACTAGGAACCCTGGTTTGGTGGACTCAGGTTTATGGAGAGACTTCTGTACTCGATATAGGTTGGACTTGAGAGGTCACATCTTAAACTCTCTACTTCTGGGTAAGACTGATAAACTGATGGATCATCGGAAGTGGCAACTCGGGAAAAGGAACTGCAGATTTATACCAAAAATCCAGGTCGCTCTCAACCAATGAATCAAGCTGTGAAATGGCCTGTGGATTGGATTGCAAATTTTTTTTTTTTTTGGTACCAGGGATGGAACTTGGGACCTTGCGCTTGCGTGGCAAGGAACCACTGCGCTAAATCCCCAGCCCCGGATTGCAAATTCTTAAAGGTTTTTCTGTTGGTGACTTATGTGGTATCATTTCTTGTCTTTACAGGGTCTCCCTATGCAGCTCAGGGTGTCCTTGAACTATGTACCCCAGGTTGGCCTCAAACTTGTGATCCTCCAGCCTCAGTCTAATGAGTGCTGGGACTACAGGCGTGCCACCACCACGCCCAGCTTTAATCTAGTCGAGTAATTTTCAGGGTTTCTGCTAAGGTGGTTAAACCGGAATAAAATTCATTTGGAACAAAGCATGAACAAATATTTTTGAAGAAGCACAAATATCCATATGAAGTAAATGAAAAACTTCGTTCATTGTTCTTAGCAACGAAACATTTGAGGGTGACAATGGGGACAGAAGCTATTTTTCAGCCATATGACGTCACCGCTAACGGCCATAGCATCATTGGAAGCTACGTGACAAACGTACGCAAAGACGATGGGCCGCCCCTCCTGCCTCACAGGTCAATCTGCGCATGCCTGGCCTTGTGAGCGCTCTCTTGCAAACCCAAGAGAGCTGGGGCGATGTCACGCGCTTATCGCGTGTGCTGATGGTCAGCGCACGCGCCACTTGACCCGGAAGTGCTTGGTGGGCGGTGCGGCTGGGCGCTAAGATGGCGGCGGCGTGAGTTGCATGTTGTGTGAAGATCCAGGGGCAGCCGCCGTTGCTCGGGCCCCGCCATGGCCGTCACCATCACGCTCAAAACGCTACAGCAGCAGACCTTCAAGATCCGTATGGAGCCTGACGAGACGGTGCGGGCTGGGCCGGAGCCCCGGGCGGGAGCTACGGGTACCGAGGGGGGGGGCTGGGAGGCCGAGATTCCGGCGGGAGGGAAACGGAGGACGTTGCGGGTTGGGCCCTCCCCACTCCCTCACCTGCCCGGCTCCTGGACCCCCACGTTAGCCCTGGACCGGCTCGCGGCGGCTACCACGTCGCTTCTGGGCCTTCTCGGGCAAGCCTTACCCCGGGCGCCCAGCGGGCGGGCTCGGATGTCAGCGCCTCTCAGCGCGCGGTGCCGGGGTCCGCGCGCCCCCCTGTTCTGTGCAGGTGTGTTCCTCGTCTGGCAAAGGTGACCCAGGATTCCGACTTTTGACGACAGCGATTCTGATAATAAATGGTCTGTGATCATAGTTTTGGTGGCTCTTGTCTGTCGGCGGCTTATTTTATTTGAGCAAATTGAGTGTGCGCTCGGCACTTTCCGTGCCACTGCCCCAAGATAGTCTGACTTACATGCTCCTGGATGGGCCAGCGCTGTACCCCGACCACGCTCCCTGCCCGCGCCCAGTTTTTGTAGAAAAAGAAACTCATTTTGGTGTTTTTTTTAATCAGTCTGACTTTGGGCAAGTTGCTTAATTCTGTCTCGTCTTCTCAAATATAAAATAAGTCCAGTGTTACCTGTATCATGCAGATGTTATGAGGCTTAAAGATAGAGCTGGGTACAGTGGTGACACCTTCATCCCAGCACCTGAAGAGGCTGAGGCAGGAGGAGGGTCACAAGTTTGAGGCCAGCCTGGGCAATTTACCAAGACCCTGTCTCAAAATAAAAAGGGCTGGGGTGTAACTCTGGTTCAATCCTTATGTTCATCCCCAGTTCCTTAAAAGTACAGTAACATTTATAATAAGTAGCATTAGCAATATGTATTGACTACCCCTTGGTAATTATTGATCACTCTTACTGTCCCAGGTTAGCATCATAAATGGGAGACTCCTATTTGTCCCTTTAATCTTTTTGTTTGTTTAAGACAGGGTCTCCCTATGTAATCCAGGCTGGTCTTGAACTTGAGATCCTCCTGCCTCAGCTCCCCAAGTGCTGGGATTACAGGTGTGCACCACCATGCCTGGCTTATTCTGTTTTTTGTTTTTGTTTTTTATTTTATCTCAATGTATTTTATGCCACTCTGAAATATAATTGTTATTCTTTTCAAATTAGCACTCTCTCGCAAGGACCTGAGTTCGATCCCCAGCACCAAAAAAAAAAAAACCCCAACAAATTAGCACTCTCTCCATGTGAGCAGGAACTTGTTTTCTGTATTTTTTTTTTTGGTACCGGGGATCGAACTCATATCCTTGCGCTTTCGAGGCAGGTGGCAGAACCACTGAGCTAAATCCCCAGGCCCTGGGAACTTGTTTTGTTCCATGCTGGGGCTTCTGTATAAAACAGTTTTAGTGGGGCAGGGATTTAGCTCAGTGGCACAGCGCCTGCCTCATAACCGCAAGGTCCTGAGTTCGATCCCCAGTGGGCCCAACCCCCCCCCACATAGGTTTTAGTGCCTACGCTAGCATCTGAGACCTAATAGGTGTTCAGGAAATACCATTGACAGGCCAGTTGTCAAATGAATTCATAGCTAATGTGTTTGACTGTGAAGCTGAGCTTCTCTGCCATCAGGCTTACAAACTCTCCTCCTAAACCAGAAGGGAAGATAGATTCTTAGGGTTCACAGAGGCTGTCTGGACTCCTCCAGGTGAAGGTGTTGAAGGAGAAGATAGAAGCTGAGAAGGGCCGTGATGCTTTCCCTGTGGCCGGACAGAAACTCATCTATGCTGGCAAGATCCTGAGTGATGATGTCCCCATCAGGGACTATCGTATTGACGAGAAGAACTTCGTGGTTGTCATGGTGACCAAGGTGGGTGATTAGTGGGAGCTGACAGAGCCTGTGTGCCCAGGAGAGATTAGCTGAACACAGGGCAGGGCTGCACTGGGGCAGGATGTTGGGGCTTGATAGGAGTGCTGACACTAGCTCCCTTTTTTCTTGCGGTCACAGGCTAAAGCTGGCCAGAGTACCCTAGCACCCCCAGAAGTCTCACCCACTGCTGCCCCAGAGCCCTCGACCCCCTTCCAGCTGTCTCCTGCTTCAGGCATGTCCCATCCCCCACCTGCCACCAGAGAGGACAAGAGTCCATCGCAGGAGTCTGCTACCACAACATCTCCAGAGTCGGTGTTAGGGTAAGGCAGGGGCAGCATTCCCTCCTGGGGCCCTGTCCTCCCTGAACCTTCAGTGCCCACCTGTGTGATCCTGCACATCTTGCGGGGGGGGGCACCAGAAGCCAGGGTCCGATTTCTCTCTCTTGAATTTGCAGCTCTGTTCCCTCTTCAGGTAGCAGCGGGCGAGAGGAAGATGCGGCCTCCACGTTAGGTGGGTGGGTGGTCCCCAGGGCAGAGGTGACTGGGGACCTGTATCAGCTGGGTCTCATCTGGGTATGGGAGGGTGTGGGCACTGCTCTGCCCTGTCCTTCGTGACCCAGGTCCTGGTGCTCCCTCCATAGTGACTGGCTCTGAGTACGAGACGATGCTGATGGAGATCATGTCCATGGGCTATGAGCGGGAACGTGTCATAGCTGCCCTGAGAGCCAGCTACAACAACCCACACCGGGCTGTGGAGTATCTGCTCACGGTGAGGTGGGGCTACCACCTCCCGGGGTGGCATATCAGAGAGGCAGAAGCTGCCAAGGAGCCCTGGGTAGTGGCTGCTGTCACTGAAGGTTTCACTTGGGAGGTGGGGTGGGACTGGTGGGTGGCCTGTGGTGGACAAGGTAGCCAGAGGTCTGTGTGGGAGAACTAAAGAGGATTTCTGACAGGGAATTCCGGGAAACCCTGAGCCTGAACACGGTTCCATCCAGGAGAGCCAAGTGTCTGAGCAGCCAGCCACAGAAGCAGGTGGGTGGGCTAGGCAATGTGCTCATGGGGCATCTCCTGGTGCTAGGCCTGGGTCCTTGTGCAGTCTCTGACTACCTCTTCCTGCTGTCAGCAGGAGAAAACCCCCTGGAGTTTCTTCGGGACCAGCCCCAGTTCCAGAACATGCGGCAGGTGATCCAGCAGAACCCAGCACTGCTGCCTGCCCTACTCCAGCAGCTGGGCCAGGAGAATCCTCAGCTGTTGCAGGTGCGGCCGGGGCAGGGGGAGTGGGGTAGATGCCACAGCCTATGGTTGATGGGGTCACTGTTCACCTGGACTGCTGGGCTAAGGACAGCCCCCACTCCCACTCCTGTTGCCTGCTGACCAACATAGTTTTGTGGACCCTGCTGGTGGAATGTGTGTGTGGGCTGAGCAGCACAGCAGGTTCCTCTGGGTCCTTTGTGAGGTGGCTCAGGACCTGCCAACTTCTGCTCCTCCCCTTGTTCCTCCACAGTTCGTTGTGCAGGCTTCTCTTACTCCTTTTTCTTTGGTACCAGGGATCAAACTCAGGTCCTTGTGCTTGCGCAGCAGGCAGCGAAACCACTGAGCTAAATCCCCGGCCCTCTTACTCCTTTCTTTTTTGCGGGTATTTTTGAGTCAGGGTCTCTCAGGGTAGCCCAGGCTGGGCATTGAACTCTTGAGATCTTCCTGTCTCAGCCTCCCTCCCGAGTGCTGGGATTATAGACCTGTGCCACTGTGCTCAGGTCATCCCTGTTCTTTCTCTGCACAGTCCTCCTGGTGCTGTCCTGGGCCTTCAGTCTGTGATGACCCCAGCCTAGGGAGACCACCCAGACTTCTGTATGCTACACTTCCTCATGGCTGACTTGACGTATAGCTGCAGCACTTTCTAGACCTCTGAGACAGGACAGGCCCTCCCCAAGCTGACTTTTACTGGGGCCATCTCGGCCCTGCCCCTGCCCCTACCTCCATGGCTGCCAACCTCATCTCTCACTGGCACCTTGACACCCTCTCACAAGCCTCTAATTCCACAGCCACCCTGATCCTTTGTCCCCTAGACCTCAGATTCTGAAGAAGCACTTACTCTTCACTGTGAAACTGTCAGATGTATAAGGAGTACAGTTGCACCAGAGTCTTGAGACTTCCAACACTCAGATAAGTGGATTTGAAAAGGACACACAGTAGGGGTGCAGCTCAGTGGTGAGCGCTTGCCAAGCTTGCCGAGGGCCCTGGGCTCCGTCCCAAGCACCGAGTGGTTCCCGAGCTGGATGTGGTGGCGCATGCCTAGAAGCCCAGCGGCGAGGAGCCCGAGGCTGAGGCTGGAGGGTCGCTGCATGCTCAAAGGCGGCCTGGACTACATGGCGAGACCCCATCTCAAAAGAAAGCCAAACAAACGAAAAGTTAGAAAAAGTCCCCAGACCGTGGCTCTCGTGGCTCTCCTGTGGGCCACCCTGCTTTCTCCAGGGTGTTCTTTTATCTTGCTTTTTCCTCTTTCAGTCGGCCCAAGACTGTTTCAGAGCCAGTCTCTCTCTTACTCTTCACTTTTACTTTTTCAATAAACTTTCCTGCTAAAAAATAAATAATTAAAAAGTTCTCAGATTTTGTCTTCCCTGTTGAACTGTCACCACTGTGGCTTCCCGTTGCCATGGAAAAGTGCCTGGCCCCAGCTTGCTTCTCTCATTCACCTCCGTGTCCTGTCACGCGGGTCTCCTGAGGCTGAGACTTGCTGGATACACCCACCCCAGGGCCTGTGCACTTCCTGCTCATGCCTTCCAGGTGCCATAGACCTGCACAGGCCCCCGACACCTGGGCTTCAGCTACTTCCCAAGCCTTAGCCCCGCTGTTGTCTGCTCCTTGTATTTGCCCACCAGCAGCCTGTCTTCCAGCCCAGGGACACCATCCTCACCAAGACAGGGCTCATCCCCACCCTGTGTTGCTGTGTCTACTGACTAAAAAAGTGAGGTCTGAGGTGGGGACCTGGGGAGGGGGAACCAAGGCCAGGCCTCCCCATACCCCCCTCTCCTACAGCAAATTAGCCGTCACCAGGAGCAGTTCATCCAGATGTTGAACGAACCCCCTGGGGAGCTGGCGGACATCTCCGACGTGGAGGGGGAGGTGGGCGCCATAGGTGAGGACGCCCCACAGATGAACTACATCCAGGTGACACCGCAGGAGAAGGAAGCTATTGAGAGGGTAAGCAGAGAGGGCGACCGGCTGGCTGGGGCTGGGGCCACCCTGCCCAGCAACCCTCACACCCCCCCCCCCATGCGTCTTCCCACAGTTGAAGGCCCTGGGCTTTCCTGAGAGCCTGGTGATCCAGGCCTACTTCGCATGTGAAAAGAACGAGAACCTGGCTGCCAACTTCCTCCTGAGTCAGAACTTTGATGACGAGTGACACTGGGAGGCCAGGCCATGCACTGCCCCTACCCTGCCCCACTCCACAAAAGTTTTATAAAAGTATATATATATATACATATATATATATTCATGTTTATTTAAGTGAGGAAAAGTAAAAAACCTTTTAAAAAAAACAAACAGGCCAGCTTCCCACCCTCTTCAAGTAGCCCCATTCCATCCTGGTCAGAGGACCCAGGCCAGACAGCTGTCCCCGTTCTCCCAGCCCAGCCTGCTTGGAGTTGCTGGCAGGGCCAAGTGTCGACAGATGGGCCCCTCTTGGCCTCTGTCCCAGCTCCCTCAGCCAGATGGAGAGGCGGCTATTTGCTCCCCAACTTGCCCTCCTCCAGGATGAGGGGAAGCTGGAGCCCCAAACTTTGATCCTCCATTGGAGTGGCCGGAATCTGGGGCAACCCACAAGGCCCCTACCCCAGTCTGGCCTTGGCCTTCAGCCTGGGGGAGGAAGCCTGACATCGCCGCTGGAGGCCAAGCCTGCCCCTGCCCCTGCCCCTGCCCCAGAACAGACCTCTTGTCTCTGATAAAGGTTTTGAAGTGAATAAAGTTTTAAAAACAAGCCCTAATGGTCCGTGCCACGCCGGCTTGCCTGGGCCTGGGGACAGCAGGGGCCTGGAGGTGGAGGACTGTGGAGCAGGGCAGGGGGTCCCTGCCTCGGTCAGCATGGGAAGGGCTGCTTCTCCCAGCCCCCTACCATGATCACTATAGTCTGTCTGGGCTGCACTTCCCCCTGGTAATTGGCTAATTACTGGAGATTAATGTTGGTAAACAGAAGCCTTCTTCTCTGCTGCCATCTGCTCTGTTACCTGCCCATCGCATCCCTTCCTCCCCTGAAGCCCCAGTTAGTGGCATGATATGGCCCAGGGTCCCCATGCAAACAGCTGGCTGGGGAAGTCCCAACCCCAGGTGTTGTGGGGAAGAGCCAAGGGACCTGGGGAGGCACCTGGAGAAAGGACGCAGAGTCCTGTGCGGAGGGGCTGCTGGGTACCAGGCTTTATTGGGAAAGCTCAGGAGCTGGCCACCCAGAGGCTTCTGGGTCCTGGGCTGTGCTGGCAGCCATGGCAGCAGCCATGGCAGCAGCCCTCGCCGCCTTCTGCCTCTGCTTCTCCTCCTTGAGGCGCTTTCGCTCCTGCTTCTCCAAGTCCTGTAGCAGCTCCTGGAAGCGTGTGCTCCGTGGGTCCACGTGGTAGCCCAGGCGTTCCTGGGCCTCAGCCTGCAGGCGGGCCCTGCGCTCTTTGTCTGCTTGCACCTTCTTCCAGCGCTCGAGCTGCTGCTGCCGCCAATTCTCAATCATTTTTGGCATTTTGGCCATGCGCTCAGCAATGAGCTGCTCCCTGTGGGGAGGGAGGGTAGAATGCCACCCATTCATCTACAGCCCGCCCCAGTTCCCCACCAGTCAGGAAGACATCTCTACTTCTAACTGGCAGGAAAAGTGCTTGACCAGTGCAGGCACAGAGATCAAGGCTCTCCTGTACTCCACGGTAGGGCAAGTTCAGCCTGGTATGTTGCTGAGCTGTTCCCTGAGCCACCTGGAGGCACTCCCCTGAACACCTCACTCATGCCAAGCTTCACAGAGCACCTACTGTATGCTCCACAGACACCACAGACCACTCACTATGCTTGGCCTAGTTCTAGGCACAAAAGTGAAGGCAAGAAAAGGTGCATATCTCCAGTGATGAATGTCATTATATTGTACACCTAAAATGTACCAATAAAAGGATATACGAAAAAAAGTGAAGGCAAGAAACACTGGAAGCCAGGTGTGGTGGCACACACCTGTAATCCCAGCATGTGGGAGGCTGAGGCAAAAGGATCACTGCAAGACTGGGGCCAGCCTGGGATACATAGTTAGACCCTATCTCAAAAAAACCAGATTGGCTGGGGCTAGGAATTTAGCTCAGTGGTTCCGCCGCCTGCCTTGCAAGCACAAGGTCCCGATTTCAATCCCAGCTACCAAAAAACCCTCAAAAAACTAGATTGGCTACTTCCTTCCAAGCCTCAATTTGTAATACCAGTCCTCCACATTTTAAGAATTAGAAAAAGGAAACAAATGACTAAGCTCCCATGCCAAGGTCACTCAGCTCTGCCATTCACTGACACTGACTAGATATCTGGCCACACCAGGCCTGTCTTACAGAGGCTGCTGGACTGCCTCCCCCCTAAACTGAGGATGTAGCTCAGTGGTACAACACTTGCCTACCATGTGTGAGCTGGTTGCATCCCCAAGGGTGAAGTGAAGGTGAAGATCCCTGCAATTCTCAGGGACAAGAGAATCATGTCCCTGCTGGGGGGTCAAGGTTAAACAGGATATGCTTGACCCCAAGGAAGTAGTCATCCAGATGGCCCTGGCCTTCCCTCCACCCTTACTTCGGTTTGTCGTTATTGTTTGTTTTTTGGAGACACGGTCTTGCTAAGTTGCCCAGGCTAGACTCTTGTAATACTCCTGCCTCAGCCTCCCAAGTAGCAGGGCTAATCCCTCTACTGCCTCCAAAGCCAATTTCTGCCCAGATTCCAGGCCCAATCACTGTCCTCACTTTCCACTCTTCCCCAGCCACAGTGGCCCCTTGGCTGTTCCTTAAACCAGGTCCTGCGCACTATTTAATCTCAAGACCTCTGCACCAGCTGCTTCCTCTAGCAGCAGCTCCCTCCCTGAGACGTCCCCATTAGGTCATCCAGAGCTCTGGTTAAATATCATCCTTTCACAGAAGCCTAAAACATCCCTTCACAGAGGCCTACTCCAGATGCTCTTCAGCCTGCTTCATATTCTTTTTATTTTATTTAGTTTTTGAGACAGGGTCTCCCTACGTAGCCCAGGCTGGGCTCGAACTCGAGAGTACTGGGATGACAGGCGTGCATCACTAAGCTCGGCTACCCAGTTTTCTGGTCTTAACAATCCTGTTGCTGTCTGAAACTATCTTGGTCTGTTTTGTTATGTGCCGTGTCCTCGGCGCCTGGGACAGGATACCTGGGTCAGGGTTTTGGAATAGTAGGCGCTGCGGAAATGTGCGATGCATGTTCGCGAGTTTTCTCGGCGTTCTCAGCCAGCTGAGCATGCGCGCAAGGCCCATCCCGCACACTCCACCGCGCGCACACACCTCTCTCTACGCTTTTGTTCCTTCGCCAGCTGTTTCGCCCGCAGAGACTCCTGCATGGTTGCCAGGCTCGGGTGCCATTCCCGCTCCTCCGCCTCCAGTTCGCGCAGCTGCTCAGGAGTCGGCCACAGCGAGCCGGGGGCCACCCCGGAGGCGGCACCGTGCCGCGCGAACTGCTTGGCTGCGTAGCGCGGGCCCTGCTGCCAGTGCGGGGTCAGTGGGTCCTCGGAGTCCGGCCACCAGGGGCCCGGCGATCGGCGTGGGGGTGGCGGCGCGCGGTAGCCGCGCGACCTGTGGGGCAGGATCGCCGCCAGCCGCAGCAGGCCGCGCGCCTGCTGCGTGGGCACCGCCATCTTGGCTTCGGGGTCCTCGCAGATGGCCGAGCTGTTCGTGGCGCTGCCTGAGCGCAGGTGCAGGGCAGAGGCAGGGCGTCCTGTGCCTCAGCTGAGGAAGGGGACGGGCTAGTTGTGTGCGCCTAGATTACCGCAGTGTGTTCCGCACAAGCAGTTGTTTATTAAAATACTGTAGCAGTTAATGTTTTAAACATTTGACGGGTTTTTTTGTTTTTTTGAGACAAGATCTTGCTTTGTAGTTCAGGCTCACTGTGAGCTCAGTGAACTCACTGTGTAGCCCAGGCTGGCCTCTAACCACGTTGCTGCCTCAATTTCCCAAGTCCCCGGATAACAGGCATGCAGCACCACACCCTGTCTATTTAGATTATCAGTCACTGCTGTTCACCTCTAGGGGAAGTATGTGAAGGTAATACTTTTTGAGTCTTGGCCTTGAGTAGATGACCTCAATTGTCTTCTGCATTAACTCCCTCGATGGCCCAAGGGCCTAAGCCCTATCTAACTGCCTAATACATATCTAATTAGATGTCTACAATACCTTCACCCCTCCCCTAGTCCCCTTCCGGTTGTCTCTCCTGTGTACCCCTCTCCCCAGTTTCCATATACAGTAGTAGGGAAAACGTTCAGTTCTTATCTTAGCCTGTCGTACTTCGCTTAAATGATGGTCTCCAGTTACATTCGTTCTCCTACAGTTGACATTATTTTGTTTTTATGGCAGAATCCCACTCCATTATGAATCGAACTCGGGACCTTGCGCTTGCAAGGCAGGCGGCGAAACCGCTGAGCTAAATCCCTGGCTAAACTACCTTTTATGGTCACCCAGGCTGGTTCCATATTGTGAATGGTGCCACACTATTCCTGGGTATTTAGGGATGGCTACATTATGCTGACCTGACCTAGAGTATATACCAAGGAGTGGTATCACTAGAACATATGGTAGTTCTTATTCTTAGCATTTTGAAGAACCCACATGCTCAACTTGATTTTTTTTTTTTTTTGTTCCGGGGATTGCACTCGAGACCTTGCGCTTGCAAGGCAGGCGACAGAACCACTGAGCTAAATACCTGGCCCTCAACTTGATTTTTAATATCTCACAATTTTTATTTAAAAATTTTTCAATTTATTTTTTGACACTTTTTTGGGGGGTTGTTTTGAGACAGGGTCTCACTAAGTAGTTCAGGCTAGCCTTGAATTCACTATGTAGCCCAGGGTGGAGTTGAACTCCTCCTTCCTCTGCCTCTGAGTGCTGGGATTGCAAGCTTGTACCACCTTGGCTGGTTTATTATTATTGTTACTATTTTGGTTTTGTGAGACAAGGTCTTGCTATGTAGTCCAAGTCAACTCTGAACTCACTATGTAGCCTACAAGATTCTCCTTCCTCACACTTCCAAATGCTGGGTTTGCAGGTGTGTGCCAGCAATACCCCTCCTGAAGTCGTTAAGTATATTTTTCTTACTATCTTACCTAGACATTTCTTTTAAATATTTAAATTTACATTTAAAATAATTATTTAAAATTGTATAACCTAGTGCAAGCCTGTAATCCTAGCACTCTGGGAGGCTGAGGCAGGAAGATTGCAAGTTTGATCCCAGCCTGGGTACCTTATTGACTTTGTGAGATCCTGTCTCAAAATAAAAAAGGACTGGGGATGTAGCTCAGTGCAAAAGCCCTGGGTTCCATCCATGGTAATGAAAAAACATTTGGAAAAAATAAAAAGAAAAAACATTTATGTGATATAATAGTTCAGGATTAGAGCCCTGGCCTAGCATACACGAGCCTCTGGATTCCATCCCCCAGCATTGAAAAAACAAACAAATTGTGCATCAGTATTACTTAAGCTTTGAGATGGGGTTTGCATGTAGTCCAGACTGATCTATAGCTTCTGGGCTCAATTGATTCTCCTCTTTCAGCCTCCCCAGCAGCTGGGACCAGTGTGTGCCACCATACCTTGTTTATTTTCTATTTTATTGGAACTATGTATTTACTTTATGCCACCTTGCTGATTTGGATGCTAGGAACTGAACCTGGATCCTCATGCATGCGCTCTATCACTGAACTGTATTAAACCCGAATTTTTATGGTATAAAATTATCAATGCCTGATTACAGTACAGGAACCACTTTTTTCGGGGGGGGGGGACCGGTGACTAAACCCAGGACCTTGTGCTTTCGGGGCAGGTGTGGTGCCACTGAGCCAAATCCCTGGGCCCAGGAATCACTTTTTAAGAAAAAGATTTCAGCCTTAAAAAGGAACAAAATTCTGCTGATACATACCTGTAATCCCAGTTACTCAGGGAGGCTGAGACAGGAGCATTCCAAATTTGAGGCCAGTCTGGGCAACTTAATGAGACCCAGTCAGGAAAGAGAGGGGGTGGGGAGGGAGGGAGAGAGAGGGAGAGGAAGAGGGGAGGGGTCTAGGTCAGTGCTTCCTGGGTTTAATCCCCAGTAGTGGGGGGAAAAAAATGAAGATTGAACAATTTAAAAAAGTGTCAGTGACTATCTGGTGTCAGGATGGAGGCCTCTGGTGGGAGGAGTCAGAGAGAACATCTGGTGGGGATTACATGGTTTGTTTTCTAGCAAGTGACGTTTCCTGTTCTGTTTGTTTTCCTTATATATAGACATTTCTTTATTTCCTTTTTTGTGAATACTGGTGGTTGAACTCAGGTCCTTTGCCCTGAGCTGCAGCCCCAGCCCTTTTAAAATTTTATATTCTGAGACAGGGTCTTGCTAACTCACTAAGTTGCCCAGGCTGAGCTCGAACTTGTGATCCTCCTGCCTCAATCTCTTGAATTCTGGGATTGCAGGTGTGCACCATGACATCTGGTTTCAGTTGTAGTTTCTGTATTGCTTTGTTTTGTTACATTTTTCAGTGCCTGCACCACATTATTTTCAGGCATACAGTTCAGTGGTGTTTAGTACATTCACACTATTCACAGCCAGCACCATATCTAGTTCTAAAACAAATAGTTGGGCTTCGTGATGCACACCTATGATCCCAGCACTCTAGGAGCCTGAGGCAGGAGAACCTCAAGTTTGAGCCCAGCCTGAGCAACCAAGTGACTTATCAAGACCTGAGACCCTGTCTCAAAATAAGTAAAAAGGGCTGGGGATGCCCTGTGGTCAACCCCCAGTATCACCAAATAAAATTGGGCGCAGCTGCATGGGAGGATTAACTGCTAGTGTCTAGTAGCACAGTAAGGTCATTATAGTTGGCAACAATTCGTTCCATATTTCCAGTTGCAGCAGAATGAATTTAAAAGTTCCCAACATACATGACTGATGTTTAAGTTCACAGGTATGCCAGTGACCCTGATCTGATCCTTACATAGTGTACACGTGTAATCAAGTGTCACACTGTCCCCATAAGCGTAGACAATTACGTCTCAATTACAAATCAGAAAGACAGGGCTGGGGTATAGCTCAGTGGTAGATCTCTTGCGAACTCTACTCAAGGCCCTGGGTCCTGCACCTCAAAAAAGAAAAAGAAAAAATTAAAAAGGAAAGGAAAACTATGAAGTCTGTCTTTTTTTTTTCTGATACTGGGGATCAAACTCAGGACCTTGTGCTTACAAGGTAGGTGCTTTGCCACTGAGCTAAATCCCTAGCCCTATTCTATCTTTTCTTAATGAATAAATTTATAGGAACACTGGCTAGTGTGGTGGCACACACCTGTAATCCTAGCACCAGGAGGCTGAGCCAGGAGGATTGCAGCAAGTTTTAGCCCAGCCTGGTCTACATAGTGAGAGATCAGGCCTGAACTACATAAGGAGACTGTGTCTCAAACACAACATGCCAAGGGCTGGGGATTTAGCTCAGTCATGCTGCGCCTGCCTTGCAAGCACAAGGTCCTGAGTTGGATCCCCGGTACTGGGTTGGGGGGAAGGAACAAAAACCACCACGCCAAACTACATCAGCCCTCCCAAAAAAACAGAAACAGAGACAACAAAACATGTATAGGAAAACTATAAATACAGGCATGAAGGGGTTTTTTTGGTTTATTATTTATTTATTTATGTTTTTGAGACAGGGTCTCCCTGTGTAGTTCAGGCTGACTTGAACTCACTGTGTAGCCCGGGCTGGCCTTGAACTCTCAGGGCTCCTCCTGCCTCAGCCTCCTGAGTGCTGGGATTATAGGCATGCACCACCATCTCTGGCACAAGCATGAAGATTGAAATTGGAAAATTCAGACATTAAGAGAGGTACAGAGTCAGAGGTGAAAATATCTAATGTTCATTTCTTAGGGTAATGCTTACAAGAGGTGCCGTGTGTGTGTGTGTGTGTGTGTGTGTGTGTGTGTGTTTTGTACTGGGGATTGAACTCAGGACCTTGCACTTTTGAGACAGGTGTGGAGTCACTGAGCTAAATCCCTGGCACTTCTTAAATTTGTTTGGTTTATTTCACTACCTCTTTTCTGTTTTTCTCTTTCTTTCTCTTCCATCCCCTCCCCTCCCCCCTCCCCCTTCCTCCCTTTTCCTTCTTTCCTCCTTCCCCTCTTTCTCTCCCTCCTCTCTCCCTTCCTTTCCTTCTCCCTTTCTCCTTCCCTCCCTTCCTCCCTCTTTCTTTCTTGCCTGCCTTCCTTCCTTCCTTCCTTTCTTTCTCTCTCTCTCTCTTTCTTTCTTTCTTTCTTTCTTTCTTTCTCTTTTTCATGCAACACAAGTGCTCTACCACTGAGCTATACACTCCAGCCCCTAAAACAGTGTTTAATGTCTAAAGTGCTTCTCCTTCCTCCTGTCTGACCATTTTCATGCCCCTGTTTAGCAGGAAAATCCATCATCCCTTTCAATATGCAATTTAAGTAAACAACTATGTGTTCTTATTCTTTCCCCAAATGTCAGCATGGTGCATACCCTGTTCTGAACTTCTAATTTCTACTTAATTTGTTTAGGGGGTCTTTCCATGTTGAACCTTCAAGAGCTTCCATGGTCTTTTTTTTTTTTTTTTTTTTTTGAGACAGGGTTTCAGTATATAGTCCAGGCTGGCCTTGAACTCAGTATGTAGCCCAGGCTGACCTTGAACTTCTGGTGATTCTCCTGCCTCAGCCTCTTGAGTGCTGGGATTACAGGCATGCACCACCATGCCTGGCTTCCACAGTCTTATACAGTCATCCCTTGGTGTCTGTGGTAGGTTTGGTTCCAGGACCCCTGTGGATGCCAAAATCCATGGGTGCTCAAGTCACATAAAATAGTGTAATATGGCTGGGTTTGGTGGCACATGCCTGTAATCCCAGCTGCTGGAGAGGCTGAGGCAGGAGGATTTAAGTTTAAAGCCAGCCTGGGCAATTTAGTAAGATTTTGTCCTAAAATTAAAAGGGCTGGGGATGTCACTCAGTGGTAGAGTATGCCTGGGTTTAATCCCTCATATTACACACACACACACACACACACACACACACACACGCACGGTATAGTATTTGCTAAAACCTACACACATCCTTCCTTAGACTTTATTTGTTTATTTTGTGTGTGTGTGTGTGTGTGTGTGTGTGTGTGTGTGTCTCAATCACTTTCTTCATCGCTGGGACCTGGCACCCACAACTTAAGGGAGGAGAGGTTTATTTTGGATCACGTGCGGCAGGGGGCCTGGTGAGAGAGCTACCCATGGCTGGGCTTCCAGGAGGCAGCTAGAGCTGAGGGGAACTGGGAAGGAGACAGAGCCTTCCCAACCACCCCACAGTGAGCCCTTTTCTGCCCAGCACCAGCCCCCAGCTGCACATTCATCAATACACCCACGGGAGGATGAGTCCACACATGGTGATCACACCCCTTGATCAGTCACATCCCCGGAGCCCGCCTGTGAGCACATGAGGGTTTGGTTGGGCTTCCAGATGAAACATGGAGGCACTAGAGGCTGAGCCCGGGACCTTGGCACTGAGCTACACCCTCAGCATTTTTTAAAAATTTTGAGACAGGATCTCGCTATCTTTCCCAGGCAGTACTTGAACTTCCAGTCGTCCCACCTCAACCTCTGGAGTAGCTGGGATTACCAGGTACACCATTTGTGCCTGGCAGCCTGTACACTTTAAATCCCTGGGATCAAGGGATGTGGGGGAGGGGATGAAGAAAGGAATTGAGGTGTGTTGTGTACATGCACCAACTCCCCACAGGGAATGTAAACATTATGTACCACAAACATGGACTAATAAAAATACCTCATGTAGGGCCGGAGATTTAGCTCAGTGGTTCCGGCACCTGCCTCGCAAGCGCAAGGTCCTGAGTTCAATCCCCGGTACCAAAAAAAAAAAAACCTCATGCAGGGCTGGGCATTTAGCTTAGTGGCACCATGCATGCCTTGCAGTCCAAGGTCCTGAGTTTGAACCCCTGTACTGCAACAACAACAACAAAAACACCTCAAGCAGCATGTGTGCTCTGCAGTTGTCATTACACAGCATTCTTTAGGGAAGGACAAAAAATAATGCTGTGCATGACCACAGTGAGCTTGACATGGTCTGGGGCTGGGGGACCCCGTGGGTGGAATCACATGGATACAGAGGTAGTTGGGGTGTAGCTTTGTGGTATTAAGGGAGCATCATGCCTGGAGAGTTTGGAAAACAGCCATGAGCCAGTGTGAGAGAGTCCAGCACACATATGTCATCCCAGCACTATGGGAGGCCAAGGCAGGAGGACTGAAGTTCTAGCTCCTCCTGGACAACTTAATGACTTAGCAAGACCCTGTCTCAAAATAAAAAATAAAAACTGGCTGGGGATGTAGCTCAGTGGGAAGGTCCTGGGTTCCAATCTTAGTACTGCCAGAAAGGGGTAGGCCAAGAGTGTGAGGAGAGGAGGGTGGGAAGATGATGCACGCACATCCTGCAGGGCCTGGAGGGAGCCATGGAGGGCTCTGAGCTTGGAGGGACAGGGTCTGACTCTGGTGCTCGCTTTGTGAGGAACAAATGGGGCTGCAGCTGCCCGGATCCAGGTGCTGGATGAAGGGAGCTGCACCCCGGTGGGGGGCACAGTGGCAGTGAGGAGTGGGAGGATCCTGGGTGGGTTCTTTTGTTTTTGGCTTTTTGAGAGAGGGTCTCACTATGTAGTCCAGGCTGGCCTTGAACTCACTATGTAGCCCAGGCTGGTCTCAAACTGCCAGTGATCCTCCTGCCTCAGCCTCCCAAGTGCTGGGGTGACAGAGGTGCCCCACCACAGCCAGTTCTGGGTGGATTCCGATGCGACCCACACTTCTGGAGTCATGTTGGGGTGGGGTGGGAGAATGCTTCCAAGTTTGGAGCCTTATAGCCTCCCGCAAGACTCAAGACCAGAACTGCGGCGGGAGGAGTTGGAAGCAGAGGTCCCTGTTGCAGACGCGCAGTGCCGAGAGCCCCCGCCAGAGGGCGCGAGTGCAGCTCGGGCCGTGGGAAGGAACCCGGCAGCTGCTTCCCACGACCGCTCCTCACCCTGGTGCGAGGTGCGCGCAGCACAGGTGCGAGGCCTCGGGGCCAGGTTCCTCCACCCCCTTCCACGCCCCGCCGGGCTGTTCCCACCGCCTCCTGCGCCGCATCCGGCCTCTGCAATACCGTCACCTCCCGGGGGGCCTTTCCTGACCACCCTGGGGACAGAGGTTCCTGCCCTCCCCT
This sequence comes from Heterocephalus glaber, assembly GCF_000247695.1. The sequence goes on from NW_004624901.1 coordinate 533,785, forward strand.
CTAAGGCTCATTTCATTTTGATTTCTTTTCTTTCTTTCTCTCTTCCTTTCTTTCTTTCTCTCTCCCTCCCTCCCTCCCTCCCTCCTTCCCTCTCCCTCCCTCCCTCTCTCTCTCTCTCTCCCTGCTCCACTTCCTCCTCCTCCTCCTCCTCTTCTTCTTCTTCCTCTTCTTCTTCTGGTTGTGAGTTTTGTTTTTTGATATAAGGGATGGAACCAAGGGAACACTCAGCTATATCCCCAGTGCTTTTAAATTTTTTCTTTGGGGACAGGATCTTGGAAGTTGCCCGGGAAGACTTCAAACTTTGGGTTTGAGGCCTCGGCTGCCCAATTTGGGATTACAGGCATGCGCCCCCATGTGCAGCTTTATGAACAGTTCTTTCCTTCCTTCCTTCCCTCCTTCCCTCCTTCCTTACAGAACTGGGGCCTGAACCCAGGGGCTCCAGATACTAGGCAAGTGCCAATGAGCTGTATTACTTAATAGCTTAACACTTATGATTTTGAAGTCATCTTATTTATGATTTATTGTCTGGTTTCTGCATTACAGTGCAGGAGGACCCAGTTTCTATCTCGTGTCCTCAGGGCTGAGAATGATGCCTGCTCTGTGATAGGGCTCAGAAAACCACCACAGCAGCAGTGGTGCTCACCATCGTGAGACAAGTGCTCACCACTGACCAACATCCCCAGCGCTTTTTATTTTATTTTGAGAAAGGGTCTTGTGAAGTTGCCCGGGCTGTTCTCAAACTTGCAATCTTCTTGCCTCAGCCTCCTGAGTGGTTGGTTGTTGTTATTTTATTTTATTTTTATTTTTGGTGCTGGAGATCAAACTCAGAACCTTGTGCTTGCGAGGTAGGCATCCGAACCACTGAGCTAAATCCCTGCCCTTATTGTTGTTTTTGTTTGTTTGATACCGGGATTGAACTTGGGTCCTTGTGTTTGCGCAGCAGGCGGTGGAACCACTGAGCTAAATCCCTGCCCTTATTGTTGTTTTTGTTTGTTTGATACCGGGATTGAACTTGGGTCCTTGTGTTTGCGCAGCAGGCGGTGGAACCACTGAGCTAAATCCCTGGCCTGCTCCTGAGTGGTTGGGATGACAGATGTGTGGTGGCCCAGGCTCAGTTTGGATTCCTGATCCCCACTGCAGCTGGGAGGAGCTGTGGGGGCCCAGCAGGCCTGCTGTACTGTTCTTCCCTACGTGAGTTGACACAGGCGCTCCCCCAGGATGGGGGTGGGGGTGGAGGTAGGGGCAGTGATTAAAAGCAAGTCCCAGGCCAGGCTCTGCTCACAGACAGCAGGGTCAGTGCCCAGGACCCTGAGCCCAGTCCTAGCCTGACATAGACGGCAGACAGCGGGGCCATGATCTGTGGCCTGCTTACTGCTCTCCTGGGGCTACTGGGTGGGGCCTGGCTGCCCACAGTCTCAGGACGGCCTGGGCCCCAGGCTCCCCTGCCACAGCCCTGGGGTGCTACCAACCGGACCGGCGCCCTGGTGCCACTGACACCGCTGGCAGCCCCTGCCCTGGGCAGCTGGAGGACCTTCCTGGGCCTGCAGAGCGGCAGATGGCAGAGGCCAGGTGAGCTGAAGCACGGGCAAGGAGTGGCTGCTGTGCTGTCTCTGCCTCTGGACCCGCAGGAAGTGGCCCAAGAGAGGTGCAGGGCTGTCCCCTTCATTCAGGTGAGCAGGAGAGGACACAGCTTGTGTCCCCAGATAAAATTCTCTGGGGGGTTCTGGGGAGTTGAACCCAGGGCTTTACAAATGCTAAGCAAGAGCTGTGCCATTGAACTGTACCCCAGCCCGTTTTATTTTTTGAGGTAGGCTCACTAAGTTGCCCAGGCTGGCCATGAACTTAGGATCCTCTTGAGTAGATGGAGGTCAGCCCAGGTAGATTTGAATTCAAGCCCTGTACCCTCCACCTAAATGCCTCTCAGCCTCAGCTTTCTACAGGCCATGGCCACCTGGCTGTGTCACTGCCCACCTCCCAAGTCTGCTTTCCAGTCTCCAGGGGGACTATGTGGGCGCCTGGCTCAGGTCCCCTCCCTCTTCCCCTCTGTGGCTTCCACCTCACTGAGACAACACCCCAACTCTTCCTTGTGCCCCATGAAGTCCTTATTCTCTGACCGTGTTTCCTCACGGCTTCACTTCCCATGCTCCTCCTCATTTCACTCCTGCTTTTCATCCACACCGATATTCCATCTACCCCAGGGCCTTGGCCCCAGGAATCTTCTCTCACCTAAACAACCTACCTACGGTCCCTTCTCTCACCTAAAGATGTTTAAAATGTCATTTATTTAAAAATGTGTACCCAGGCATGGTGGTGCATGCCTGTAATCCTAGTTACTGGGGAGGCTGAGGCAGGAGGCTCTGTCGTGGATGCCATCAGCTAATGAGGCCTCAGGTTCTCTTTGTAATGAGACATATTGTCTGACTCGTTTATGAGGAAATATACTTTATCTGGTTTTGTTCTCTGCAGTGTCCCTGTCTCCAGGCCCTCCAGCAAGGCCAGGCACAAGATGGAATCAGTCAGTGTTTGTTGAATGAATGCATCGTGATTTGTAGTACTACCTCTTTCCCATGGGTATGGGAAGGCTCTTGCTGCTCCACTTGGGTTGGGCTCAGAAGGGCCTTAGCAGTTGACCCTGGGTGCCGGCTTCGGGTCTTGCCTTAATGGCTGACTCCTGTGTGGCCGGGGTAAGAAGCTTTCCTCTGTGAACCTCAATTCTCACCCCACAAGATGGAGTCAGTGATCCGAAAAGGTCTGACCAAAGGGCTTGAGCCCAGGTATTGGTTCCCAAGACCAAGTGGCTGCTTTTGTGTTTTATTTTCTGGTCCTGGAGATGGAATGCAGGGCCTACACTCTGAGCTGCATCCCAGCCCTTTTAATATATTTATGTATTTATTTTGGTACCGGAGATCGAACTCAGGACCTTGCGCTCTCGAGGCAGGTGGCAGAACCACCAAGCTAAATCCCCGGCCCCTCTTTTAATATATTTGTAAATTTATTTCTACTTCTGAGACAGGACCTCGCTAAGTTATTAAGTTGCCCAGGCTGGGCTGTGATTGTCCTGACTCAGTCTTTGAGTAGTGGGACTGTCTGCCACCCCTGGCTCCTAGCCTGCTAGAGCCTGCTCTCATTAGGAATGGTGTCCTGATGTCCAGGGACCACAGTCTCTGTCTTTGGGTAGTTTACACTCGGGGATAGAAAGCTGAGGCCGGGCCGACCTCCAGAGAGACGAAACCATGGCTCAAGCACGTGAAGGAACGAGTTGGGTGCTGTCTCCTTTCCGGGTGCTCTGAGGAAGCAGGAGGAGCTGCAGCAGGCTGGGAGGTGGCAGAAGGGAGCCAGGGGCTCAGGACAGAGTGTGGCAGACTTCGGCTGCGGGTAGGATGTGTCTTAGCCTAAGGAAGACAAGAAGCACCTAGTTGAGGGCAGGTTCCCTCTCCCTCTTCCTTGTTCTTTCTTTTTTTCAGGGGTCTTCACACTGATCGACAATTTCAGCCTCCCCCCCTTATCTTGAGACAAGGTCTCTCTGAGTCTTAAAGTTGTCAGGCTGGGCTCAAACTTATGATCCTCCTGCCTCAGCCTCCCAGAGTGCTGGGATTTCAGGCACGTGCCATGTACCCACTTAACTGCAGGATTTAGGCAGAGAAAGACTGTGGTTAGGGTTGAGATAATAGATCCACTGAGGGAGAGAGCATCACGGGAGGACCCAGCATTTATTAAGCACAAACTGGGTACCAGGCACATTGCTGAGAGTTTCCAATTGAATTCTCTGCCCCACCCCATTCCTGAGTACCAGGGGTGTAGCAGCTTCCTGTTGGTGTGTGTTCTGGGTGTTCATATCTGTCTTTTGCTTGGCTTTACAATCTCTCTGTCCCTTGGGTAATCAACTCCAGGAAGGCCTAGGATGCTTTCTTCTTTTCCTGTGTGAATGATCATGACTCTACAGGTGGGGAAAGTGATCCTGAGAGGCCAAGGAACTCACCTAGGTCACACAGCCAGGTGATGGCAGGGTCAGGACTGGAGCCTGGCTCTGGAGTCCAAGCCTCCCAAGGTGCAGGGAGCGAGTGGCAGTTCCTCTCCCTGCTCTGTCCCGATGCCTCTGCCCTAACCCTGTGTCCCCTTGTGCCCGGCCCCAGGTGCTGTCCCGGCCCAGCTGCACAGCTACCCGTGTTCACAACCACCTGTGCTTTGGTCAGTGCTCCTCCCTCTACGTGCCCGGCTCAGCCACTGCCTCGAGCTCCCTCTGCAACAGCTGTGTGCCCACCCGGAAGCGTTGGGTGCCAGTGGTCCTGTGGTGTCGAGTGGGCAGCCCAGCATCCCCTCGGCGGGTGAAGACATCCACTGCGCTCGTGGAAGGCTGTCAGTGTAGCCCAAAGCTGTGACAGCATTGCGTATGGATAGATGGACACGGATTTTGAAGAGATGGAACAAGATAGAGCCGGGCAGGCCTTAGATATAGCCCAGTAGGAGAGCACTTGTGCCCTGAGTTCAATCTCCCGCATTGTGAGGAGAAAAGAAAAGAAAAGAAGAGAAACAATGATAGAGCCCACATGGTGGCAATGCCTGTCAGCCCAGCACTCGGGAGGCTGAGGCAGGAGGATTGCTGGAGTTCAAGGCCAGCCTGGGCTACATAGTGAGTTCTAGGCCACCCTGAACAACATAGCGAGATCTTGCCTCAAAAACAAACAAACAAACAAAACCCCAATAACAAGTAAAAAAAAACAACAAGAAAAGGAAAGACACTGACCTGGATACTATATACTGGGTCAGAGATTGGGGATGTAGGGATAGACAGACAGGTCCTAAAGTCCTCACCCTGCCCCCAGGGATATTAGACACAGCCCCGGTCGTGGGGTGGAGCCACAAGTAGACACAGTGCTGCTCACTGACCACTCACCAGGCACCTGGCCTCAGCAATGCCTTGAGAAGGCTGATTCCAATCCTCACGGTGTAGCCTGAGCAGCCTCTGAGGTGGGGCTAATGTCATACCATTTTAGGGGGCTCTGGTCTCAGATGCTCCCCCAGGGTCACACAGCAGGGCCTCCCACATGCCAGGTAAGCAAGCACTCTATCACTGAGCTGCACCCCTAGCCCCAGACTTTTTGTGTGTGTGTGTGTGTGTTGGAGATTGAGCCCAGGGCCTTCACACTGAGCTATATTTCCATGCCTTTTGATTTTTTAAAAAAAAATTTTGAGGGCTGGGAATTTAGCTTAGTGGTGCCACACCTGCCTCACAAGCACAAGGTCCCAAGTTCGACTTCCAGTACAAAAAATATTTTTTTTGACAGGATCTTGCTAAATTGCTGAGTTGCCCAGGCTGGGCTGAAGCCTGCGATCCTCCTGCCTCAGCCTTGTAGAGGACTAGGATGACAGGTGTGCACCATCACACTTGGCTGGGGGTTTAGATTTTAACCACTAAACTGAACTGCTCTCATGCGATGAGTCAGACACACTCCCAGCTGCAGGGAGGACAGATGCTCCATCCAGACCCGGAGACACAGACCTAAGGACACCACAAAACCAAAGTTGGCAGCAGACACAGTTGCTGGGGGACACAGGGTCCCTAAATGCCTCTCCTCCTGATGGTTTCCCTGTCCCTCCTCCTGAGCCCCCATGCTGCCCCTTGCCCAGTGTGGCATCCACAGAACCATAAAGGTCGGCAGGCCCAACTGTGTGTGCTTCTTCCTCTGACCAGGGCTCCCTGGGAGTGGGTGGGTGACCATGGCAGGCATGGACATCAGGTGCTCCCTCCCCAGCTGGGGCACAGGGTCCACCTCAGGCACGGGCAGCCTGGCTTTCCGGCGGCTGGAACCAGGGCCTTGGCAGATGGGCCCGTCTGGCATAGATGCAGGGACATGTGGCGCCATCACCGTTCCTCCAAATGCCCCCTGGAGGGTGGGTAGGGAGCCAGCGAGGGGCGGGGGCTCCCCTCTTCCTGCCGCAGGAAGGCAGGCCCAGGTGAGGGGGCAGCAGGGGCCCCGAGGAAACAGATGGCCCTGTGGGGCATGGGAGACCCTGACCTCTGACCTGGGAGGCAGTGCTGACTGGGAACTGGCCTGGCCACAGCTCCCAGGGCTTAGGGGTTTGGGGGGGGAGCGTCATCAGGTCCCAGGGGGTGACCCCTCCTCCTTCTAGAGCTCGGTGCCAACCCCAGGCGGTGTCCAGTGGGCAGCTCAGCCCCAGCACACCCTGTTTGGCGCGCCTAAGGCGCCTGCTTCCCACCCCCCTCGGCTGTGCTCACCTCCTGCCAGCCAGGGGAGCCAGCTGGGAACCTTGGTGCCAGGGCAGCCCCCAGGGCTCCTGCCCCCCGCCCCACCCCCCAGGCCCCGTAAGGGTGGGTAATGAGTGTGTGGGGGGGAGGGGGGACGCAGGTGCCACAGGCGCTGGCACAGGGGCTGCTAATCAGGTTTGCCAACGCCATCTGTCACTGCGTGAGCATCTGGGCCTCAAGGTGACCCTGTCACCCTCAGTTACAATTATGAGTTTGGCATCTGTATTAAAGCCCGCCAGCCGGCCAGGCGGGGAGGGCTGGGGTGGAGACGGGGATGCGCCGTGAGCCCCGTCCCTGGGGTCTTATTCCCAGGGGCTGCATGGCTGCCAAGGCGTGGGGCTTCTCTGTGCTTGGGGAGCTTGTGTGTGCATGTGTGTGTGTGTGTGTGTGTGCGCGTACACTCATCCCAGCCTCCATCACGATTCTTCGTGTGCACCTGGGTGCAGGGGTGGGGGTCATGGGCCTGCACATGTCTGGGTGGTGGCTGTGTGTCTTGGAGCTTGGCAGGATAGTGGGGCTCAGCTCTGACACTGTGGAGTGCATGAGGGGTGCATCTGCGTGTGGGAGAGGACAGTGGTTCCGTATGTCTTTAGGAGTGATGTCAGGGAGTAGGTGCATGTGTGTGTGATCCTGCATGACTGTGGGCGTCATCTGAGCAAAGTGAGGCTGTATGTGACAGTCACAGGGTGCAAATCTGAGTGTAGGATCCTTGTGATGCGGTATGTATGTGCGTGTGTGTATGTGTGTGGGCACACAGGCACTCTGGAAAGGGGCAATAGTTGGAGAGGCCATGTGTTCTCACAAGGGGGTCTGCTCTGTCCCCTCAGACTTGTCCCATACCTCATATCTGGAAGGGTCTGAGGAGGGCTCCAGGCTTGGGATTTTGCAGGTTGCCCTTTGGACTCCAGCTTCCAGGTTCCTGGAGCTGCATTCCAGCTCCTACATTCTACTTTTTTTTTTTTTTTGTACCGGGGATCAAACTCAGGTCCTTGCGCTTGCACAGCAGGCGGTGAAACCACTGAGCTAAATTCCTGGCCCTACTGTCCCGTGCCCGCCCCCCCCCCAAGTCATCAGTTTTTTGTTTTTGTTTGTTTGAGATAGGATCTCACTGTGTAGTTCAGGCTGGCCTTGAACTCACCAAGGAGCCCAGGCTGGTTTTGAGCTCGCAGTGATTCTCCTGCCTCAGACTTCAGAGGGCTGGGCTGACAGGTGTGTGCCACCACACCCACCACACCTGGCTACATTCTATTTCTGAATAATGGAATCTAGATTTCTGAATTCTGGTTTCCAGAATATGGTTTCGTGGTTCTGGATAAAGGACCTGGATTTTATTTATTTGTTCGTTTATTTTAATGTTTAACTTTTTTGTTTTGTTTTTTTTGGGGTACCGGGGATGGAACTCGGGTCCTTGCGCTTGCACTTGTGGAGCAGGCAGCGAAACCACTGAGCTAAATCCCCGGCCCCCCTTTGTTTGTTTTTTTGAGACAGTCTTTCTAGTTCAGGCTGGTCTTGAACTCAAGGCAATGCTCCTGTCTAAACCACCCAAGTGCTGGAGGGATCTGGATTTTAGTCTGGGTTCTGCCTTCTTGGATCTGAATTCTAGATCTTGGTATTACTGGATTGTAGATTCTTTTTTTTCTTTCTTTCTGGTGCCAACGATCACTGAGCTACATCCCAAGCCTTTTGCATCTAGATTGTGGGACTTACAGAATTCTGAATTCTAGACCTGGGTTTCTCTTTTGGACTTCAGCCTTCGAACTCTGTGTGCTCAGCCCTTGCCCGTTGGGTGCCCCGGGCCGCTGCAACCCAGCAGCCCATCGTCCCTTAAGAATGAGTGCAAGAACTGGGCCAGGGATTTAGCTCAGTGGTTTCGCCGCCTGCTGCGCAAGCGCAAGGACCTGAGTTCTATCCGTACCAAAAAAAAAAAAAAAAAAAAGAATGCGTGCAAGAACACAGGTGGCCACCAGGGGCCGCCCTTGGTCCAGGTTTGGGCTGGGCTGACCCAGCCTCGCAATTAGGGAACCAGCCCTGGCCTGGCTTGACCCAGCCTTGTGAGGGCAACAGCTGGGATTTCACCTCTCTCCTCTGCCAGCCCAGCTTCCCCTGGGGACCCGTACCTGCCAGCTACCATAGACTCCACTGTAGAGAAGACTGCATAGCTCCCCAGAGAGCCCCTAGGACTGGGCCCCCACCCAGGGCAGCAGACTCAGGGTAGAGAATGTGTGGGCAAGAGGGAGGGTACCCTGGGTGTCTGGGTGACCATTCATGACAGTGTTCCCATCTGGTGACCCTGTGTGACAATGTGACAGTGGGTGGCCAGCTGACATTGACGTGTTTGGCAGGGCAGCCACAGGGCCATCCATGTCTCTGAGAGCTGTCACTGGTGGAACAGTGACCCCGAACACAAAGTGTCACTGTATTTCAGAAGGGTGTGGATCTCTAGGTGACCTGGAGAATTGGGAAGCCTCCCCAAAGGGTGGGTCTCTGTGTAGATGATCCCTCTATAGAAGGACAGAAGTGCACATTCTGAACCGGGTGTGGTGGCTCACACCTGTTATCCCAGCCCTCTGGGAGGCTGAGGCAAGAGGATCCCAAGTTCGAGCCCAGCCTGGGCAACTTAGCAATTTAGGGAGGCCTTGTCTCAAAATAAAAACACGAAAATGGCTGAGGGTGTATCTTGGGGTGCAATCCCAGTACTTGGGGAAGGAGTGTGAATTCTGAGTGTCAGCCCAGAGCCAGTGGAGAAGGGTCTGGGTGGGGGGAGACCCCAGAGCAGGGAGTTGGGGTCATGCCTCCAAGCCTCTCTCTGTACTCCCAGTGTTGGGGTCCTTTTGACCCCTCATCTTGCTGACTCTCAGTTTGAGGGTCCCCTGCTGTGCCCTGTGCTGCCTGTGTCACAAGCGGGTCTTGGCTGGCTGGTCCTGTCCCTTCCACCTCCATGCTCAATGCTTGGCTCTCCCTCTCCTCTGCCCTCCTTCTACCCTTCCTTCCTTGTTTGTTTCTTTCTATTCTTCAGTCTCACATCTATTTCTTCCTCTTTAATTGTGCTTGTTTTCCTCTTCCCATCTCTGTCTATCTTTTGTCGCTTTCCCCCTGGAAGTCTCCTTTCTCCCACGCTATCTCCTGTCCTGGTTTCCCCAGCCCTAAATCTCTCCTTGTTTACATCTCTCTCCATCTCTCAATCGTCCCTCCGTCTCTCTGTCTCTCCTCATCTCTCTCTATCTCTGTCTCTCCCCAGATCTCTCTGTCTCTGCCAGCCCGAGTGGGTCCGGGTGGGTCCAGGTTTGCCTAACTGGGGCGGAGCAGTGAACAATGCCCCATTCAGGCGGCCCGCCGGCGCCATGGTAACGCGCCCGCCCCGCCCTCCCTGAGCGCGTGCCAAGAGGATGCCATGGTTACGTCATGCGCGTGTCCGCTTTGCGCGCCACCGTCCTGCGAGCCCTTGCAGGGGCCTAGCCAGCAGGGGGCGCTGGTCACAGCCTCTGCCCCAAGGCAGGAGGGGCTTTGCTTCTTCCCAAGGTCCTTCAGGGGCCCAGTGCCTCAGTTTCCCCATCTGTAAAGCATCAGAGGTGGGCACCTGTGTTCTGTGTGTGTGTGAGAGTAAAAGAGAGAGAGAGAGAGAGGAGAGAGAGGAGAGAGAGGAGGTACTCTTGTAATGGGATGGATGTGTAAGCTTGCATCTACGAGTTGGTAGACCATTTGTGTGCAAATTTGTGGGTCCACACTTTTGTGGGTGTTTTATAGGAAGTAGTTGGTTTGTTAGCCAGGCATGATGGTGCATGCCTGTCATCCCAGCAGTCTGGGAGGCTGAGGCAGGAGGATGGAAAGTTCCAGTCTATCCTAGGTACCTTAACGGCTTAGCGAGTCCTTGTGTCAGACAGAAGGAGGGGGCAGGGTGTGGCTTGATGTACAGGTACTGGGTTCAGCCCTGATACCACAAAGAAAGTAGTAGGCTGTTGTTGGGGGTACATGTGCCTGTATTTGGAAATGTGTGGATGTATGTGTGCATGCCTGTGTGTGATGGTGTCTTGGATGTGATGCATGGCTGTGGTCATGTGATTGTGTAGGCTCGTGTTTCCATGTCTGGTGTGTGTGTGTGTGTGTGTGTGGTGAGTGTCTGTGGTTTGGGTGTGGTTGTGTGTTCATGTGACTGTGTGCTTGTTTGCATACTTCTTGTGTGTGTGTGTGTGTGTGTGATGGATGGCTGCATGGCCGAGTGTGCCTGTTTGTGTGAATGTTGCTTGTGTGTCCAAGGGTCCGTGTTAGCAAATGTGTGTGCATGTGCGTGAATGGGCCTGGCTGAGCCCCCTCCCCTGCAGGCCTCCTGGCACAGAAGGGGGCGCCCAGCTGCCGGGGACCTCAGACTCCCCACAGGTTCAGGAACTCCCCAGTTAATGAATATTCATGAGGGGGCTGGCACCCACTGCCAACAGCTGCGCCTCCCAGCGCCCCTCCCTCTGCCTCACCGGCTGTAGCAGGAGAGGGGGTTGTCAGCCACAGTCTGTCCTTGCCTCCCAGATCGGGGCCAGGGTATCCTAGGGACAATCATGGGGGCCATGTCAGCATGCCTGGCTGCTTGTTGGGATGGCTACAGGGCTGTCTCAATGTTGTGACAGGCACTGGTGAGAGCAACTGTTGTGTGACAGGGCGTCCTTGTAACTGTGGCGCTGCTGCCGTCGCCCACCGTTCTGTTGTAGCTCTGTCCAGGGACTATGGGTGTTGTGTAGCAGTGTGAGTGACATGGGCGGCTGTCACCTGCAACAGAGGCGGCCATGAGTATATGGTGTCAGGGAGACTCATAGTGGTGGTCTGTGCCCACCGGGATGCCTGCTCTGTGATGCTGAGACAACCAGGGTGTGTTGTACTAGTGGAGTGTATTAGTTTGGTTCAAACCATGATCGGGTGACAGCTGTGTGCCACACTCCAGGGATGCAGCAGTCAGAACTGCGTCTCCTGCTTGTGACCAGGTGGGGCAGTGAGTGGCCACGTGGCTGGCATGGTGGCAGGGGTGTGCAGACAGTGTGTTAGCATCCTCTGCTAGCCAGCATAACACTGAGGCGATGTGGGGGCAGAATGTCAGGTGACTGTGAGGGTATGCGATTGTGGGGTGAAGGCGTGTCACCTAGCATTGTGAAGGGTGTGGTGGTGTTTCTGTGAGTGACAGTGTGTCTGAGTGGGAAACAGCAGCACTGTCCAGGTGACACTGTGAATATGTCTCCACGTGGAGCTACTGGTGTGACGGGGTTGTGTTTGACACCATGAGCCCCTGGCCAGGTACTGCCTGACCCTGATGCCCAGGCTCACAGGAAACCAGGCTGGAGCCTGGAGAATCTGGTGAGGGGCTGGCAGCCTCCTGGGGATGCACATTGTCACTGACCTGAGATGGGACACCAGGTGACCTGTGCCAGCCGTAGCTCGTGGGGGGGGGTGGCCTGTAGCAAGGTGGCCCCAGCACATGCGCCTCCACCAGGGACTAAGTGTGGCTGCCTCACCCCCTCCAATACTCACATAGGGATTGCTACATGTGGCTGGCGGTGGGTGGCAGTGCACAGAGGCCCCATTCAGGTGCCAGGTCCAGGTTTCCGGGGCGGGTGGGTCTCTGGCAGGCTGGAAATGAGACGTTTCCCCAGCCCTGGAGTGGCAGCCACACAGGCCCTGGCTGGGCTGAGCTGCCTGGTGTGTGTGTGTGTGCATGCATGTGTGCACATGTGTGTGAGAACTGTGTGCAGCTGCTGGTGGCCCTGCACATCCCTATTTGTGTTGGGGTTGTTTACATGCATCTGTGGGTGTTGGTGTGAGCAGCCATCTGTGTCTGTGACACTATGTGACCTCAAGGGATCTTATGTGCCCTTGTGTATGTGCTGGAGATGGAACCCAGGGCCTCACACATGCTGGGCAGGTGCTCTACCACTGGGCTGCACCCCAGCCCCATCTCTAGATGCCTTTGTGAGATGGTTTGTGTGCTACGTGATGGGCAATGCTGAGAACATCCATGTGTAGGGTCACTATTATCCTCTATGAGATTCTGTATGCCTAGATGACTCTGTGTGGCCTTGCATGGACCTGCGGGGCTCTGGGAGTCCATGTAACTGTGTTTGTGTGTATTTTTGGATGTCTTGGTGACTTCGTGCATTATCCAAGCTCATGTGGGGTCAGCATGATGGAAAGATTTGTGCGTGTGACCTGGCTGTGTAACTGCACTCCACGGGCAGCTCCAGGAAGAGCTGTGGGGATTCTGTGGCTGTGTGCTACTCTGCAAGGGTGTGCCACGGCTGCAGGGGACCCTGTGTCTGTGTGTGACTTGGATTTTACATGGCCCCATAGAGGAGAAGGAAGAGGAGAGGTGCGAGAAGAAGAGGGCGAGGAGGGAGAAGAGGAAGAGGAAGAGGAAGAGAGGCAGAGGAGAAGGGGTCCTGGGGCCATGTTTGTGTGTCTGTCCAGGCCTGTGTGCTTCCTTGCCTGGGCTGAGTGTGACAGTGGGCGTCTTGTGCCTGTACCTACATGTGTTCCATGCGGCCGTGGATATCCCACCAGGTGTGCCTCAGAGGTCTAAGCCCAAAGCTCCCCAAGTCAGTCCCCTTTTTTGGAACTCTCAGCCCAGGAAGGGGTCCGAGAGCACCAGGACCCCCCAGGTCCAAAGGGCAGACTAGGACTGTCATGGCAGGCAGGGGCATCAGGCTGTCTGGGGAGCATGGATCCCAGTCCTGCTGAGAGGGCCCAGAACACCCTTTCTCCTGGCCTGGCAGCACTGGAGCCTGGAGCCTGGCTTCTCCTGTATGCCAGGTGCTGCCCACCTTCCCCAGAGCCCGGCACTGCCAGCCCCACCTCCTATGGCCCAGGATGTGGCTCCCAGAGCCCAGATGTTTCACATCCCCCCTCCCTGGCATCCCGGCCAGGCAGTGCCATGACTGCTTCCTGCACCTCCCTCCTCCCCCACACACCTGCACGGGAAGAACACACCTGCTGCCAGCATGGCCAGGTGGGCAGCCAGGCAGGGAGGAATGCGGGGGATTCCAGCTGTGGCATCCCAGCTGTGCCCAGCCCCCTGCAGCACCCGCTTCCCCCTCAATTCCTCCAAGGCCAGGTGTGCCCTAAGATCTGGGCTGTGGAGCAGGGAGGGGTGAGGAGTCCTCCTGAGCAGCCACTCAGCTTCCCATAAACCCTCCTGCTGGCAGCTGTGGAGAGGAAGCAAAGTGAGCGTGTGTGTGCGCGCATGCAGGTGCACACTCGGGGAGGGTGTGGCGTGAGCATCAGTGACACACGGAAGTATGGGTGTTGTGTGCGTGAATGGAAGGATGGGTTCTGTGAGAGTGAAGGGAAAGTGTTGTGTGTGTGAACAAAGAATGGATGTCATGTGTCAGTGAAAGGTAGATGTTGGGTATGTAAGGCTGTATGTGTGTGTGTGAATGGAGGGACAGGCTCTGTGTTGTGAGAGAGAGTAAAAGGATGGGCGTTGTATATGTGTGAATGAAAGTTGATATGGGGTGTGTGAATGAAGGGTGGTGCTGTGTGTATGAATTAAAGGATGGGTATGGTGTGAATAAGGGATGGTGTGTGTGAGAATGATGACATCAGGTGTGTGAATGATGTGTGTCGTGTGTGTGTAAGTGAAGGATAGGTCTTGTGTGAATGAAGAATGGTATTATATATGTAGATGAAGGATAGGTATTGTGTTGTGTGAAAGAAGAATAGTGTGTGTATGAATGAAGGATGGGTGTTGTGTGTGTGTCAATGAAGGGCAGGTGCTTGTGAACAAAGGATGGTGTCTGCTGGGAGGCATGTATGTGAATGAGGGATGGTGTGTGTGTGAAAAAGGATGTGTGTGTGTGAATGAAGAGTGGGTGCCGTGTGTGAATGAAGGACGGTGTGTGAGTGTGTATGCATGGAAGGATGGTGTGTAAGCATGCACACATGGCAGGATGGCGTGAGTGTGCATGTGTGGAGGACAGCATGTGTACCATGGCCAGCTGGGTGCCATGTGGAATGTCTGAGATGTTGCCTATCTGGGAAAAAGGTGGGCAAGGGGACAGCCCTGGAAGGCTGGGGTGGGGGCAGCCAGATCAGGGGCTTCTGGGAGGTTTGCCAAAGGGCAGGGTGGCCATAGGCCCAGATCCAGCCCCCAATCACCCTGAAACTTCCACCTGGATCTCCCCTCCCTGGCCTTTCCCATAGCTCCTGCTACAGTCTCCAGTGCCCTTCACAGACCCCTCCCCAGCCACCCAAGGTCCCTTGTGCCCTCTGTCCCCACCCCTCCTGGGCCCACCTGTCTCCAGCTCCTTCTCCACATGCCATAGCCTCTCCTGGGCCCAGAAGTTCCCAGACCTCTTCCACTGCTGCCCATCCCTAGGCCCCACAGCCCACCCTGCACCCTTTTCTGAGCCACCCAGCCCCTCAGTCCCCTGGGCCCCAAGTCCCTCTCTTGTCCCTTCCAGTGGCCCCCCAGACCCCTGCACCTCACCCCTTCCCTAGCACCCCCAGTCCCCAACCCTCCAGTCCTTCCCTGGAGCCCCCTCCTCCTCCTTCAAGGCAGCTCTGAAACTTTAAACGGTGTTAAAAGTTTCTGTTTACAAGAAGCCCTTGAATTTTTAAGGACGTATCAATTCCCTCTGCTAAGGCCTCACATCCATGGTCTGCAGTGGCTGTGGGGCAGGGGAGAGGCCGGACAGTCTGTGGGATCCCACAGCAGCTGGGGACAGACACACAGGCCAGACACGGCCTCCAGCACATGCACACATATGCATGCACACACATGCTGACAGGGGCTCACACACAGACACACAGCATCTCCCTGGTGCTCACACCCTCCTCCTCACACACAGAGACATACATACTAGACACACACTCTCCCCAGTGCATGCACATGTACACACACAAGTCACATAAACTGATGTGGACTGACAGACACATAACCCACAAGGACACACAGACACACTCGCTCCCTGGCACACAAGAACCCAGGCACACACATTGATTGACATGGCCTGACACACGCAAACTTACACCAATGCCCCACACCTGTATACACACCCCATGTACACCCACTCTCATATACACAGATCCTATCATTGTTCCCAACCCACAGGGACAGACTGCCACACACAGGGAGACATACCACATGACACCATGGACAGTTTCTGGCACAAAGATCTGATCGTAGACAGACCCTCGGGCCACTTGCACACTGGGCCACTTGCTCAGACACACTCCAGGGTGCACAGCTACACCATCATCCCTTCCAGAGCGCCTATGACAACATCCACCCACGATCACTACACACGCTGACATTTTCTGCCAGAAAGCCCTGTGGGGCTCACACACACACATGCACATATAGTGCCCAGGCACCCCTGAAGCCCCCCCTTCCTGTCAGAGTCAGACACCTGTCGGTGACCCCAGCCCGGGAGGACAGGGTCTTTTGTCTTGTTTCTGTCATGTCCCCTGGTGTGCCTGGCATCAGGCCTGACAGCCACTTGCCTTCCCTGACTCACAGAAACTCCTGTGTACAGCCAGACCCCTGTCACTCCACTAGAGGCTCCTGGATGTACACCACCCCGAATCTCTTAGGTGTCCCCCCAGGACACCCAGGACTGATCGCCCACCACACTGCCTGAGGTGTTGTGACCAGGAGCTCACCCCCCTGGACATTCACATGCATACCTGTGTCGTCTGAAGGGCCTCCTTGGCACTGACACCTCTTGCAGCAGGCAATGCATAGCTAAGAATTGCCATAGCTCCTCAGCAGCGGAGTGCAACCAGGCTGGCTATACCTGGCCACAGGAGAGAGAGAGCCTTGTCCTGACAGGAGCTGCCCGGGGGTTGCGGGCACTGCCACTCCACCCAACTTGGAGGACATTCAGGGATCCCCCACCCCCGCTCCAAGGCACCCAGCACCTCTCTCACCCATTCCTCTCTGCCCTGGAAACAGGAGTCCAGGCCTGCAAGAGTCTGGAGCTTCACAAGTGACAGTGTCCACACCCCCGAGGGCCCCAGGCCATTTCTGTCCTTAAGAGGTTGCTCATCTCCGGCTATATCCGCCTCTGTCTCTGATCAGAGCTGTGTGCAGGAGTGTGGGGGTATGTGAGAGGCCTGTGCCCATGAGCCCCACGTGCATGGCTGGGTTTTCTCAGGAGTGCTGGTCAGCATACCCAGGCCTGGGACGCCATCTGGTCAACAGTGTGTGACCTGGGCACCTGTGTTGTGTTGTGGCAGCCAGTGTCACAGTGTATTAGGGACATCCTGAGTGTCCTTGAGCAGGGTCCTCCTTGAGCATGACTTGGCACATACCCCCAGATGTAGGGCAGTGTGTATTGGTGTGACACTGTGTTGGTGCATCTTCCTTTTATCAGTGTCATTCTATGTCGGGGTGTGATGCCACACCTGCCATTGCAATTCTAGCTTGGCCCTGTATATGTGTTGGAGTAGTTGTGTGTCTGGTGTGTGCAGGGTGTGGTTGTGTCAGTGTTCTGGAGAATACATGTCAGCACCCACGCATGTGTGTCAGCGTTCATCTGACAAGTGTCGGCATGTGCTGGTGTGTGTCCGTCTGTGTGCATCATGGTGTGTGACGCCCATGGTGGTGGGTGGTGTCCAGGTGTGTCCTGGTGGAAATGCATGTGTGGACACCATCACGTGACCAGCCTCTGTGTGTGTCCATGTGTGGGTCTCAGTGTGTGTGCAGAGGTGTGTATCTGCGCTGGTTGTGCTTTGTCGCTAGAAGAAGGAATGGTCAACCATACATTCTGTACGTGACATAGGTGCCGAGTCCGAGGCCCGCTGCATGTCAGCGTGTGTCCGCGCTGGAGCACGGGCCAGCACGTGGTGAGGTGGCCGTGTCGGTGTGCACCCCCCACGCGCGTGCGTGTGCGCGCGCGCGTGTGTGCATGTGCGCGTGTATGCATGTGCGTGTGTGATCGAGTGTGCGCGCCGGCCGCTCCCCCACTCGCCCGCCCCTCCCCGCGCCCCTCCTCCCGCCCGCGCCGCCCGCCCGCTCCCTCTCCCCGAGTGCGCCGCTTCCAAACTTTGTCTAAACTTTCACTTTCACAGCGCGGCGGCGGCGGCGGGCGAGGGGGACCGGCCGGGCGGCGGCGGCATGGAGTAGACGCGCGGCGACAGCGGCGACAGCAGCGGCGGCGGCGGACGCAGAGGCAGCACTGCGAGCGGCGAGCGCGGAGGGCGCGGGCCGAGCGAGCGCGGGGCCGAGGCAGGGCGGGCGCAGCGGGCGGAGGCCAGAGGAGCCGAGCCGGAGCCCAGCCTAGCGCGACCGCTGCCTGCCGGGCCTGCCCTCGCCGCGGCCGACCGCCGCGCCCCTGCCCGGGCGCCTAGCGATGTACTCCCCGTACTGCCTCACGCAGGTACCGGCCACCCCGCGCCCTGGCAAGAGCCGGCGCGGGCGCAGGGGCAAGAGCTGGCGGGCGGCGCGGGGGCGGGGAGCGGAGCCCGCGGCCCGCGGAGGTGCTCGTCGTGCGGCTGGAGTCGAGGCACGCGAGCGGGCGTCACCGCGCCTGCGACCCTGGCCACCGGGCAGGCTCTTGTTGGGGGGCTCCGGAGGTGTCCGGCTGCGTGCGTGGCTCTGTCCCTGGGGCGCGGGCGGGAGTGCGTGCCGTGTGTGCACGCGCACTCTCGCTGGGGTGCGGTGGGCAGCGGGACTCCAGTGGACCTGTGGGTGACCGTGGTGCGCACCCGGGCTGCGGGCTGCCGGGGGTGACAGAGTGGCCAGAGGGTGGTTCTGAGGGTGCAGAGGAAACCTGGGTCCCGTGGTGTCCCCTGGGGCAGGCGCGGCGACTCTCAAGGGTGGCAGTGGCCGGCGGTGTTGGGCGGCTGGCCCCGCGTGTGTGCGGCTGGGGTGCCCCGGGCTGGCTGAGCGGCCCGGGCGTCTCCCCAAAGTCTTTGTTCAGTCCTCACATGGGAGCGGGGCTAAGAAAATGGCGGGGCTCCCAAATTTCAGAGGGCCAGGGGAGGGAGGGAGCGGCGGGCTCGCTGCCAGCCAGGGCCGCGCCTCTCCAACGACCCTGGACGTTTCAGTCGCGGGGGCCCCCCCAAACTTTCCTCGGCGCGCAAACTTTCGGGTCACGGCTATCTGGGCTGCTGCAGAGCGGACCTGGCGGGATCTGGGATCCCGCTGGCTCCCTGGAGGCAGGAGGGGGCAGGCAGAGGTGGGCATGTCCCATGTCCCATGGGGCTGCGGCTGGGCACTACAGCGCCGATCTCGGTCCTGGTCTCGGCGCGCAGCGACCCGAGTCCCGCCTCCAGCGAAGCAATCTGCAGGGCGGAGGCAGAGGCCTGGAGCCTGCCTGTCCTGCTGTCTGACTCTCTCTGGGTGGTGGCCTGAGCCCTGAGAGGACACAGGACTGCCCAGAATCCCACAGGGGCCCTGACAGGTGGGTCAGTGCTGTTGGTTCACTTAGGTGTGTGCATGAATAGCTTCACACACGCATGCACACACATACACACACGCACCAATGCACATTCCCTCCCTCCTGGCCATGGGGATACGCACACAAATGTGCAGTTGCTTGCAGACATGCACAAAGACACACGGGTGTACAGATACATGCACCCTCACACACACAGGCTTGAGCCATAGCAGGAAACACTGACCAGAGGGAGTCCCTGGGATTGCTAGCTGCCTGCTAGCCAGCTCTTGCCTATAGGAGTTTCTAGGCCAGGCCTAAAGCCTACACTGTCCCCCTGCTCAGCCTGAGCCCCACCAGGCATGTGGTAAGTGTGCCCACGGCATACAGTAGGAATCCATGTGGAGATGGCCAGTGGTGTGTGTCAGAAGAATGCCAGGTTTCAAGGGGGAAGAAGGGACATCCAGGTGGGTGTCAGCTGTGGCCACATGACCCTCTTGTGGGCACAGGTATGGGAGTGTGTACATCAATCTAGAGCCTCCATGTGGGCCCCGTGGATTGGCCATGGGCAGGCCTGCGTGGCATACATGCGTATGGCCTAGGCTGCAGGTTTGTCTCTACAAGTAGGCCAGAATATGTGCCAGTTGGGGTGCACATGTATGCATATGCCTCAAAGTGTGCATGCAGGTGTGAGCAGGCACTCTGACCCCCATGGTAGTGTAGGAGTCCCCCACATATGTGCCTCCAACTTGATATTCACCCTGTGTTGGTTCCCTCACACAAGGACCTTGCCCAGTGAGCTGGGTCTGAGCTGTGTCTGCCTTAGGGTACTGCTTGGCTGACCTGGCCTATGTGGCTGGTGTTGAAGGTCTGGAGGGACGCTCAAGCGGCCCCTCAGCTACCAGGTTGCTAGCCTGGCTCCCGTGCCAAGTGTGCTAGACATCTGGGCCTGCTTCCCCCACAACCCATGGCTTAGGTGAGATACTCACCCCTCAGATTTCACAGCACCCTGGGAGAGAAAACACCAGCCGATACACTAGTGACAAGGGACTGGGGTGGCCCCAGACTCAGGGTGATGGCTTGGGCTTGGCTTTGTGACACTCCAACAGGGAGTACAGCCTCAGTTGCGTGTGCCAGGCTGGCTGGGAGGGAAATGGGCACTGTCTCACCAGGCTGCCAGCCCTGCATGGTGGGCAGAGAAACCCCTCGGCTCTGGGCAGGCGGCTGCTGTCGGCTGGTCAGCAGGGTCTGGCTGCCCTCGTCTCTGTTTTGACAAATCTTTCTGCTTCCATAGTTTGCCCTGCCGATCTCTGCTGTTCTGACAACCTCTCCCGTTGGCTGTCTTTTTCTCCGTATTTCTGCTCCTTTTCTGTCTCCCTCTCTCATCTCTGTCCTTCTGTGTCTCTGACTGTCCTTGTCTTTCTTTGCCTCTGCTCTGGCTCCATCTCTGCTCCCCCCATTCCTCCCGAGTCTTGGACTCTTTCTTTCTCTTTGGCCTCTCTCTTTCTGGCCTCTCTTTCTTTTTTTCTCTCTCTCCTTTCTTTTTTTCAAACCAGAATTGGCTTCGATTTTAAAGTCAATAAATGATTGAGCAGGAATGAGCTTGGAGCAGCGGGGCCCTGATGGGGAAAGGCACTGTGGGCGAGGGGGAAGGGCTGGGGGGTTGAAATTTCCTTTTAGAAAAAGCATCAGTTGCAGCCACAGGGCTAGGTCCTGAGCCAAGAGGGGGGACGGGTGACCAACACAGGAGACCTTCCCCAACAGAAAGACACACAGCGGGATACGGATGCACACACACACATTACCACCGAGAAGATGGGGGACAAAAACACCTCGCTCACATTGATGTGTGGACACACAACTATCGACAAACCTGCAGACACAGGAAGCCACGGACCTGTGTTCAACACACACACGAACTCACTCATCCCTTGAGGTGGACATGGGTAGCGATGCAGGCTCAGGAGCACAAATACCTTCCAGACACATTGCTGTGAAGGCACATGTGGACGCAGGAAGTGGTAGGCCTGTGTTCACAACCATATCCAACCCACACCCACACCTACACACACGGTCCTCCCTGAAGATGGGACCCACGTACCCATATAATCTCACAGAGGCAGGCGCTTCTCAGACTCACCGAGCCCCCAGTGCACACTTGAACATCTACTTATTCAAGTCTGTGCGCACACACACACACACACACACACACACACGGACCCAAAGATGGATGAACAGACGTATACCTTCATGCAGACACAATGCTGTTGGTTCACTTGGTGTATGCAAGGATAGCTTCTCAAAGACACACATACCAATGCACACTCCCTCCCTTTGGCCATAGGGATACACACACAAATGTGCAGATGCTTGCAGACACTCACAAACAAATACACGAGTGTACAGATACGTGCACCCACAGACACACACCTACATCCCATAGTCCCTGCCATGAGAACAGTGCAATGTTCCTGAACCTTTGTTTCCGCACAGCCATGCACACATACTCCTTCCCGGGTGAGAGGGTGGATTGGGGTGGGCTGGGGCCTCCCTGATGTACCACTCCAGCCGCGACGGCTCTTTCTGGGTCACTGTGGCCAGCCCTTTGTCCCTGCAAAGTGATTGCTGTCTGTCTATGCCCCAGCATGATGTTTGCCATTTTTTTCCAATACTGAGGATTGTACCCAGTTCTTTCTCACTCAACCACATCTCCAGCCCTTTTAAGATTAAAAAAAAAATTTTTTTTTTTGGTACCTACCAGGTATCGAACTTGGGACCCTGTGCTTCTGAGGCAGGCGCTGGAACCACTGAGCTAAGTCCCTGGCCCTTTTTAATTGATTCATTCTTTTTTTTTTTTTTTTTTGGTACCGAGGATCGAACTTGGGACCTTGCACTTGTGAGGCAGGCACTGGAACCACTGAGCTAAATCCCCGGTCCTCCCTGGCCCTTTTTAAAAAATTTTTGAGACAGGGTCTTGCTAAATTCCCCAGGCTGGGCTGGAACTTATGATTCTCCTGTCTCAGCCTCCAGCATGCTGAGATAATAGGCTTTAGTGCTTGCTTTGAATGGCAGCATGTTTTCTCTCCAGTGCTAGCCCTGTACATACCTCCCACCCAGCAGTGGGCCGGAAACAGGCTCAGTGATCACCGTTAAGGGCTGGGCTCAGGCTCTGTGGGATGCCTCGATGCTGGGCCCCGGCCTCAGCCAACATCAGAGCCAAGGCTCTGCTGGCCTAAGGTGGTGGGGGACACCATTCTCCTCTTTCCCTTGTCTCATCGTGGGTATCTTGTGCACCTCAAGGGCTCCCTGGTGGAGAGGGCAACCAGCAGGCCTGGCCACTAGCAGCTCTGGTTTAAGTCTCAGCTGTGTATCCCATCACTATAGACCTGAAACACAGGACTTTCCTGGTCTGGCCATCTCTTGGGTTGTGATGGAGCCCAGTGCTGTGCCCAGCACATAGTGTGTGGTCAAGAAATGGCCACTGTTAGCATATTGTTACCTTCCTCTAGGGCCCTCCCAGCTGAGAGCCGATGCTTCTGAGCGGGACAAGATGGGCTAGCACCTCCCCACCACAGAGAAATCCAAATGGGTTTTCTGAAGAAAGAAGCAAGAGAAGAGTTTGGACAGGGCACAGTGGTGCATGCCTGTTATCCCAGCTACTCAGGAGGATGAGGGAAGAGGACTGCAAGTTGGAGACCAGCCTGGGCAATTTATCAAGACCCTACCTATCTCAAAATAAAAAGGGATGGGGGCGGGAGAGAGAGAGAGAAAGCTTTAGAGGATGGGAGCCATCATGTGACACAGCTTTCTTCCTTTGAGCAAGTCCTATAGGCCAAGCAGAGGGAGATAAGACTTTAAAGGAGGAAGAGATAGTGGTAAGCATGGTGTATGTGGAGGCCAGTTTGCATTGTCCCACGGGGCCCAGACATCCTGCTCAGGAGTTCCGGGTGCCAGGAAAGGAGGTGTGCACACATGTGTGGAAATGGGAGTGAGATGCAGGGCTGAGATGTGGTGCATCCCAATGGCTGTCCTCACTGCTCTGAGAAGATTGTCACCTGGACCCGCAGAGGGGCAGGATGCTTGTATGGGACCTGTGTGATGAACATACTTGACCAGATCAGGGTGGGTGTGCAATGTGATGCAGTGGCTGCCGGGAACCTTCCTGGTGTCACCGTCTGACCACTGCCCTCTGCTGCTAATCCACAGGGAGCCCAGCCTTCCTTTTTAAATTTTTGTGGTACTGGGGATAGAACCCAGGGTCTCACACCTGCTATGAAAATGCTCTAACCCTGAGCTACACCCCAGCCTTCTTCCCCTTTTGTTTTTTTGAGACAGGGTCTTGCTGAGTTACTAAGTTGCCCAGGCTGAGCTCTAACTTGCAGTCCTCTTCCCTCAGCCTCCCAGAGTGCTGGGATTCCAGGTATGTGCCACCTTCCTGACAAGCCTGGACTTTGATCTGCTTAGGTCTTGTCCCTGATTAAGAAGCTCGAATTTGGAGCTTATTCCCCTCAATTGGACCAAGTGAGGCATGGGAGGCTAACACCTGTTCGTTTTCTCCAGCATGGTGGAGGGGTGTCTTTGTTTTTCTACCCCTAAAGCCTTGGATGTGGGGTGAGGGGCATGGCTGTGAGAGAGACAGTTGTGCGGGCTGTTGGGTGTTAATTGTGTGTTAATCGGCACATCAGGCCTTGGGGCCACCATTCATTTCCTCATCGCTCTCTATGTGGTCACGTGTGTCTGCGTGGGTCCCTTTCCACATGTCTCCAAGCACCCGTCACTGGATGCCACCTGCATGTGACTCCCAGGATCATTGCACACCCCCTCTTTTGTGTATCAGTGACAGCGCATTGGGAGTGTCTGTCACCATGTGTGTCCACGTGCCTGATGTGGTCTTTGCATCGTGGTGCTGCCGTGGTGTGAACCCAAGCAGTCCAGGAGGGTTGGTGTACCTGTTGCTGTTGCTGCTTCATGGTGGGGGCTACGGTGTCCCAGCTGGTGGCATATCCCATTTGTATCGATAAGCCGGCACGTATGCTTCTGGGTGACAACAGGTCATAGCTAGGCACGTACTGGTGTGTCTCACACGTGTTAGCTTGTACATGTCAGCGTGCATCTGCGTGCATGTCAGTGCACGTCTCTGGGCAGCACCATCCGTGCCGGTGTGTGTCCTGGGCTTGTCCCCATGACTGTCATCATGGACATCACCGCATGGCCCCCGTCCTTGCATCCCTTGGCCTCTCCATCGCTGGCTGTGAGGTGAGATGGCCTGGTGGCCCAGCCCCGTGTGGACAGAAGCCCGTTGTGCGGCGAGGTGCGGGTGTGTGTTTGGGCTGCCCACAGCCCTCCCTCTGTCTACCCGGCGCACATTGATCTTGGCTTCTGCCCGAGGCCGCCCTGGCCTGGCCAGCTGGGTGTCCGGCTGTCTCTGTGGGCCTGAGCCCACCGTCCCTGCCATTCCCACCACCCCCACAAGTAGACCTGTCCCAAGTCCTACACCCTGGAGGCCCCCACTGCCCCTCCAGGGCTCTGAGGGTTCGGATTTGGAAACTGAGGCCCCCCTTCTTCCACCCCCCCTTCCTCCCTCTCTCTTCTCCTCCCCCTCCTGCTCCCTCTCTCCCTCTCTCTCCTCCTGCCAAACGCGTCTTGGCTCTGTCTGAATATCTCTCCTCCTCGATTTTTGGCTCCAGCTCTGGGCGCGCTCACTAAAGGAAGAGGGCTAGCTCCCCACCCCCACCCTTCCTTGCCACCTCCCCCTCGCCAGGAGCCCCTCTGAGGGCGGAGTGGCCTGGTGCAGGGGCCCAGGCCCCCTGAGTGGGCTCAGCCAGGGGGGCACAGGCCTGGCAGTTGAGGGGGCAGGGCAGCATGGGCCTGGCAGGCAGAGGGGCAGCAGGCAGGGTGGCTATGCTGCCCGGCTGGGTGGGCAGGCAGGGAGGGGTCGGGGCACAGAGCTGGGGTGTCTGGCTTCTGGTGGGGCTGGCAGGCCTTAGTGAGGCGCAGCTGTGCCCAGAACTCGAGTTGCGTTTGCCACCACTACCGATGTGGCTGCGCCAGCCAGGGAGGGGAGGCGGGTAGCGGGCACTGCGGCGCGCCACAGCCAATCGGAAGCTGGGGTGGCACTGGGGAGCTCTCCCCCCATTGGACCCTACCCTGAGGGGAGCTGGGGGTGGTGGCCAGCAGCGGGCAGGGGGCAGTGCCCACCACCGCCACCAAGGACCCTGCCCCTTCTGCTGGAGCTTGGTGCCAGCCTTCCTGGCACAGATCAGGCAAGAGTGGGAGTCTGCGGGTCCCCATTTGAATCTGTGTCAGCCAAGCTGGAGGAAGGGACAACTCAGACGTGCACCCGATCCCCCTCCCCAGCCTCAGGGGGCGACTTTTAGTCTGAGGCAGGCAGAGTGTGGGGGTGGGGCCAACTCATCCAGGTGGTTGCCTGCAAATATCGGCTTCAGCCACATCATAGGGGTGTTCCAGGTCCATCTTACACACAGACATACAGTCTCATTGGCACATTCGGGCACAAAGAATCACACACTGCCACACACTGGCATCCCACACAGCCCTCCATCAGGCACACACAGTCACAGGCAGCCACACAAAGAGGCTCGGCCCTCCATACAGACACCTAGAGACACACGACCACACCCGGACACATTGATGCAACACGATACACACAGGGAGGTGTGTGTGGGCACAGTCACGGGGACACACACAGTCGGTCACACCATCCCATGCTATGAAACACATGTACAGACTGCACTACCACCACCAAACACATAGCAGTGCACAGAACCTGTAGACACGATGAGAAACACACAACCAGTCCACACACACAGCAACACTGGCAGCCACCGGAGATGCACATGTGAGTGAGCACTGGACACCCTCCACAGCCTGACACAGTGAAACACGCCTGAGCACACACAGGCAGTAACACTCTCAAACATGTGCACACCCCCCACCCTAGTGCTACCAGGAGTGCCTGCCCACTGGGAAGCGTCTGCAGGCATTTGGGGTTGTCGCACTTGCCGGAGGCACTACTCCTGGCATCTGGAGGCCAGGGATGCTGCTGGACACCCTAGAAGACGCAGAACGGTTCCCACCACAAAGAACGACCTGGCCCCAAGTGTTGGGAGTGCCAGAGTTGGGAAGCTTTGCCTGTGTACATAGACACACAGTGATACGCATAGGAAGGGCTGACTCCCGACACCTAGTGCGCACACACATGTGCCCTTGCACACACACACGAGAACCTGGCCGACACCATCACCCACATCTCACCCACTCAGACCCAGGCGTTGTTACAGCTGCAGTCACGCATGCATCAACGCAGGCACCAATGGTGTGGTGTGCACACAGGCTGTCCCCCAGCACACAGGAACGAGAATCACACCCAGGGACTTGCACCTGGCCCCAGCTGGAGCTGGAGCCTGGAGCTGAGACGGCCCTCCCTGCTCTGGAGCCGCCAGCAGCCTGCCAACCCTGCACTGTCCTCGTGGCATCCACCACTCTGACCTCTCCCTCCCGACAGAACTTGGAGCCCTGAGTTCTGAGACTCCTGTCCTCCGCGATGCTGTCGCACTAATCCTTTGGCTTTTTAAATTTTGCGGTTCTGGGCATGGAACCCAGGGCCTCATGCGTGCTCTACCACTGAGCTGAACCCCCAACCCAATCCTTTGGTCTTTGGGTCCCCATTTCTGACCCTGGAGAAGAAAAGAAAAAAGATACCAGGGAAAAGCCTTTGATAGAATAATAGCAAAGTGGAGGTTTATCCTAAAAATCATAGGAATAGTTCATGTACACCATGGGCTCACTGTGTCATGCCTTGTGCTAAATGTCTTCCAGCTTTGTTTCCCTCTGTGAATCCTTCTATGCAGGACACTGGTGGACCCCTCCTGGGCTCCAATTCATCACCCACTAGCTGTGGGACCTTGGGCAGATCACTCCACTTGGCTGGGCCTCACTTCTTCATTTACGAAGCAGGGCTGTAGCAAGGATGTGAAGAGCTAGTGTGCAGAAAATCCTTTAAAACTGCCCGATGGGAAGCAAATGCTTGGGGGTTTTTTGGTTTTGTTTGCAGTCCCGGGGATAGAACTCAGGACCTTGTGGTTTTGAGGCGGGCTTAGTGCCACTGAGCTAAATCCCTGGCCCGCATCTGCTTGGTTTTATAGACGACCAACCAAAACTCAAGGGCCACTCATAGCAGAGGTCAAAGACAGGAGCCACTGCCTAAGTTCTGCCAAGGGGGACAGAATGGTGGTCTGTCCTCTCACATTTACCAGATCACCACACAGCCCACGTCCCCATTTGAAATGTGCCCCTCTTTACCACTCTGGCCTTCGGATTGTCTTCCACTCAGGTGGACGGTGTCTGATCCTCTCGGCATCCCCCCAGCCAGGCCTGCTCTCCCCCACGCTGGGCTTGATGCCCTCTCCCACACCTCGCCAGGCACCCAGCCGGAGCCCAAGTGCTCGGGGTGCAGCCAGGGGCCTGTGCATTCCTTTGACAAATATTTGCCAGGCCAGTCTTGGGTGCCAGGCCCTGTTCTAGGGCCTGGGGGCTCAGTAGGGAGCAGAACCGGCAAAGGTGCCAGGCCTGGTGGGAGGGCAGACAGTGATTGATAAACAAGGGAGTGTCCTGTTCTCTTTTTTTGGTACCAGGGATCGAACTTGGGTCCTAGTGCTTGTGCAGCAGGTGGCGAAACCACTGAGCTAAATCCCCGGCCCTGGAGTGTCCTGTTCTTGAGGCAGCACTGGCTGTGGTGGGGAAGGCTCCCAGGCAGGGTCTGAGGGGGTTGGGGCAGCCGCAGGCTCAGGGCAGGGTTGGGAAGGCCTTGTGGCAAGGTGCTGATTTTCAGCACTGCCCTGTCACAGGCAGCCCCGTGGGCCCTTTTGCTGGTCAAACAGGCAGCCTGGAGGTCAAGGGTGTTTGGCCTAGCACACAACGCAAGGCTCACTGTTGCCTCATTTCCTACCTTTGTGGTTATAAGCCATGGTGCCCACCCGAGACTTGGGAACAAAATGGCAGGAGCCTTTCCTGCATAGAATCTGAGCTTCAGTGGGCACTGGGTATTCTCAACCATGCCACTCTGAGCCAGGGGGTGGGGCGGGGGCAGCTGGTGGCCCAGAGTGGCACTTCCACCTGGGCCCCTTGATTTAGCTCCCCCGGGGCGGGTCCAGTTTATTTTTACCCCAGCCTGTCACCCTGGCAGTACCAGGCTGTGCCATCTTTACAGGATCTTGGGGACTTGCCATAGTTTGGGGGGACCTGGTTTTGCCTGCTAGGCCCCCAACTCCCACTGGGCCCCAGATTCTCTACCCCTAAAGCACTAGAATGCAGGGCCCTAAGCTTAGGGCCGGTGGGGTTGGTGCTTCAGGCTGGTAACTATGGTGCCCAGCCTGGTGGCATTTGGCTTGGCCCCCTGCCTGCCTGCCACCCCCACCCCATGCCTGGGCAGAGCCAAGCGGCTGCTGCTGCCAGTCTCCATTTTGAAGCTTGGGTGGGGTGGGGGTGGGGGAGTGCTGGGTGCCTCCCAGTCCCCTACCTGGCCTGTGCCACCTGGAGCTTGTCCTCCGTGCCTGCCCCCTGGAAGGGCCCTGGCTTCTTTGCCTGCTGGCCCTTTGCAGCCTAGGGCTCGGCATGGCATGGATGCGGCCTGGCTTCCATCTTCCCTGCTCGCTCTCCCCTTGCTCCCTCTCTCGCCTGTAATGGCTCACCATTTTTGGCATCTCCTCCCTTTCCCCCTCCCATAGGCGCCAACCTCACTTCCAGACCCGCCATTGCTGGCTCTCAGGCCTTCTCTGCTGCCTGGGGTGGGGATGGAAATGAGGCTTTGGGGGGACCAGGCCTGTGGCCATCAGGAGCTTTCTGGGTGTTCTGCCTGTGTCTGGAAGGGGCACGTGCCCGATGCCGGCTGGCTAGACTCACCTCTTCCTGCAGCCTCACGAAGCCCCCGGGCTGCTGTGAATGGGGGCCTTCCCATCTCTAATAGTCCCCTCAGCCCCGTGTTGGCTTCTGGGCCACCTGGAGATCAGGGTGGGCACCTCTGTCCAAGTCCAGGGCCCAGATTGGCAAAAGCAAGGCTCCACAAATGGGGGGACCCCTATCCTTCCTTCCCCGAGTTCCCTTGGGGGCTCTGAGAACTGGGGTTGGGATGGAACCAGGCCCTATATTGGGCACTTGTGGCCCTAGAGGGGCAAGGGACTTTAGAGGAACCGGTTTACGGCCCTCCCCCCACCCCCCCCAAGCCCGCTGCCTGTGCCTCTCTCTGCACTAAACAAAGTTTGCTAAGTAACTTCAAATGTTATTTGAGGACGGCCTGGCCTCAACCCAAGGCGGCCCTGTGGAAACTTGTTTTTCGCTGCCGAGGCTGCAAGTATCAAAGACACACTTTGGGGGGGTTATGAGGTAGGGGGTGCTTCAACGCTTCTCCCCACTCTGTGGCAGGGGCTGGCCCCAAACAGACTCTGAGACACACAAGCAGACACAAACAGGCTTGTGCAGAGAGAGGACACATGCATCACCCTGCGGCCTGCACATCAGAGACAACACGCAGACACACACAGCACACACAGGCTGACACGCCAGGTTGGCCCGGAGTGCCTCTGTGAGTGTCATAGGAACTGCCCCCAACTGGTTCCCCCATGATTCATCCAGCGGGTGACATCTGTCACGCTGGGGGAAAGCACACACCTTCAGTGTTTGGAGCCTTGTATTTTCAGTTCTCTGGAGTCCAAGGCATGCTTAGGTGGGTATGCCCACCTCTTTTTCCCCAAGTGTAGATGTAGAGGGAAGATGTGGGCCTGGATGACATAAGAAGTACAATCCTACATGGTGTAGGAGAATGCCTGGGTTGCTTTTTAGAAGTGCCTGGGTTTCCTCATCTCCAGCAAGCCTGGGGTCCTAAGTGTGGGCTTGGAGCTCGGGCCTGGTGTGCTGTGCTGCTTTTCAGCCTGTCCGGACAGACTGCAAGAGAGCCTGGTGTGTTCAGCCTGCTAGAGGCCCCAGGGTCTCCAGGTCCGGCCGATGACCCTGTCCACCTTGGTCCTTCTCCCTTCTTCCCCAGCATTCCCTGCCCTCTGAGTCTCTCCCTCGCTTCCTTTCTATTCCAGCTTTTCTGCATCTTTCCTCAAATCTCTTTTCTTCCTTTTCCAGGTTTTCACCAGCCCTGCCCAGGCCTGCAGTTTAGGGAAGGAGTGGAAAATGGGCACTATCTATCCCTTTAGGAAGCCATTCAGGCCAGGGGTCCTCTGTACCCTCGGGTCCTGACCACACTCCTGGGTTCCCCTAATCTCTAGCAAGAAGCTGAGGGCAGGGAACTTGAGCTGACACAGTAGGCAAAAGGAAGGACCTCCAATGGGGTCCTTTGATCTGTCACAGGGTCCTGAAGTTTGCAGACAGGTGAGCCCTATGGAATGCAATGGAAAAGCCCGGGTCCAAGGGGACACTGGGCTGCTACCTACTTCCAGTCCCCAAGAGGCTCCTCATCCTCTGCCACCCAGATCCTCATTGAGGTAGGTCTGTGGGGTCCCCCAGCCCCAGCCCCACACACCGCCTCATCTCCACTCACAGTCAACGCCCGCAACACCCCGCCACCCGCAGTCTGTCGCGCGGTGACAGCCTGTCACAGGCACCGCCGCACACCGGCACAATCTGTCGCCCATGCACAGTCTCACACACAACCTGCCACACACACATGCACACACATACACGCACACAGCGGCACAGTCGCACACACATCCAGCCTCACGCGATCACACCAAGCGTCACAGCTTGTCACAGCCATAGATTCCTCACAATAAAAATAACAGCTACTGTCTTCAGAGCAGGCATGCTGGGCAGCGGGTGGGCAGGCGGCCTGGCACCCATGACCTCTTGTGACCTTCCCATGGCGAGATAGGTCTGAGTAACCTGTTTCACAGATGAAGCAGAGGGCACAAGGGCAGAAGCCAAGGTCACGGGGCTCACGTGGGCTGGTAGGAATTAGCCTGCCAGGTCTCCAGAAGCGGCAAGACAAACAGGTCACTGCACCTTTTCAACCCTGTCCTCCCCGCCAAGGCCCCCCCCACCCCCGCTCATCCCATGGGAATTCCCTTCCCGTTTCCCAGCAGGGGAAAATTGAGCTTCTACACCGAGAAGGGGCCTACTAGCTCCCTGCCTAAGGGTACACACATTGGCTTTGGCTGGGGACTGCTCTCCACCTCAAATGCCACTTGGTTCCAAATAAAGCACTGGTGGGCCCCAAAAACCCACTGGGCCGCATGGCTATCAAAGGGGCTACTATATATCTGTGTGATGGGTACCAGGTCTGAGGGTGATGTGTGAGTACTGGAAGGGAGACCCGGTCTCCCTGTGGCCCAAGGTGGTGGCACCTGTGCCTAGGCTTAGCGTTAGTGTTCCCCTGTTGCCTCTGCTCCCACCCCCAGTTCTAGGGTGCAGCCTTCTTCCCCTCCTCCTCTCCTCCCCCTCCTCTGCGGCCACTTGCCTTCCCTCTTCTTTGGCATACCTCTTCTTTGTTCCACCCACCTGCTGCCTTCTCTGGGGCTTCCCCCATTGGAGTTGCCTCAGCCAAAACTAACAGGGCTCCAACGACATCCCTCTGAGGCCGCTGGGCTGCTGGTCTTGCTCCATGGCCAGCTGAGGGCCCAGATCCCAGCTCTGCTGGGTCCCGACGGTGCCCAGATGCACGTTGCCATTCCTAGCAGGCATGGAATCACAGGCACACACGCCTGCTCTGCTACAGGGACAAGGGACCCAGGCGCATACATACCCCAGTTCCACACCTTCCTAGGGCATTTGGGTGCACTCACATGGGCAGGCTCCCTCCCGCACGGTAGTTCCAAGCTATGTTGGGAGCACATCCTTTCCCCGAGCCTTATTCCAAGCACATCTGTAAACCCAGGCCAGACGGGGCTGCAAGGCACATACATCCATACCCCAAACATGCCCTCGTCCGGTACCAGATGGGTCTCAAACACACACATACACTTCCCTGCTGTCTCCCGGGAGGGCATTTCACCCTCACGGGGGTTCCTGGCTCAGGTAGGTGTGTGAACTCTCACCAGCCCCCTGTACCTGCACATGTAGCTCCACACCTGCGTGGGCACACACCTCCCTAGCCAGCACACATGTGTGTTTCACGTGAACCACACACCTGCCAGGCCGCCTAGGGCACCTGGCTCCAAAACTACATTCAGCTTGTTGGGGGAGAAGACTGGCAGGGAAGGCTGAATTCCCACCACCCCCTTTTTTCTCTTTGGGAACATCCACTTCCCCAAATGTCCCTAGGTGCAGAGGTGCCGAGCAGTAGAACTGCTACTGCCCAGTGGGCCCTTGTAGGGCTGTATCTATATTTGAAATGTGCACCTTTATATAGGAGATCTATATGAACTACTCCCTCTCCATGTTTGTACTTGATTTTTCCCACCCCCAGGAGGATTCATACCAAATCTTCAAAACCCATTTCACAGGCAAGGCTGTATTCCAG
Source organism: Heterocephalus glaber (assembly GCF_000247695.1). The sequence goes on from NW_004624901.1 coordinate 565,883, forward strand.
TGCCCAGCATTTGCAAAGGCCAGGGTCCCTTCCTCTCTACCCCCACTGCTGGATTGCACCTCCACATCTTGCAGCCCTCCCGGAAACACAATTGCGGGGGTGGGTGCTGGCTGGAGACATTGCTTTTTGGTGTATGTTTGCTGTTGCTGCTTAAATTAATCCTGGGTGACAGCCTGCAGTTCTCCACAAAGAGCCCATTTAACAACCCCCCCCAGCAACACTACCCTCCCCCCTCTAACTTGGCCTTCCTCCCAGGTGAGCCCAGGGGCAGGCAGCCTTACTTGGTTGTGGATTTTTGGACTGCACTCTCGGACCCCAGGTCCGATCGCGGGTGTAGGCAGAGAGGGCAACCCAGGATTCGCCAGAGCGTCCTCATGGCAGCCTTAGTGTCTGGAGGTCCCGATCTTGCTAAAGAAAGTCAAGAAAGTCTGCGCCTCCAGAATCCCCCTAAGGAGCAAGAGTGGAGAGGAGCAGCTAGGCTGCCCCGCAGCACCTGGAGTCCCCTCCCCAATCCACGTGAGCACCGCATCTGGACACTGCGACCCACCCCACCCCCAACATTTGGGCAGGCGCTGGCTGGCCCAGTCTGTGCCCTTACAGGGGCCCAGACTCCTGGGAGGGGGTCCCCCTTAGCGCATGGCATTGCCCGACCCGCTGGAGCCACCGGTTCAAGACTGGGGAGAGGGAACATGCAGGAACAGGTAGAGCAAGCAGGAAGAGGGCCGGACCCTGGGTGCTAACCTTGTCACTTGGACCGCGCGCGCGCGGTGTGAGGCACAGCAGTCTTACACCACCGTGCACAAGTCCCAGGTCCTGGGGTGTTCAAGGCTGCGAGCACAAGCGGCAGTACGCAAAACCCAACGTGCGTGCGCGTGCGTGGTGGCAAAAAAGGCGGGAAGCGGTGGGTCGATGCCCCGGATGTGAGAAGCGCGTGCTGCAGGAATTGAGTGGGCTGTGCGGATCACCGATCCTCGGGCAGGTGAGAGGACACTGGGAGCGAGTGTGACAGGGCAAGAGGAAGGGTTTGCACCCCAGAGGCCCCCAAATGGTTATTTCCGCTGTCTTAGATGCCCGCCGCCCCCCCGGGGGGAGCTCGTGGTGGCCTTCAGGCTTTGGACTTGGCAGGCACGGTGCCCTCCCCTCCTCCTTCAGCGGGGTCAGGTCCAGCTCCTCTGCAAACCCCAGAAAGCGACCCTGTAGTAGCCTCCAGGGCCGGCCTGGGCTACATTCTGGGGGCTAGTCATTAGCAGCGCCCAAAGCAAAGGCTAGAAAGGACTCGGATTTCAGTGTAGGGCGCGCAGCGCGGGACCCAAGGTCTCCTTGGCCTCAGTTTGCCTTCAGCGTCCCTCCTGGCTTTCAATGGAAGATAGTCCGCCAGAGCTTGCGAGGGCATGTGTTGTGGGTGGTTCCTGCGATCCTTTGGCTGGCTGGGAGTGTTGGGGTTTGACCGCCCAAAATCCGATGGCATCTTTGGGGCGTCTGCCTAAATCATCCTCGCCTCCAGACCCCAGGCCTCTGGGGGCCTCCCCCTCTCTTTTTTGGTGGGAGGAGGAGCCCAAGGAAATGTACCTGGGGAGAGTTTTGTTTGTTTGGAGGCTTGGCTGGGTTTTGGGGGTGTTTGGTCACTAGGACAGGGAAGAAACGTGAATAAGTGGCCAGAAAGGTACTTCCCTTGCTCCAAGCTTCCCTTCAGGTCTGGGGAGTTGCATATCCTCAAAACAGAAACAAAAACAAAAACAAACCTACACACAAAACTTTAAAAGATTTCTCCCGAAGTCTCTGATGATCAACACCACCTTGCCTCTTGGGGGTGACTTCTTGAATTTGGGGTGCCATGGCCTTCCTGCTTTGGGGGGTGGGGGAGAGAAGGAAAAAGTGGGGAAAGAATGTGTGCTTGGAGCGGCCACTTAACCTGTCAGGGAGGTAGGTGGTGTCAGGCTAGTGTGTCCCCCCCTCCAGCTGCCCTCAAGCAGGCAGAGAAAGTGCTGCTGAGAAGCCACTCATAAACCAACTTCTCATCACCCCAATTACTTAAATGCGCTTTGATGGTGTTAGGGCCATTTCCCTTTCCACATGCGTATGACTCAGCCGCCCCAGCTGCTCCAGGGAGACGCTGGTGGGAGCTGACCCCCTGCTCTGCATCCAGGACCCAGGTGGCCCACTCCAGGTGTAAGCACCTCCCCACTGTACCGGAGCTCCCAGACACGCTTAGTTCCTTAAAAAAAATTTTTTTTTTGCATAATTGCGTCTTTTCTCCTTTTCTTTAAATTTTTTTTAATTTAAAGGAATTTTACTACTTTGAAAAAGTATATGAGCTAGAGGCTGAATGGTAGAAACAAGCTGTTGGGGGGGGGGGTTCCAGTGACACTCCGTGGAGCTGGTAAACCTCTCCAGTCTGGAGACTAAGCTTTCGGTGGCCGAATCCCTAGTAGAACCTTCGTGAGGCATCTGGGATCTCCCGCTGAAAAGGCGCTGTGAAAACACAGGGAATGATTATGATTTTAATAAAATTGTGTCTCATTTAGAAGCGTGCTTCTGCGCTGCCTCTGTCATTGGAGCCTGGGTTTGCCACGGCAAAGTCTGTAATCAGAGAAAAATACCATCTTTGTTGAGGGTTAGAATATATCATTGGCTAATGTGTGTGGTTTTTTTAAAAATAACGCTAAGCATTGGAATAATTAAAGAGTGAGAAATAACTCGTCTCTCCTCTCTTCTTTCCATTCGGCATTGTCTTATTTAAAGCGAAAAGAGTGCTTTTCGGTAGAGCTGGTTAGTTTTAATGCGGGCTTTTTTTTCTTTCCCTTCGCTCCGGTCTGGTTCCCAAATCCCCAAGCTGGCACAGGCCTGGAAACTCTCGGCCGGCCGTTCTTCTCCCTTAGCTGGAGACAGCCCTCCCCCTGCCTTTGGGCCCTGACCCACTGCCTGGTTTGCACTAGGACGATTTAAAAAAGAAAGAAAGAAAGAAAGGAGCCAGGCTCTGGTACCCTGATGCCAGCCCCAGCTGAGGGTGTGTTTCCCAGGCGGCGGGCTGGTGGGATAGGCAGACCCCGGTTTAGGGAAGTGGCCCCACCGCTTACCCCGCACTGCCCACCAAATAAAAAGGATCAGGTATCTCTAAAGATCGCCTGCTCAGAGGGCCCGGATCCCTTGTCATATTTTAAATTAAAGTGCTTCTCTTTTCCTAGACCCATATGTGATAGAAAAAGAAAATGTGGTTCTGGAGAGCCTGCCTGGGCAGCCGACCGCTCTTGGTAGAGGATAGAGTTGCCCACTTGGGCTGGGCCTGGCACTCAACCTCAGGGCAGTTCCCACGATGCTGTTCGGGCTTGGATTTGGGGAGGAAGAGCAGGGGCCGGGGCCAGTAGCCGGGCACTTCGTGGAGAGATGTGGGCATCGCATCAGGGAAGGGGCTCTTTACCAATCGCTGTGGGCTGGAGGGGGCTGAAGCACTTGCCCTGGGCCTTCCTAGTCTAGGTGTGGGGCGGATGACTTGGAATGGAGAGGGGCCTTGGAGGTCCGCAGGATGAGAGACGAGTGAGTGGGGAAAGTGGGCAAGAAGTAGGGGCGGAGGCTTGTGCCCACCGGTGCCAGTGGCCGCACAGTGCCTGCAAGCTGCAGAGCAAGTCGTTTATTTGCTTCAGGTGTTTTTAATTAAATGTGTTTCTGTCTTATTTTCCTTGCTGTTCAGTGCTCAGACTTTTTAGCAATCGGTTGCATTTGTCTTTTTTACATAAGCAGAAACTTTTTTTTCCTCCTTGGAGAGATATTGTGGGAGGTATTTTGCCTTCAGTGCTTTCTCTTTCCTGCTTTTTTTAAAATTTAATTTTAAAATTTTAAAGTAAATTTAGTGCTAGTGAAAGTGAGGGGGGAGCCAGCTGGGGCTGGAGCCAGGGAAGGAGTAGGCTGACAAAACAGGGTTCAGCTCTCTTCCCTGAAGCAGCCTGCAGGCCCCAGGACCCTAGGGCTGAGCGCCTGCTGCTGCCTGCTCCTCTTTCTGTGCCCTCTTTCCTTTGCAGCCCTGCGGGGTTCCTGTGGACCAGGTGGGACAGCCTGCACTGACCTCTTTCTCCCCTCCCCTCAGAAACCACTGGCTCTGCAAAAGTCACTTTCCCTGCTGACCTGACCTACATACTGCCCCATGGCCAGAGGTTGAGGGGTGGGGAGAGGTGTCTCTGCCTGTGGGTAGGGCCAGAAGAGGGCCTTGCTGCCTCATGCCGTATGTGTGTCTACTAACCCACCACCTGCCTGCACTGTTGGCCACTCTATGGATGGGATCCGAGTTGGGCAGATACCGAGAGAGAAAGACACACACACACCCTGTGCAGAGTGAGGAGAGAGAGGCTTCTCTTCACCACACATCTCTGTGGTCACACAAGTAGCACACACAGTTCTGTAACGTGTATGTACATAGGTGTTCACTTTTGATGCCACTTGTGCTCGCAGGAGCTAGACTCAAGGCATATAAAGTACGGAAACTCTAGAGCTTATAATTTTAAGGCCTGTTCAGCAGTGCTGAAAATGTTTATTTCTTAATCTGGGTGGGGTTACATGGGTGTGTTCTTTGTGGAAATGTATTGAGCGGCATACTTACAATGTGTGCACTCTTCTTTGTTATATGTGCCACGCTTCTGTTAAAAAGTTTATTGAAAAAAAGGAAGCCCCAGCCTCAAAGGCAAAGAAAAGGCCATGGATTATAAAATAATAATAAAAATTTAAATAAAATGTCCTCCAGCCTTGCTTTGCTCTGTCATCCCGCCAGGAATGGAGGGAAGGCTTGTAAAAATTAGTGGGCTGATAAAAAAGCTCGGAGGCATGTGGTCCACGAGGCTTACTGACCCCTCCACATGTGTGGAGTGCCTGGCAGCTGCTTGCAGACTTAGGTATAGATGTAGGATTTTAACATCTCAGGACCAAAGGATAAGAAGTGGTAAGGAGTCGGTTACTTGCCAATTACATTTTGCTGTCAACATCTGGAAAGCAAAATTGCAGCTGTTCTCCCTGCCCCCCAATTGCCACCTCTTCTTTTTTTTTTTCTGCACACTTAAATTTTTTGTACGCCTGCCATCCATACTTCAGTTTTCTGCACTGTTAAAACATTTTCACGGCTCTGTTTAAATAGAGTGGTTGGGTTTGGACTTTTTAAAAAAATGTATTTTGTCGTCTGACAGTATAATTTTTGGAGCAGTTTATTTGAGCAGGCCCAAGAGCCATGGATAATCCCCTCCCTTTCCCTTCCCCTCGCAGCCTTCCCCTTACCGCTCAGGCCAGATTCAGGGTGGAGGACACTCCGCTACCCTCGTCCAGCTCCCTCTTTTCGCCTCTGCTCCTCTGGGCAGGTACCAGCAGCTTCGCCCTCCACCCTCCATGGCCCTTCTGCGGTGTTTTTGTTTTCTCTTCGCCCCCCAAAAATATTTGAACCAAAAAGCCTCTTTTTTTTCCCTCTACCCACAGCAACTGAAAGGGCTAGTGAACCGTGATTCAACAGAGCGAGGGCGCCTCTTTTCTTCCTTAGCATTAATTAACTCAAGTTCGTTAGGACGTTGGGTCTGTCGCCCACAGTTTTCTCTTGTGTGTGCTGAATCGGGTCATAGAGGGAGACTTCCCGTGCAAACAGTTTGTGTTGGAGCTGGAGGATGCCGAGGGGGAGAGAGGGTGAGAAAGAAAGGGAGCTGGGGAGACGGAGTGGGCACGGCCGGCCGGCGAGGGGTGGGCACAGTCCCGGGCTCCTCCAGCTCCCCGTGCCAGCGTCCGCTGGGGCCAGACTCCAGGCGAGTGAGGATTCTTGGATTTCCTTGGCAATGATCTTGATAATAAAATAATTTGGGAGGTGAGCATTACATTTTGAGGGATTGAAAAATGTCCTCCCGAATCCCTAAATTTTTCATGTTGGGAAAGCCGCCTGCCCGGACAGGACTTGCCCTGCTTCCCCAGAACCCTAGAGCAATGAAAATACCCCAGCTCCAGGCTCTGCATGTTGCTGCAGCAACTGCAAGAAAGAGGCTCCCTCAGGGACAAGGGTGCTGGTGGTGCAAGCTGGGCTGGGGGTAGGGGCCTTGGAGAAGCCCTTTCCCTCTCGGAAGGAGAAAGAGCAAGGGTGGAATGAGGGGGCCTTGGGACGACCCTGATGGAACTGTTGCAGACGCTGGGAAGGCTGCTACCTTTTAGGGTTTGTCACACTATGATTTCCTGTTCAGTACCAGAGTCCTTGAAGGGGGGGATTGTCATGGTGGCTGCCAGGCCTAGTGTGGTTTTCACATCTTGGTCTGGCCTTCTCTCCTACCCTGCAGATATTTTCGCAATGTGCTGGGTGCAGACTTTATCGTCATGTGCTGGTCTTTCCTCCCTTTGCCCTGTGCCTGTTTTTCAGTTGTTCTTTAGTGAAAGTTGTGAAGCTGGCCTGTGGAGTTTCTCCCTCTTCCTGGGCCCTGGGGTGCCACTGTGGAATGACACCTTCTGGCCCAGCCAGGTGGGTGAGGCTCCACACTGGTCTGAGTCCTTGAGGCCCTGGGCTGTCATCTCTCCTGCGCTTTGTGGAGGGTCTTAGCCCCTCACTGCCCATAGGCCAAGGAAGAGGGCTCTGGCTTCCCTGGCTTTTACATGTATTTGGTGACACAAGGAAGTTTCAATCTAAATAATGAATTAAAGACTAGGGTTTTTGTTTCCCATTCCCCATAGAGGACAAGATGAAAGTAAACAATTTCCAGCAGCACTAGAGAGAATAGATCATTTCCCCAGATCCCCCCTTTCCTACCCTGGCTTGTTCTGTGCCAAGAGGGTGAGGGGGATGTGCCTGGAGCAGGGGCGCTTTCGGAGCCAGAACAAGGCTGCCTGTTGGCCCGGTCCCAGGCCACTGCTCCTGGTTTGTAGTCAGTGGGAGAAAAGGCAGGGAAAGGGGGGCAGTTTACCGGGGAGAAGTTTGCAGCCTGATTCTGAGATAGGCCCCATGCTATCTGGGTACAGGGGTGCGGGTAGATCCATTCAGGCTGGCCTAGGGTGCCCCCAAACAAACTGTGCGGCTGCCTTTCCTGAATGGAGCACAACAGGCCCAAGGCAGCCAAAAACCCGCTTTGTCCAAATTATCTGAGCCTCCTCAAAAAGTGCATTTTCCGGTTTCCATTCCTGGTGTTTCCAGAATCTTGGATGGTTTTGCTCTGGCTGTAGAGGCCCTTCCTGCCCCCACCCCCACCCCACCCCCCGGCCAGGGGAGGCCCCACCCACCTCTAGGGGCATGGCATCCCTTAGCTTCCAGGCACTGCTGCTGCCTAGTCCACTCTACAGCTCCCTTCTCTACCCAGGAGTCTGGCCACTACCTTCTTGTGGCCTTCCAGAAGCAGCGATTGCGGGACAAGACGGAAATCTCAGGGATGGGAAATTGGCCTCTTTCTATTCTGACCAAGGCTAAATGATAAAATGCCAGGGATTCGGCAAACTAATTGTGGCTCTATTTGTGGCCTGTTAAGTTTCCTTTTCTCACCCCGTCTGCAGATTTGCAGTAGTGAAATGGATGCTGGAACACTTGGTAATTACTCAGTAAGTTTTGTCAGTGATTCGCACTAACTGCATAGTTATCCAAATCAGCTTGGGCCTAGGTGTCCAGGGTCTGGGCTCTATGGCAAATAGGGTTTAAAAAAGAGAGAGTGACAGTAGCCTGGGTCTTAAAAAATACAACTTCTCCTGCCTTTTGGTATTTTACTCTTGGCAGGTATTGGGCCAGTTGCAAAACCTGTGCCAGGCTGGGAAAATTATTTTGTTTCCTTAAAAGAATTTTTAATACTGTGTATGTTAGTGAGGGACTGTACACATTTTTGTGTTTTTCCTCAAAAAGTCCACAAGGCCTCAATTGACAAGACTTGTTTTGTGGCAGCTTTGGAAACCCCACATTTCACTTTTTCATTATTAGAAGCAGTCATTTTCCTTGGTTAATTTTTCTTTTTTTCTCCCCATCCTAGAGCCTTTTTTCTATCTATTCTTTTCCTTACTTATTTTCCTTCTGTGCCCTCTTCTTTCCCAGTGTCTTTATCTTTCTTTCTTATTTATTTATTTTTTGCAGTAATGGTCCGGGTTTGATTTTTGATTCCACTTCTTTTTCCCCTCCTCCATGTTTCTCTTTCTTTGTGGCTTGTTTACGGGCTTTTTTGTTTTTGTTTTTGTTTTTTGTGGGGAGGACAAATTTCTTCTAGTGATGGCTGAAACTGGTATGGATATTTATTTGAAAAACTGTTTCAGTGAAAACTTTTTAAAAACCAAATTCTGTAGTCTCAAGAATAAAAGAGAGACCTTTCATTCACAAAGGCACAAACATTTTCACAAACCAAAATCCCATGTGAATTTCAAAGGTTGTATTTCTGGCTTCTCGATTTTTCTGTCACTAGGGGAAGTACCTTCCCCCCAGTTTTTCCTGGTTTTTCTTTCTTTCCCCTTGTCTTTAATTTTCCTTTTTGCTCGCTGTTAGCACCGCTGGCTTCCTTTCCCCTGTGTGTTTTCGCTTATTCCTTTCCCTTCACCTCCTTTTCCTCGGTGGCTTGCTTGTCCCCTCAATTCTGGCCCAAGACTCAGACCTGGAGAAACCTCGAATCCTTCCTTAGGGCCTTTGGTCTTGGCTCTGGTCCTGTGTGCAAGGTGCCGCCGGGCAGTCTGACCTGCAGGGGGGCGGATGGGAAAAGGAAGGAGGCCCGGACCGGGACAGGTAATCTTCCAACAGGAACCTGGACGCTCTCCGAACAAAAGGGGGACAGTTCCCTTTTGTCTGGGGCTTCTGAGGGGCGTGTCCAGGCTGTCCACTGATACCGGTGGCCTAGGGGGCAGGAAGAGGAGGGGGTGCAGTGCCTGTAGTGTTTCTAAAGGACCCTGAGCAACCCTAATGGGGGAAGTACCCTAATGGGGGAGAGGTAATCTGCCTTCTCTACCCTAGTACGGGATGTCTGAATGCCCGGCAGCCCTTCTGGGGAAGGTTTGGGCTGGGGGACCAGCAGCCTTGCCCCTGGGGCAGAGGGAGAGCAAGACCCCTGGGTCCTTGCCCACCTTCAGGGTTACAGCCCCTGTATAGGGAAGGACAGCTGATGATTTTTCTCCCCAAGGGCTCTGTGTGAGTCCCTGAGGCCTCCAGAAACTCCTCTGCTCCTCACCCAGATCTCTGGGTTCCTCCTTGGTCCTTTGATCCCTTCCCTCTTCCTGCCGAGAGAATCCTGCACCTCACCAGGTTCCCTTAATGTCTTCGTGCCCTTCCTTCACCATCTCCCAGCTGTGGGACTGTTGCCCTGCTCACCACCCGGCAGAGTCAACCCGTGCAGAGCACATCTCTTCCACCACCGCCGAGGTCTGAGAGGGAACGTCCCAGCGTTTGCCAGGAGGCTCATTTTGGCCATTTTCAGTTCAGTGTCTAATATTTAGCATAATCAGAATACCAGAAAGACACCCCCCCCCCCGCGCCAAATACAAAGACACTTACAGTTTTTATGGCCTCATCTTGACTTTAGAAAGTCAGATTGCTTCCTCAAGGTGGGGAGGCAGGACTTGGTACCTTGTGCTGCTATGCTAACATCTTTGGCTGCTTGGACCAAAGCGGGTTATTAACAGGACGTGAATTATTGAACACCACCCTGAGAGGCCTGTGGGTGACAGCACCTGCTTCCTGCACCATCACTTCTGTCTCTCAGGGTCAGCCTTGGGCTCACATCACTGAGATGACCATTCCCACGCGCTGGGCAGTGTCTCTCCCATTGACAGGGCACAGTGCTGGCCCAGGGCTGGAGGTGGTTTTGACTCACCCCAGGCACTCCTCGGAGAATCTGTAACCTGCATGCTGACTGAATGAAAAGGCCTCACAATGCAGGGTTTGGAGGGGAAGAAAGGGGTGAATGAACAGTGACCTTTTTTCCTTTGCCAGCTGAGAGCTGGGCCCCGGGAAAGGGTTCTAGTGGGATCAGGTTGCTCTCTCTGTCTGTGTTACCATCCTTCTGTCCTGCTTTTCCTTTCGTTTTGTACCTGGCTCCTCTGTACTGCTCTCCCCAGGCCTTAAGGCTTGGCTGCTCCATACCCCTAACTGAAGGGGTCCCCCAAAGATTTGGGGTGCCTCTTCCTCAGTGCTCAGCCTCCCTGCCAGCTGGGAGGAAAGCCCAAGCTAGAGCCCTGGGGCGGGGAGGCTCTCCCCTGTTGCTGCTTGGATCCTGACTTGATTTCCTCAGGTGTCCTATCTTTCCTGCTAGAGCCTCTGCTTCCCATGTGGTCGTGTCTTAGCTCTCTCTTTCACTGGGCTTCTACTTTATGTTTTTGTAGCTTGCATTTTATTTTGGGCCCCTTAGTCTGGATTGATTTGGGGGACAGGACAGGTAACTACCCTCAGATCAAATGGAGAGGGCAAACCTAGAGAAGGCAAAGAATTAAACATTTGGATGGAGGGGCCAGGGGGCATCAGAAACTGATGTCTCTGTTGAGAGGTAGTGTCCATCTTTCCGCCTTTGTCACTTCTCCCCAGTGCTGGCTGTTGTGTTTGTGGCTGCGTATAGTGCTTGTCAGCACAGTGCTGTGACAGGAGGCTATTTTAATAAACTGTTGCAGTTTCGCGAGTCGAGCTGCATTGCGTTGGCATCCCTCGTCACCACTAATGGAGTGTGCATGGCTGGGTGTGGGCCGAGGAAGGCTGCCGAGCCTGCTGGGAGTGGGGAGAAGGGGAGGAGGTTCAGGGTGCTGCGCCCTCTGTCCAGGAGTGTCCCCACCTCCTGAGGGTTGGCCGCACCCTGGGTGCTCAGACCCTGCCCTGGAAGTGCTGCTGGCATGGGCACTTTCTGAGCCCCCTTTCTTCTTATTTCTATTCATAGCACTGCAGGCTCTGTGTATGGCTAGAGAGAAAACTTCCACTCTCCCCTGTGTGCTCCATAAATTTTTTTTAAAAAAGGAAAAGAAAAGAACTAGAACCAGAAAAAGAAAGAGTGTGCTGGCCGAGAGAAAGACGGAAACCAAAACACAGAGAGAAGGCACAGCTGCTTTCCCCAAGGCCTTCTGGGGCTCCCGCCCGCCAGCCTGCCCGGAGTCAGGCCTTTATTTATTTATTTTTCTGGCTTAAAAAAAAATTCCGCGTCTTCCTCAATCCCAGCCCCCCCCCCACTGTACCCCACCCCCAAATTTGCTGGGTGACTGCTGCCAAATGGACCCAAGTGGAAGCCTGGAATGAAAAATTCATAACTGCTGGACTTTGCTTGTTCATTAGACATGAACTTGTCGATTGGGCAAATTGTTTTTGGAGTCCAACTGCCGGCGGGGGGGGGGGCGCTCTCCCCACCCTCCTGCTCGCCTGGCTCCCTCCTCCCCTTGCAAGCAGCCATTGGCTACTTGCGGAGATCTCTCAGCCAAATAGGTGGATCCTTCGCGCTCGCGCTCTCTCTCTCTCTCTCTCTCTTTCTCTCTCCCTCTCTCCCTCTCTCGTTCCCTCCCTCCCTCGCTCCCTCTCTCTCCCTCCCCCTCCCCTTTTTTTTACTGGCTTGGCACGAGCAAATGGATGGGGATTGAGCATGAAAGGGGAGAGAGAGAGGGAGTTTGAGAGAGAGAAAAGGAGCAACAAAACCCCCAAAAGCTGAGCACATACACTCGCGCGCGCGCACACACACATGCACCCTCACACACGCGCACACTCACACTCACACACACACACCCCATCCCATCCCATCCACGTCCTCCTTGGATCCTCGGTCTCTCCCTCCCCCTTCCCTCCCTCCCTCCCTCCCTCGCTCCCTCTCTCTTCTGCTCTCGTCTGCCAGCAACGGTCTACAGCCGGTCAGAACTCGTCCTTTTCCCCGGGAATCTGCGAGCTCCCCCTTTTCCTCCGATCTGGCGGAGGGAGCAGCTCGAAGTTTACACCCCTATGCCGCTGCCAAAGCCGAAAGCCTTTTTCTTCAGCTGCCGCTTTTTTCTCTCCTGGTTTTTGTTTTTGTTTTTGTTTTGCACGGGGGTGGGGCAGGGTGCGTTGTTGTGGGAAAGGGGGATGGTGGGAGGTTGGTTTTGATTTTTTAATTTTGCATATTTTTGTTTTCTTTTTTTTAAACTGGAAAAGGATGCACAGGGGGAAAAATTGAAAAAAAAATTTTTATGTTGGCTTTTGTTTACCTGGTGTGTGTGTGGCAACCAGTTCGCTCCCTCTCTCCGCTTGCTATCCCTGACCTTTCTTTCTTTTTGCTCCTTTTCAAAAAAAAATATTAATTTCCCCCTTCTGTGCAATGGAGCGTGGGGGGGGCGGAGGGGGAAGGGTTTGAGAATCCACCCAAGCCCGGCCCCTATTCCCCAGAACACCAATAATAACCCCCTTTAAAACATTTACCTTCCTCCCCTGCTCCTCCTCCGCCCCTCCCCCACCCGCCCCCAACTCACAACTCTGTTGAGTCCAGAATCTCAGAATCGAGCGTTGGGCTTGGCCGGGTGCTTCAGATCAATGGTAATTATTTAATTTTTTCCAGTTTTATTTTTGTAAACAGAAATCAATTATTTAACTTCAAAACAAGCAAAAAAAAAAAAAAAAAACCAAAAGCCGAGAGCCCACCCCTCTGTCACCTGAGTGGGAAAGAGGGTGAAGGGTTCGTGGGAGGCTGGGGAAGGGACAGCAAGCCGACCCGACCTGTGTAGCTTTAACCCTGATGTGGCCGAGACAACCACCTTGTTGGTGCTAACAAGAAGTGTTTTGTTCATTATTACTGTGATTAACATTAGTATTGGTGTGGATAACAAAGCTAAAATCACATATTTAGGATTTAGGTCTGATTAAAAAATGCTGGGGTGGATGTTCCAACTGTATCAGGAGAAAAGAAAATGAAAACAGCCTGAGGAGAGGGAATTCAGAGCTGGTTCCTTGACTGCTCATGGATGTCATCCTAGTCTTCGGGGGCAGCCAGAGTGGACCAGTGTCTGGACAGGGACAGGAGGCGGCCCTCGTGCCCCTTGTGAGCCTTCACGGGTGTCTGTGCAGGCGAACGCGCTGACACGAGTTCACGGCTGCGATCGAACATGGAGATGTCATGGGCGCAACAGAGCCTGGCGGGGAGACCAGCAGTGTGTGTGTGTGTGTGTGTGTGTGTGTGTGCGCGCGCGTGTGTGTGTGTGTGTATGTGGACGGCAGTGTTGTCTGTGTGCGCGCGTGTGTGTGAGCGTGTGTGAGCGTGTGTGAGTGTGTGTGTGAGGGAGAGAGAGAATAGGTGTGTGGACAGGCTCCTGGTGCCTCTGTCTGGCTGCTGAGGCTGAGATGGGAGCAAGCGGCTGGCGAAGCTGGTGGTGGCTTCAAACCACACTTTTGTAGAACAATCGCAAGAGAAAATTGTTGGGGGGAGGGAGGAGGAGAAGGCGGTTTTCTTCGTGCCCCCCCTTCTAACGCTGCTTTTCTCCTTCTCTCTTTCCCCCTCATCCCGTCTTCCCCTCCTCCCGTCCTCCCTCGCCCCGCATGCTCCCGGCTTGCCGCCTGCAGGATGAGTTCCACCCGTTCATTGAGGCGCTGCTGCCTCACGTCCGCGCCTTCTCCTATACCTGGTTCAACCTGCAGGCGCGAAAGCGCAAGTACTTCAAGAAGCATGAGAAACGGATGTCGAAGGATGAGGAGCGGGCGGTGAAGGACGAGCTGCTGGGCGAGAAGCCCGAGATCAAGCAGAAGTGGGCATCCCGGCTGCTGGCCAAGCTGCGCAAAGACATCCGGCCCGAGTTCCGCGAGGACTTTGTGCTGACCATCACCGGCAAGAAGCCCCCCTGCTGTGTGCTCTCCAACCCCGACCAGAAAGGCAAGATCCGGCGGATTGACTGCCTGCGCCAGGCTGACAAGGTGTGGCGGCTGGACCTGGTCATGGTGATTTTGTTTAAGGGGATCCCCCTGGAAAGTACTGATGGGGAGCGGCTCTACAAGTCGCCCCAGTGCTCGAACCCCGGCCTGTGCGTCCAGCCACATCACATTGGAGTCACAATCAAAGAACTGGATCTTTATCTGGCTTACTTTGTCCACACTCCGGGTAGGTCGCTCTCAGCCTTTCTCCCCCCCCCCACCCCCCATTTGATTTTCCTTGCTGGCATTTGTTCTATTTATTGTTCCTCTTATTGTAAAGGATAACATGCCGTGGGCCTAGCCAGTACGCCCGGCTGTCCGGCTGGGGCCTGCATCATACTCATCGCATTCAGTTTGATGTGCCTTTTCTCTCTTTCCTTCTTCTGTCTCCCTCTACCCTCTCTGTTCTCCCTTACTGGCTCCCTTGCCGTGGTACCCACTTTGCACATCTCCATCTTTGGAGGACTCTATGGTCCGAAAGACGCTGCAATCCTGAGGACTGGGCCAGGATGTTTCCATCCGTGATGGTGAGAGTTTGAGACTGGTAGAAAAATCAATCTTTACTCTCATTTGAAATGAGTCAGAGGGAGGATCAGAGAGCAGGTGCTAGCTTTCCTGAGGCTTCACCACAAGTCCCAGGAAAAGCCGGATTTGGCACCAGCCGGGTGGGCAGCAGTTCGGTGGAGAGAGAGGCATGTGAAATCCCCTCAGAGGAGACTGAACAAACAGAAAAGACAAGAGGAGGCAGCCAGCCGTGGGCAGGTTCTGGGCCCCAGATGCCTAGGCGGGAGCTGGGTTGCCTGGGATTGGGATTTGGAAAGCTTGAAAGTAATTTGATTTCAGAGAGAGGAAACAAGCAGGAGATCCCTTGGGCTTCTCCCCTCCTCACCTTGGTTGGCAGAAGTGGCGAGATCCCAGGATGCCGAGGCCCTAGGATGGGTACCTAGACCAAACCAGTCTACTGAAGACCGGGCCTAGTGCGAGCAGTTGCTGTGGAAGAGGTTTTAAGCAAACAAAACCTTTAAAACCTCCTTTTCCTTTTGTCTTCTAAGTAGTTTTACTTCTCAGCTTTGCTCTTCCAGACTTACCCAGCATTTTGGGTTGGTCTGGCTTAGTTCTTCTCCTTTGGTCCTTTTTATTTTTCCCCCTTCTCCTTTCCCTTTTTATAATTTCTTTCTGCTTTTGTTTTCTTACAAATTGAAACAGAGATGGCTGGTTAATTTTTAGCCTCCACTCAGCTACGCCCAATTTACTGCCGCCTTTGAAACCTAAACGGGCAGCACTCTGTGATTAAGCAAGGCAGAAGTGTTTACATTATGCCCAACCAACTTGTAATGAGAGGGCTACCAACCTTTCTCTCTGTGTGCGTGCGTGCGTGCGTGTGTGTGTGTGTGTGTGTTTCCCTTTCCACCATTCTAGTCTCCCCCCCATTTCCCTTCTTCCTTCTTTATGCGAATGTGAGAGAATGTGGCTTCTTGTCAACTCTCACAAATGTTCTTTCCTGTGAGTGTGTCTCTGTGTCTTCCTTCCTGTCCATTCACAAAAAAGAAAAGTGACTCACAACTACTGTGGTCACCCCCTTGCCCTTGGGGAAGTTGAAAGTGATACAACTGGACCCAGAAATAAAACCTGGAGGGGGGGAGTTGCTTTCACAGACATAATTTCTCTCTCTGCGAGGGAACACCAAAGGTGTGTATTGGAGAGCTCTAGGGAGGAAAAGTGGTATTTGAGGTCTCTCCTCATGTTCCTTCTCTCTCATTCTGTTTTAAGAGGTGGACACTGCTGCAGGGCCTGCTTACTCTCTGGCTCTTTCTGGGCCTGCGTCTGTGACTGTCATCACCCCTCATACAAAAGGACCAGGGACCACTCCTTCTTCCTCCCTCAGCTTGGATATTTTTTCCTTTCATCCTTTATCTTTTTGGAAGAGACTAAGAGGGAAAAGTTACCCTTCATTCTCTTGTCGGGAGGGTGTTCACTGGGGCTGTTGGAGGGGCCCAGGGACTGTTGGAGCCCAGAGCTTGCCAGGGTGTCCATCCGATAGCTCCCCAGAAGGGGATTCTGCACCTTCCGGTTTTAGAACTCAGAGTCCAAGAACATCTGCGACGAAAATCAATACTTACCTTCCTTCTTGGCAGGCTTCCTCCTCCCCCTCTGTCTGGACCCTGTATCTGAATGGCTTCCTTGGCCTCTTATTTTAGGCCAAATTCTTGACTGCTGCCAGTGTAGGGCTGAGGTAGGAAGAAGTGTGTGTGATGAAGGGAATCGTTTCCTGGCCAGCCTCCTGGGTCCTGGACTGACCAGGCAGGTGTCAGGGAAGCAATGTCCCCAACCCCCAGCTAATGAGATCACTCGCCCAGGAATATGAGTGAATTCATATCCTGGCTCATATGGCCAAGGCTACCTCTGTCCCGGCTGAGGCTGATTGCTGTACTGCTGAGGAGAGAACTGAGGAAATGCTTTCTATAGCTCAGGCACCAGACTCCACATAGTGTCACTGAGTGTAAGAATATTCTTGCTGGGATTGCTGGAATTTCAGTGTGCTTTTCCACAGAAAATGTGGGAGCATTGGCATGGCCCTATGCTTGCTCCTGTTTGGCACTGAGCAGAGGTCTTTCAGTGGCATTGTGCGGGCACAGCTTCCTCCAGAGCCATCTAGTTTGCTGGAAAATGTCTTCTGGCTGAGCCATCCCACGGCATTGATTCCTTGGCGTTGCCTTCTCAGAGCCCACTCCCTCTGGATGTCCCCAGTAGAGCAGCCTTTTCCCAGGATAAGTGGGGCAGGGGCTGGGGTGGCTGAAACTCAGGCAAGAGAGGCTTTGGGCTCTGACAGGGTTAGTTTTTCCTTCCTTAAAGTAAGGGCTGAAGAAGCTGGCCATAGTGGCATACCTGTAATCCCAGGACTCTGGGAGGCTAAGGCAGGAGGATCGCAAGTTCAAGCCCAGTGTGGGCAACTTGGCAGTTTATCAAGGCCTTGTCTCAAAATAAAAAGGTCTGAGGTGTAGCTCAGTGCAAAGGCACTGGGTTCACTTCTCAGTATTGCAAAACAAACAAGCAAACAAAAGAGAAACTAAAGAGTTAGGTCTGGGCTGAGGTGGTGGTGCTGGGCTTGATGATAGCCTGATCTGGTAGTGAATGTGGGGATGTGGCTTTGCTCCCAGCTGCCATTGTCACTCATAGCTCCCATGGGCCCTTGTTATGACCCAGGTAAGGGTTCAAGAGATGACACAGTTTAGAGGAATAAAAGATGTAGACGTATGGCTTTGAGAGCTCCACTCCCAGAATGTGGAGTCCTGACCGCCCGTCCAGGAAAGAATCTCACCTTGCATCTCTTTGCCTTAGGAAGGGAAGTTGAGTCAGGGCAGGGTCAAGAGAGTCCTGCCACAGACAGGGGGACATCCATTTCCTGGTGATGTCCTTCCATCCAAAAGCAGTGTCCCAGGGCAGGTGGCCTGGCACCGAGAGCGGTGAATGGGAGGCAGGGGCCTCCGCTTGTGTGATCCTGGGAAGACAAGCGTGCCTGGAAGCGATGCTAGACCATCTCCAGAGCTCCTGTGGACCTTCCCTGACCCTAGGCTCTGGTCCTGAGAAAGCCAGAAAAAACCAAAACTGATAAAATGTGTGGCTGAATGGAACTGTCAGCTTCTCCCTGTCAGTCCCTCCAGCGGGCCCACCATGGAAGCCCACCAAGCCTAGGTATTCTTGGGTAAAGGAAGGTAGCTTTTTCCTTTACCCAAGCATTTTAGGATGGGGAGCCCCTCCTGCCCATCACTGGTACCAGTAGTCCCCAACTCAGGACCAGTCTCCATTTGCCTGTCCCCCACCTCCCCAGCACTGGGTTATCTAGAAGAAATCCAGGCACCACAGCCTTTTGTCAATAAACGTTCCTGTGCACATCTCTGAAGATAAGGGCTCTTGACAAACTGAACCAAAATACCACTATCACACCCACAGAAGAGGCAACAATTTTCTTCTCTCCCTTCCTTTCTTTTTCTTTCTCCTTCCTTCCCTCCTTCCTCCCTCCCATCTTTCCCCTTCCCTCTTTTCTTTCCTTCCTTCCTTCTTGCCTGCCTGCTTGCAAGATGAGGTTTCTCCATAGACTCAGGCTGGCTTCACACTCCTGGGCACTAGTGACCCTTGTGCCTCACTCTCACGAGCAGCTGGGACTACAGATCTGCTCCACTGCTCCTGGCTGACAGTTTCTCTAGTACCATAAGATACAGTTTCCCTAGTAATCACCGAGCTTTGGCTTATAGTTTGTCTGAATCAGGACCCAGACAAGGCTGTTGATGCACTGGGATGCTTGGTCTATCTCTAGGTAGTGGTCATTGGCTTTGGCATTGTGGCTGCCGTTGTTGTCATCTTTCTCTTCCTCACTGTTGGTTTCTCTTCGGACAGTTTTTGTAGTTGCTGATACCGGGGAGCCAGGTCGTTTGTCCTGAGCTTTCCCTATCCAGCTCTGCAGGCTGTGCTACCCTGGGCATTGCAGTGTGCTGCCCTGAGTGGAGATTTTCCAGGGCTGGGGTAGCTGCACTTGGCCTTACCTGTCGCAGGAAATAGGTTAGCGCCTGGGAGTTTGTCTAGGGGATCTTTTTCAAGTGTGAGGTTGCTCTTCTGGTTTCAGCTCTCTGTGCCCAGACCAGGGTCTTTCTTGGCAGCAGGCGCCGTTTCTCAGGTCCAGGGGAGGGCTCTTTCGTTCATCCTTTCCCAGTGGTGGAGGGCATCATTTGGCTGCATCTGCCCTGCTAAAATGGGTGATGCCAGTAAGGCCTCCCAAGCCTCTGCTGGATGCCAGGCCCATCTGGTGTCTCTGGTGTGACACTGGTGTGCAGGAGAGGCCACAGGAGTGCAGCTACCCTCTCGTGGTCCCCCTACATGGACCCTGTGCCACTGTACCCATCCTCTCCTTTTTCAAGGTCCAGAAATACCACTGGTCTGTGTCTTTGAGGCAGCGCCATCTGGTGCCAGGGCTGGCAAAGACTGTAGAGCCTAGGAGCCCGATTGGTGAAATGAACAAAATGTATGGATTCTCTTTTAACCCAACGCCTGGTCCCCTTCAGAATGTCCTGGAAGCAATGTAGCTGCTCTTCAAAGGTCAGCACTGACGACTGTAACATTCTAGTGTCCCTCTAGCTCAGAGGATGGCTTTCAGGGTAGGGCCAGCCCAGAGGTACAGCCTAGCAGGTAGCAGACGGGCAAAAGACAGCAGCTGTGACAGTGATGACTGATAATTTAGTGGGCCCAGCATGTCTCCCTATCACCTTTACCTGTTGATCTGCTTTTTGTCTTAAGCTGCAACGCAGCTGCAAGCTGATTTTTCTATGACCTGTCAACGGAAGGCAACTCTCATTTATCCCTTCTGTTCCTATCCCCAGGAAGTCGTCTCCTCTCCAGGCTCACGTCTCTAGTCTTCTGCCTCCCACA
Source organism: Heterocephalus glaber (assembly GCF_000247695.1). The sequence goes on from NW_004624901.1 coordinate 585,093, forward strand.
TGTGACGTAGCTCCTGGTGCCCTTGCCATTTGGGTCACCACCTCCTGGAGGCCCTCTGGCACAAGGACGTCTTAAACTGGAGTATGTAGAATTGAACACAGACACTCAAGTGTCTAGATCCCAGCCGACAGGGCCTTCCGGCTGTGCAACATTTGGGGCCCATGGCAGAATGAAAGTGCAGAGCTCCTTGTTCTCAGTTATTGGGAACATGGCAACAGGGTGTTAAACAGAGTGCTGGGCCTGTGCCACCAGAGAGGTTGCATGTTTGTGAAGCCAGCCCAGGATGCCTGTGCTCTGACCTTCTGCGTCTGTTAGTGAGACTGGGTGGTGTGCCAGGATGAAGAGGCTCATGCCAGACTCTTGAGGAGTCAGCCCCGACCCTAAAGGGGACAGCAGGACTGCCCTGACGAGTCCTCAGACTCCTGTCTGTCGTGCTGTCCACCCAACCAGTCCATACCCCATGCTGCCGGCATACACGGGGGTCTTGGTGGAGTGCTTGCTCTTCTGGCTGAAGGGGAGGCTGCAGCATGAGGAGGAAAAAATCGCCCTTGTCTAACTTGAGCCATGGTGCAAATCGTGAACGGGCCAGAGCATGCTGGGTGGCCAAGCCCAAAATTATAGCATAGTGACCAGCCGTGCTCCTGGCTGGCGTAGAGGAAGTGGGACACTGCAGAAGGAGAGCTGGCGTCCAGAAGCGCACAAGGACTCCCAGAGGATTTGGTTTGCTGTCTGGCACAGTCAGAGGATGAATTTCCTTTATCCATGAAGTGCGCACTTAGTGACCCTCGGTGGGGCAAGGCCTGGCCTCGGGGCACCTGGGCCTCTAAGAAGGAACAGATCGTTCATGAGCCCCGCAGGCTGTGGGAGGAGGCCTGGTGATGGCTTCTAGAAAGCTCCGTCCTGTGCGCAGGAACCTACAGGAGCTATGGTGTAAGGAGGCCAGGCTCACGGGCGTCCTTTGGGGAACGGGAAGAGGGAGGTGAGTGGGACCTTGTCTGCTCTAGTGTCAAAGAAACCTGGGGTCAGAGGAGGAGAGGTGAGGGGCAGTGAGGCCAGCACCACATTCTCGCTCTGTTCTGGGACCCTACACAGCTGGGCAGAGGGGACCAGTGCAGCAGCGACCCCCTTCCTGCCTCAGGAAGGTGGCTCCCCACCCCTTTCTTTTTGCCTGTCTGTCCCCCCGCCCCGTCTCAGGAGCTGCCACGCTTCAGTTATTTTATCCTTCAGTGTCCGATTCAGAACTCTTTTCAAAGGCCCCAGCCGTGTCAGCGCGGTGCTCGCACAAAAGGCCTCTTTGATTTCTTGTTTGTTTTCATTTGCCAGTGGAGGGGGAGGGGGCAGGAGAGAAAGAGCTTCTGGGTTTTAAAATTTTTATTTGGGTTGCTTCATTCTCAGAGGAGTTGGCTCCCTGGAACTCCTTTCTTAGTTGAAGGTGTGGAGGCAAGTGGCTTTCTGGGAGCAGCGGGGGCTGAGGGCAGTAGGAGTGCCCCAGAGTGGTGTGAGGAGGTTAGGGATGTAGCTGTTGGTCTGTGGTATCAATGTGGATCCGGCAGTTCTTCTGTGCAGGACCTGAGGGTGAGGAGGCTCGGGTCAGAGCCTGCCGCTGGGGTAGAGAAGAGAAGAGCTTGGCGCCCAGTGAGGGTCCCACTTGTGTCTGCGGGGAACTTGTCACAACCGTGGACTGGAGTGGTGGTGAACTTCACTTCGCTGTTTTCCCGTTTTTGCCCCAGAGTCTACCCTATCCTTCTCAGTCGGCTGCAAAGGGGGAAGGGTCTTTCTAGCCTACACCCTTGTTGGAGATTCTTGGAGTCTTGGATCTGTGCTGGTGCCTGGCTTGGTGCCCCACGGAAGGGAACGAGGGGAGATGGGGGAGAGGTCTACCTAGGCATCACCACGGAATGATGCCCGGAGGCCTCAGGCCTGTCCTCAGATAGGACTCCAGGCAGGCTGACACTGCTGAGGGCCCTGGCTGAAGGGAGACCGAGGGACACCCTTTCCTGAGGCCTGGGACCACAGATACCCAGACCAGTGCCTGCTGGGTGCATACCTGAGCCACACCCGTGAGACACCCTGCTAGTTACAGGGACCAAGCTTGATTGCAGGGGCTCAGAAGAGAGCGGCAGAGACCGAGGCTTGGGCAGGTGGTCACGGGCATCAGCAACAGGGACGTGTGCCCACTGGGTGAGGGGGGGGTTCCACAAGGCCTGGTTGGCAGACGGGAGGAGGAGGCTGGGGGGCTGAGAGATAGATAAATATAGCTGATGGCATTTCTGATGATAGGTTTTTCTTGGCACTGAGGGCACCGTGGAAAACAGCACGACAAACGCCTGGCCCTGCAGGCCGCCGTCGCCATTTTAAGCATGTTTGAGCCGAAGGGTTGTTGGCATTAGAACAGGGTCCCAGAAGGCGGAGAGGCTGGGGCGGGGAGGCTTGGCTGGACTGGGTTTTACCCTCGGGTGTATGGGTTCTTTACTTTGTCTACATGGGCACTCATACTGATTTCCTGGCCCTTTGGGTATTTAAAAATATATTTTGGGGTTGCCCCTTGTGGCCCTGTCTCCCAAGTGACTGGTTCCCCCTCCAGCTGCTGTGGCCTGTCGGTCAGGGGTATTCTGGCTCTTCTCCCCATTGTTGATGTCTCAGTGATGGTGGTGCACACCAGTTCCATCCCAGGATCAGGCCCTCCATTTATTATTTGGGGAACACGTACTAATTTAAAAGGAACCTGTCTGTCCTTGGTCTCTACAATTTGTCCCCTGTTGATGGGAGGAGGAGACTGTCCCCACTTTAATTCTGCTTCTTTACTGAAGACTCGACATGGCTGTAGCACTAGACTAAACCCTCCTTGTGTGCTAACTCCTCAAATTCCTGTGCAGATTCTGGTTTTAAACTGTGCTCCTAGCTGGGAATGTGTGCACCCAGGTGACTCCCGGGGGTCTCTGCGTGAAAGGAGGAATCAGCAGCCAGACCCAGGGAACAGGGTGGCTTCCTGGAAGATGACCTGCCTGACCTGCACCTTGACCTGAGCTGGTAGACCATGCAGATACTTGAAAGACAGTGGGGAATTAGCTCGTTTTTGTCAGCTGACTAAGCCCTTTCAGACTGCCAGGAGCGATTTCCTCCTCACAATGGCCAAGTGATACAGTCAGGGCAGGTACTATTCTGTCTTCCACACAGAGGGAACCCAAGTGCAGCAGTGTAAAGGGACTCAGGACACTCGATGCGTTTCTGGCAGAAGGGGCTGGACCCTGGTTCCAGGGCCCTGGAACCCTAGTCTGAGGGCCTTGAAGCTTGTTGAACTTTATCTTGATTACAGGCTTTGGTGGGGTCTCCAAGGAGAAAGCCTCGTGGGTCCCAGTGGGAGCAGTGCCATCTCTGTGACCTCCGTGGCTTTCCAAGGCTGGAGTTCAGCTTGTGGCTCTGCTCAGGGGCTCCCTCAGCTGCTAAGTTCGTGGGACAGAGAGAGTGGCACCTTGCATTGTCTCCAACCCTCCCTTCAGCTTCCTGCCTCGAACCTAGAGAGGCATGAGCAGAGAGATGAGTCCATGGACTGGCTGTCTGGACTGCCCAACCTGCTGCAGCCAGCTCAGCTTCTTATCACACCTCCCTGCAGCAAGGACAGGCCCTCCTGCCCTGCGCTGTGCCCTGTGCCCTGTGCAGGTGGAGCACATAGGACAACCAGGCCCAGGGCCAGACAGGCTCAGGCGGATTTTGGGATCCCTGATCCCAAAATGATCCTTGATCTCTGTCATGCCCTTTTTTTGGTAGTCTACTTGGAATCACAGTTTGAAATAAAGATGAATGCAATTATCCTAATTAACCAGATGATTGCTGCAAGTTTTGCAATAATCTATGATTCTTTATCTCTTATGCTTCTTCCTTTACACTCACCCTTTTCCTTTCCCTTTCCCTTTCCCCTTTCCCCTTTCTCCTTTCTCCTTTTTTTCCTTCCTCCTTTCCTTTTTTTTTTTCCTCCAGTGCTAATCAAATCCAGGGCCTTGTGCACGCTAGGCAAGCATTCTAGCACTGAGCTCCATGGCCTTAAAGTTGAAAATTCTGGGGTTATATATGTACAGATTGTCCCAACATGCTCTGGGCTGGGTCATGGTTGAGATTATCCTCTGCCTTCATGGCTAGGACAAGATGGCCTTCCTTTTCACCATTGATATCCACTCCCAGCTGCCCTAGAGCAGGGCTTCCCTGATATGGCCCTGCTGACACTTAGGCTAGGTGGTTCCATGGGCCACACTGGGCGTCAGAAGTGGCTAGCAGCATCTCTGCCTCAGACTACTAGCTGCCTGTCACACCTGCTTCCCACTGTGTGACAACGAAGACTGTTTCAAGATGTGTCCTAGTGTCCCCAAGAGACAGGATCACCCTCAGCAGAGAACCTCCGGCCTGGAATAAACAGGGGCTCAGGAAAATGTCCCAGTATTTATTTACCTCTTGCCCCTCCTCCAGGGTAGGGCCTCATTTACCCTCAATGCATGGAGACTGCTTTGGAGCCTGGCTGTTCCTCTGTGTGTCCTGTGGTGTTTCCCTGTCTGTACAGCTGACGTGGATGGAAGCAGGTTGGGCTCTGGACTCCGCCTGTGTTCTGTTCTCCAGCGAGGGGATCAGAAGCTGGCTTTGCTTCTATGCTGAGTGCTCATTCCATGCCAGGGTGCTGACCTGAAGCCTGGCTGGGACAAGGTTTGCTCCTAGGCCTGTGCAGGGAGCTGGTGACTCCCTCAGATCCCTCTAAGCCCCCTGCAGCATGGAATGCAGACACCAGGACTGTCACAGCCAGGTCCTAGTAGGATTCTCTTTAAACGATACATTGGATTTTTAAATTATAACAGTAAAACATACCCTGAAAATTTAAACAATAGAGGAATGTAAGAGATAGACGGCCTCCCCGAGCCACCCTCTAGGTCTGCAAGAGCCTCTCTTGGCAGATCCATGTCAGTTCTTTGCATTTTTTCATTGATTTATAGATCAAGTAACTTTTAAATATAGAGATATCTATTTTAAGGGCAGACAGTATGTTTGGGCTAATTGGATTGGCTCTCTTGAGTGCCACTGTGGTCTCAACTTTTCCCACCCCTACCTTTGTACCCATGCCCTGTCATCAAAGATGTGGAGCCAGTGTCCCTGTTGTCTTTTCCCCTGAGGTGACAGTTTCAACTTGTCCTCCCTGGGAGAAGCGTAAACAGCAGAGCATGTATTGGTGTCTGTCCTGGGCAATTCCTGGGACAACGAAGCCTTGAACCACCGTGGAAGTCAGGGCTGCGGCATCAGCCTGTCCCGGGACCTCACTCCTTGCCACTTGCCCAGGGGGCCACATGGGAGGGAGGGCCACCGAGAAGAGTCCCTGTGGCTGTGCCCGGCTTGGCCCTGGATGACTGGCCTCTAGGGCTGCTTCCTAGGTCTTTCCTGGTAGGTGAGGGTGCTGCCCTGTGTGGGGCAGATCCTCTGCCAACTGCCCTGGCTTCCCAAAGACACAGCAGAGACAGAGAGACAGACAGAGAGAGAGAGAGAGAGAGAGAGAGAGAGAGGGAGAGAGAGAGGGAGGGAGAGAGGGAGGGAGAGAGGGATTGAGAGTGAGTCCAGGGGTGAGGCTAGAGAAATAAGAGACCAGAAGGATCCCAGAGAGGGCTTTGCAACCGGGTCTTCTTGGCCTAGGGAAGGCTGCTTGCTAGCTAGAGAGACAGCTGGGAGAAGGGTGACACCTGGTGACTCTCCTGGGCTGGGCACAGCTGAGTAGGGAGATCAGGGGATCCCCCCCGAGGCAAGCTATAGGAGGCCTGTGAGTGCAGCCCTCGGGGAGTGCGTCCTTATTATGCCTGCAGATTATGTCCCCATTAGCGTATAATTATTATATAATGGGCCTTATTGCATAATGGCAGTTATATAACAGGTGGCCCGGAATACAGACAGGGGGTGTAATAAGTGTATATCCTTTGGCTATAAATAGCCACCAGCCCCACACAGAATATGTGGTCACACCAGAGCCACCTTATAAATACCCGCACTGGGCTATAAATTTTTGAGCAGTGACGTCAGTGGGCATGCTACCTAGTTAGGGGGTGGTGGGAGGGACCTGCAGCCCCACCCGGCCACATGACATCATTGTTTCCTTAGTAACAGGAATGCTCCCCAGGGGACCAAGGGAAGAAAGGCCCTTGAAGGGAGAAGGCACATGGGTAGAATGCCGGAGGAGGGGGTGGGTGCTGAATCTGGGTCTGACCAGGGCAGAGTGCCCCGAGTGGAATCCTGGGAGGGCAGTGGTGCTTTCCCATGTCCCACCCAACCCTCGACAGGGCACTGGACTGCATTTCCTCTCATGCCACCTACAGAGGGATCGGTCCCCTTCCCCATGCATGAGAGGTCATGCCAGCCTCAGCCACACATCAGGGAAAGAAGGTGGCTGAGTGGTCTCATCTTCCTCCCGGGTGGCCTGTCCATGGTTCTGGGCCACTTGCTGAAGTGGAACTGAACACGGACAGACCCAAGTTCTGCGCCCTTCTCATGTCCTCCCCAGGGTGTGGCCACTTCCCCAGTCCGAAATTTTAGGCCAGTATCAGCCATAGTAATAGAAAAAATATGCAAGCAATTTGGCATAGCCCTCGGAGAGCCTCGTGGCAGTGATGGTGCAGGGAGATGGGGCCCCGGGAGGAGACGGACAAGGACAGTGTTGTGGGCCAGGGGAAACTGAGGCGGGCTGTGGTCTTTTAGATACATGAGAGGAGTTCCCTGTGGGGCAGCGAAGAGCTGGTCCTCATGGCCCTGAGTGGGGAGGAGAGTTGCTTTGTTGGGAGCCGGGAGTATTGAACTTATTTCTGAGTAAGGGAGGGTGACCAGCTTGTCCCAGTTTACCCAGGCGTTTCCTGGGTTTAGTACTGAAAGTCCATTATCTTGTCTTGGAAAACCCTCAGTTTTGGCAAACCAGGATGGTTGCTTACTCTGGAATAGTGGTTTTCAACCAGGAGTATTTTTTTTTTGGTACTGGGGATCGAACTCAGCACCTTGTGCTTTCAAGGCAGGCACGGTGCCACTGAGCTAAATCCCCGGCCCAACCAGGAGTAATTTTGTGCCACTTCAGGGAACATTTTCCAGTGTCCATAGACACTTGTTTGTCACAGTTGGGGCCGGGCACTGTTGGCATCTAGTGGGAAGAGCCTACTGCACAGACGGTCCCCATGAGCAGTCCCCTGGCCACAGATGTGCAGCAGTGGTACAGGACCCCCTTTGCAGGTTGGATCGGCGAACCTTACACTACTCTCCTTGGATGTCCCTCACCTCTGCCAGCCAGGCAGGCTGATGGCCTCCTCGCTACATATTTTAAACTTCTGTGGTCTGCGACTGGCTGAGTGTAGGCTTCTGGAGCTGGGAGACCTTTCCTAGAGACCATGGGGCTCTTGAGAGCTCAGAGGTAAGACAGTGCTGAGCAAGACCAAGCCCTGCCTGGCAGCAAGACACTATGGTGGATCCCATGGCTGTCAAAAAAAAAAAAAAATCATCAAATACCTATCCCTTATCGCCTATCAAAGAGCTTCCAGAAGGAAAGTTGCCTGCTTCCCTTGCTCTTTAGGCCAGCTCTTTCCATATGGACCCCATCCCAGGGTGAAAACTTGGTTCCCCAAGAGCCTGGGATCAGAGCTTGACAACACTTCCTAAGGAGGCTTCCACAGAGGAAACAGACAGGCTGGCAGCACAGGTTTACAGAAGTCTTGTTCTGAGCTATGTGATGTCATTTCTAGCAGAGTGTTTGGTCCGGCGACGTGCAGTGTAATCACAGGCACACAGCACACTTTCTCTTTCACCTGTGCCTCGTGTCTGTTTAGTTTGCTACCTGGCTGTAGTTGACTTGGTGCCCTCTGTCCCTGACCACATGCATAGCGTGGCCAACTGGGTCATCCTTTGTACAGGCCTCTGCCAGGCTGCAGGTAATGACCAGGGTGGGGGTGGTGCAGTGGTCTGGCCTGCTAAGGAGGACCAGCTGGGCTGTAAGCTGCTTCTTGTATGTGTCAAGCCCAACTTTGGAGCTTGGACTTGGGCTAGAGACAGCTAATGAGCACAGATGGGGATGCAGGAGACAGGGTTTGCATGCAGGGCCCTGCCTGTGGTGCCCAGGGGAACTCTGTGGGGAGCAGTGCTGACTTTGAACACAAAAGCCATTGCCCCACAGAGCAGTAATCCTCAGGATATTACCAGCCCAAGAGATAGGGCCAAGGGAGAGGGCCCTGCCCTGAGGACGGGCCAGATTTCTCTCACTTATTTATGGTATCGTGCTTTATAAAGTGGGCACAGCACAGATCTCTGGGCACAGTTTCAAATACATGCATTTCTTTTAAATTAAACACCACACACACACATTTGCTGTGCGTGAACACACGGTCTGTTCAAGCCGTGCTGCTGCCCAGGAGTGTCCTGGCCATGTGGGACAGTGACTGAGGATGATGGTACCAAAGCCACCATCTAATATTAGACTTTGCAACTCAGAGATTCATTAATATAATTATTCAGATGCCAGCCTGGCTTGGCAAGAACTGTGCTCCTCTCTAGCAAAGCGCTCTGGCCACAGGGATGCCCTATGAGCCTGAGCCCCACTTACTCCCGTCTGTGCATGGTGGGCAACAGGCCACCTCAGCCTCCTGTGCAGCCTGTCCCGGGTGGCAGGTCTGTCCCTTCCATGTCTCACCAGTGGAGTCTGCCGCAGAGGTGGGCAGGCTGATGGGTGAGGCCTGGTTCCCTGTAGGGTGGGCACATACTCTGCAGCAGGGTCCCCCGTGACACCTTGCACAGCACTGTACAGGGTTTGATCACAAGGATGGGACCCTGGTCCTGGGGCTGTTTCATCTGCCTTTGCATCTGTCTGCCTCTTGCCCAGTCTATAGTTTTATATGGCTCCATAGACCATGTTGAATATTGAATTACCTTCAGATGGGGAGCAGCTGACAGCCCATCCTTGAGGCGACACAAAGGCCTGTGATGGTGTGAAAACCAGAGAGGGGGCTGGTGAAGGCCTGGCGAGGGGAGCTGTGCAATGGGCGGCACGAGGGCCAAATCTGGTGGATGAGGGGCGGAAGAAGCTTCTGGAACACTGGAAGGAGGCTGGCATGAGAGTGAGAAGCTCTGGCTTTAGAGGTTGAAAGGACTTAGTCTGTCAAAGTCTGTATCTCCCCTTAACATGGACAAGGCATGAGCATGGTGGGGAGAGGAGCCTTCTCTGCTGCTTCCTCCAGCCCCAGCATCCTGCAACAGAGTGGGCGCACAGCAGCTGCTTGCCCTGGCTCTCCCGGGCCTCCTTGTCTCCGTGGCTGTGCCTGCCGAACATCATCTTGGTGGGGTGACTGCCTTCTGGCCATCTGTACCCAGCCTCCAGAGGACACATCCCCTTTGACTCAGCCTGTAGAGCAGCTGAACTTACCTTGGCAGGGGTCTCTTCTCGTTCCGGATCCCCCAGCACACCAGCCTGGCAGGTGTCCTATGGCTCAGGTTGGCGGGGAGCAGGCTGGGCCCAGTGAGACTGCTTGCCTTTTGTTTTGGTACTGGGGATCAAACTCGGGACCTTGTGCTTGCAAGGCATGGCGGAACCACTGAGCTAAATCCCCGGCCCCAACTGCTTGCCTTTTGCTCAGAGGCTGTGCGTGGCTTCCCTCCTCTCCTCAGAAGCTTCCAGGCCCCTTCTGGACTTGTGACTGCTCTCCCCACCCTTTCTCTCC
>NW_004624901.1:594899-614744 GCF_000247695.1 Heterocephalus glaber
CCTGGGTTCCTGGGTTGGTGCTGCCTGCCTCCCCAGCTGGTACCTGTACTCCAGCTCTGGTGGCTGGTGTGGCTGATTAATGATGAATTATTGAAGGAATGGGAACGGGAGGGCTGTTTTTTCCTCACACACGCACTGATGCGCGCTCCCTTCTGAGCCAACCCCAAAGTTAATTCTGCTGCTGCTGCTGCCCTTTCACTTATCCAGACCTTAGAGCCGTTTTGAGGGGTTTTCAAGTGAATTCCCAGCTCTCCTGTCTCCACCTTACAACTCTCCAGCCAGCCACTTCCTCCTCTTTTTCCCTGGCCCAGCCTGGGTGCCTGTGCTTGAATTTTAGAGGATTGTTTTCCCCACAGAGGACTTTTTGTTCAGTGGAGGAGCAGTGGGGAATCACCAGGACCAGACTTGATGGTGTGGCATGCAGGGTGACAGTGATGTGAGCATGTCTCCTTCCTTGCTACTGTCATTTGGGCAGGAGTCCACTTGAGCATGAAAGAAAAGTGCAGGAGGCTGAACTCTACTGAACTTACCGGCCGAAGTCTTGCATTTGCCCACTGTGTTGTTATTTGGGGAGATCATCACATACATATAGTCTCTTATCTATTGTTTTAAGAAGGTATTTTTCTGATTATAAGACTGGTGCATGGGGCTGGAGGTGCGGCTCAGTGGTGAAGCATTTGCCCAGCGTACTCGAGGCCCTGGGTTCAATTCCTGGGACTGCAAAAAGGGAGGGGGGAAGAGGAGCAGGGGACTAGTGCATATTCATCATACAAATGCAAAATGAGAGCTGGGTGTAGTGGCACGCCTCCTGTATCACAGGTACTGGAGAAGCCGAGACAGGAGGATCAGAAGTTTGAGGCCATCCTAGGCAGCTTAGCAAGACCCTGTCTCAAAATGATTAAAAAGGACTGGACATGTTGGTCAGTAGTAGAATGCCCCTGGGTTTATCTCTAGTACCACAAAATAAGTAAGTAGGGAAACATAAATATTATCAAAATTCTCCCACATAAATAACTATTGTTAACCTTTTTCTTGTACTTTTTTTTTTTGGTACCGGAGATCGAACTCGGGTCCTTGCGCTTGTACAGCAGGCAGGGAAACCATTTCTTGTACTTTTATATCTATTCATACATATTTTATGTTTTTAAAACTGGAGTTTATGGGAGCTCCATAAGCGTGGTGTTTCATGCTTGTAATCCCAGCACTCGGGAAGCTGAGGCAGGAGGATTGCCATGAGTTCAAGGCCAGATTGCACTACATAGCAAGACACGGTCTCAACCAACAACAAAAAAAGGAGTTTATGGTGTACACTTTTGGATGCTGCTTTTATTATGTTTTAAAATTAATTTTTACCTAAAATGTACCAGTAAAATTAATTTAAAATTTAAAAAGATTGGGCCGGGGATTTAGCTCAGTGGTTTTGCCACCTGCTGCGCAAGCTCAAGGACCCGAGTTTGATCCCCGGTACCAAAAAAGAAAAAAAAAAAAAAGAATTAAAAGGATTAATTTTAGCCGGGAAGTTAGCTCAGTGGTGCCTCAACCTGCCTTGCAAGTGAAAGGTCCTGAGTTCGATCCTCGGTACCAAAAAATTTTTTTAAAAAAATTTTATTGGTACAATTTAAATGTACATAATGATTATTTTCTTCAAAGGGAATTTGTACCTGTACATGTTATATCTTTTTGTTTTGTTTTGTTTTTTTGGTTTTTTTTTTTTTGGTACCAGGGATCGAACTCGGGTCCTTGTGCTTGCACAGCAGGCAGCAGGCGGCAAAACCACTGAGCTAAATCCCCGGCCCAAGATATATCTTGATTCCTCTTTTTCTCCCAATCCCCAACTCTCCCTTCAACCTTCCTCCCCTCTTATTTACAAAAGCTTTTGTTTCCATCATTTTTCTTCTTTTCTCGTTTTTTTCCCTTTTCCCTTCCTTTTTTCTCCCTCCTCCTTCACAGTTTCCCTTTCTGTTTGAACAGTTTCTTCCTATTTCATATTATCTATTATACATTTTTCTCCTTATTTACCCTTTTACTTTCTCACACCAGAGAGACAATGCGATATTTACACATACGTGTCCGATTTATTTGGATGCTGCTTTTAAATTCAGGATCATTATATACTTTACTGTGTCATTGTTTTTCAAAATCTCATTTTTAGTGGTTTAGCATCTTTCTTTTTTTTGGTACCAGGGATCGAACTCGGGTCCTTGTGGTTGCAAGGCAGGCGGCGGAACCACTGAGCTAAATCCCTGGCCAGCATCTTTCATTAGTAGTGGCATTGCCCCTGGTTTTCAAATTTGTGATGAATTCTGTCCTCTTTTCCTTTTGGGAATGAGACATTTCCTTGTGGTGCAAATGTAATAGGCACTTATTAAAAATAAAAACATGCTTTTTACATGGCAATACGAGGGTTCCTCGTGCCAGGATCGATGTCAGTGCCCACCCTTTCCCCATCAAGCCTCTGAGCTATGTCTCCTTTGGAAATTCCACCGGGACAGATGTCCTGGTGCACTACACTTTATAGCTGGTTCCTAGCAGTTGAATTAGCAGGCAGGAGGGATGGGCCCTTGGGAAGATTCTTCATGTATGTTGTTAGATTGCTGTCTGCAGACTTGACGCCTGCAGACAGCACACAGGGGTCCATCTCAATGCCTCTCCGGCTGTGCTCTACTTTCGTTACTCAGAGACCCAGAAGGACGTCACTGTCACGAGTCACGCACATGTCCCCTCAGGATGTGCTCTTATGAGCCAGGCCTCCCTTCCTTCTCACAGGTATCCGTCCCATTCCCATGTTCATTCCTTGCATTGGCTCACACGTCCCCCAATGGACATGCGCTGTCGCCCACTGCAAGAGCTAATCGCGGACATCAGCCCACACTCACACACCCTCCTGCCATCTTTTTATGGAAGTCTGAGGGGCTCCTTCCCAGGTCTCTGCAGCCACTCCTTTCTGACACCACCAGAAGGGGGTGGCCCCTCAAGGGCCCCCAGCATGGCAGTTCCCTGCCAGCTTCTGGCCAAGGGACTAGAGAAGTGATTCTCTCTGCTGCCTGGTGGTGAGCAGGTGCTGGGATTGACACCTTAATGGCAGCAGACCTTAGTGCCACTGTCAAGGTGCAAGCCACCATAGCTGCCAGCGCATGCCCCCTGAGCTCCTGAGTACACAGCTGCTGCTGACCACTGAGGCCAGCTCCACAGTCTGTGCCGGGATGCTGTGCTGTTTCCTCGAGGAAGAAGCGGAGGATGCCAGGGGAAGACAGGCTCGCTCTAGGCTGTGGGCCTGGACCTCACTCACAGGCACTCTACCTGCACTGGTGCACTCAGGACACATCCCCAGGGCCACACAGGCTGGGGCACACAGTGCCCTCCCTTATACCCGGCTCCAGGCCCCATGTGTGGGTCAGCAGCTCTCATTGGGCCAAGCTCCTGCTGCAGTACTCACAGGGGCATGAATGCATGTGTTCTCTCACCTCAAAGCTAGCCCCTCTGTGACTTGTGGAACTGGGGTCTTGGGCTCTCAGTGCTCCTTGTCCTTACCCTCTTAGGCAGTACTCCATGGTGCCCAGCACTTGAACATCCTCAGGAGCTACACTAAGACCCCTGGGGCATGGTAGAAAGCTTGTGCGGGGGGGGCTTTGTGCATGGGACAGGGAGGGGCAAGGGGATTCCCTCTCCTCTTCAGTATGGCAGTGCTGAGACATCCAGGCCTCAAGAGCTGTAGTGGTGTCATCATGGGCAGGACGCCTGCTTTTAGGAAGCTTGGTTTGTTCTCTCCTCTGGGCATGCAGCACACGCTGACCTGTGAATGTCTGCGTGTGTGTCCATGGTGGGTGTCTGTGTACAGTGTGGGTTGGGGCGCGTGTCTAAATGGCAGTGTGAATCACACTCCAAGAAAGTAGGAGGAAACTTCTCTGGTCTTGAAGTTCAGATTCTTGTTGCTCCTGTGAGGATTGGAAATCCCAGGGACAGTGTAGTGACCTGACCCTGTCCCCAAGGGAGTAAGGGTACAGCTGGTGTGTCCCCCGGGCCCAGCTCCCCACCCAGCACCTTGTGGCCAGGAACTTCCACATCAGCGGGTGGGTGCACTTGCTGGGAAGTGTCAGGCCCTGCCTGCCTGCTCAGCAGCTAGCAGTTCCTTTCTGGGGCTCTTTGTGAACCTGCCTCGCTATTAATCTACCTGTTAGTAAAAGAGATTACAATTGCCGTAATTACAGGGCGCTGTGTCTCCACCGTCAGGAGCTGGGCTGAGTGATCATTGAGGGGTGGGGGAGCCCAGCCCCACAGGAAGCAGCTACTAACAGACCCGTATTTGGTTGGATGCACTGCAGGGACAACAGCCCTTCCTCAGAATGAGGAAACCTAGAGCAAGAGGCTGGTCTGGCCTGAGTGGTAGGCGCAGGTCCCACTGAAAGCTGTGGTGGTGCATGGGATGACTGCAGGTCCAGGGTGCAGACAGCAGGGACTGCCTGCCCCCGGGCAGCCTAGATGACCCTGCATGCTCAGGGCCTGGCATCCTGTTGAATGGAACATGCCATTTAGTGGTGCTTGTTAGGGTGTGTCGGTGGCTTTCTTCTTAGGGGGCTTTGAAGCCACCGCTGATATGTGTAAACAAACAGAAGGACCCAGTCTGTGCCTACCCTGGGCCCCAGGGCTCTGTGTGATACAGGTGCTCCTGAGGAGGAGGGTGTGGGTCATCATACGACGAAGGGATTCCTGTGGTAGCCATTCTGCCTCCCCACCCCCCGGGATATTTGTCGATGCTGGCAGTGGGGCGCTGTCCAGGGAGGAGAGCACAGGACGCTGCTATCTGTCCTGCCCCATACAGGATAGTGCCCTGCAGCAGAGAATGCCTGACCCTGATGTCTAGGACGTCAAGGTTGGAACTCCTGGCTGTGGCAAAGAACAGGGATGACCACAGGGCAAGTGAGGCCAGAAAAGCACCCTGAACACTTCCCGGCACTGAGCAGTCTGGCAGGCAGGCAGGGAGGTGGGCAAGGGGGATGACAGCCACCCCAGGCTGATGATCCCATCTTACTGGGGACTGCAGACTGTGGATGCTCTGGTACATTTCCTTTCCTTTGTGTGGCAGGCTTCTTCCTCCTCCAGAGCAAGAGTTAGACCCAAGATTGAGGAAGTTCCTCTGCCCCCACCCCACCCAGATGTCATGACTGCCCTTGAGGGGCTGGGGTGAGGGGCCTCTCTGGATGGAACGTAGGGAGGAAGTTGTGCAGGAGTAGGAAGGCCCCCTCGAGCCCCATCCTGCAAGGACGCTGGGCACACCTAGCTTCTAACACATATATGGCCTAGTTGCCACTCTGAGAAATGGAACTTGGCAGGGTGAAGGTCTGGTCAGTGAATGTCACTTGCCTTGTTCCCAATGAGGCCTTCTACCACGCAGTCCTGTTGACCAGAGGGGCATCCTTGTGGGCACTACTGCCCCTGGCCTGCCTTTGTTTCCATCCTTGACCTCCTGCACAGTGCCCCTCCGGAGAGAGGACAGGACCAGGGGGTTGGGAGGGCACAGCAGGGAGCGGACTGTGGGGCTGCCGGGGCACATGGATGCTGGCACGCAATCCTGCGTTTCAGGGTCTCTTGCTTGCTTGCCACACTCCGGGCCTTCCACTGCCCTTCCAGCCTTCAGGATACTGTGTCGTGTTTTCTGCAGACAATGCGCTGAGATTTTCAGCTGTTGTGAATGCTATACTTCACACCAAGTCTCTAATCGTGGAGTCGCTTTGCGTTTTCCCCCTTATTTTGTCTTGACAGCTCCAACCTTATAATTTTACCTTCTCTCGCCTCACATGAGCTCCTTTTCTTCCCTTTCCCCTTCCTGGGGCTTTTGCAGCTCATCGCTGGGGACCCCCTTTAGGAGGGATCACTCCTGACAAGAGGGGAGGGGCTCGCTGTCACAAACATTGATGTTTTGTTTGGTAAAATGTCTGTAAATAGGCTTCAAGGCGGTGATTCTACACAGATCCCCTTGCACGCGAGCATCTTTTTGTGTCTGTGCACGTCTCCATGCATGTGGATGTCAGGCACCAGGAGAAGAGAAGGAAGAAGGAGGGAGGAGAGCAGAGGGATGGCTTCTGGGGGCATCGGGACAAACTGTCTTTCCTCTGTGCTGTTGTCCTGGCTTAAGTCACAGGGGCCTCCTGATCCCCTGTCCTGTCCTCTCTCCCTTTAAGGGCCCGGAGGAGGACGAGAAGGGAAGCCGTTGGGCCCTGAGGCAGGTCTGGCTGGCTATTCACGGCGGCTGGAGTGGGACTGTGGGGCTGCTCTCCCGGTGAGGCCAGCAGGTCTGGAACTTGACCTGAAATCCGGGGTTCAGGACTCGGAGGGCCCTGCAGGTGGGTCATGGAGGAGACTGTTCCTCCTGCCCAGTATTGAACACCTTAGATTCTGGGGGTTGATGCCAGCCTTTCACCATGAATGGGGAGCTCATTCATTCCACCACAAATGCAGGCTCCTCTGCAAGACCATTCCCTGTTCTTGTTTTAAAAGTAAGACTTCTCAGGCTGGGGATTTAGCTCAGTGGTTTCACCGCCTGCTGCGAAAGCGCAAGGACCCGAGTTCAACCCCCAGTACCAAAAAAAACCCCCAAACAAACAAACAACAAACAAACAGTAAGACTTCTCACCCAGGTGTGGCGGGCGGGAGGCTGAGGCAGGGAGATTGCAAACTGGAGCCCAGCCCGGGCAACTTGCTGACTTAGCAAGACCCTGTCTCAAAATAAAAAGTGTTTTTAAAAAAGGGCTGAGAATGTAGCCCATAGTGAAGGCACTGGGTGCAATACCCAGCACCACAAAGAAAAAAAAAATAAACCCAAGCAGGACCCTTACTGCTTCAGCTCAGCCTCCAAGCCCCAAGTGGCATGCCTACCTGGGTTTGATTCATAGCACATCACTGGAAACCCTTGGCCTGCTTGGCTTTATAAGCCCAGCCCCGTCCATTCCCCGCCATTGGCTTTGCAGACCGTGGAATGCTCTGTCTCAGTGCTGCTCAGCCAACACCCTCCCTGAATCCATTTTGAGTTGCTCTTTTCTGGCCCCATTAGAAAATGTCGGCTCCGACTGCACCGTGCTTATGAACAAAGGTGCAGAACGATTTTGGCTGCTTCGTCCAGGAAATAAATTCCTCTCCGTGCCAGAAACTATTGAGTGGTGCCATGTGTTGAGCTCCAGGGCCCAGAGCTGCGGGCAGGGCTGCTGCTCTGGATGAGGAGGGTGGAGACCCAGGACACAGAGGCGGGGGAGGGAAGCGGCCCCAAGATGTGCCGGCAGGCCTGGGTCCCCTGTGCTCTCCCACCTGGGAGCCTTCTGCATGGACTCCTCTCTCAGCCCATGGTGGCACCCCTGCCCCCTTTCCCAGGAGCCTTCCTGGTCCTCCTATTTGTCTGTCTTGTGAAGGGAAAGTGGTTTCCTGGGGTCTGCTGTGCTCTGCTGCTCCTTGCAGTATCCATCATCAGCAGTGCCACTTGTTAGTGCGACCGAGCCCCACCCCAGTCAGGCCTGCAATGGACTAGGTGCTGCTGTGTGTAGGAGCTGGCTGGGTGAAGAACCTCACCCATATCACCTGCTAGCCTGTGGCCGCCCTGGAGCCTTTCCCCGCGTGCACTGAGTTTCCCAGTTTATCTCAGGGTCTGATCTCCGGCTGGGCTCCAAGGACATATTGTCCATGTCCCACCCCCCAGAGTGACCACTGCAGCCCCTGGCTCCCCTCTCACTTGGCTCCAAGCGCAGGAGCTTCACAGCCATGCTAATCACAGGCCCTGCAGTGGCCCCAAGGTGTCCCTAGCTCTTTACCTCCTCTTCCCCCGTCATTTTCTGAATTCAGCTTCTCCTCTCTTCTGGATTTGTATTTTATTGAACTATAATTCACATAATAAAATTCACTCCCCACAGTCCCAGGCTGGTCAACTTAGGATGGAGGGAAACATACCCGTACAACTGTTCAGGCTCTTGCTTTCAGTACAGTGTTCAGTGAATCACATGAGATGTTCAGCACTTTATTACAAAATGAGCTCTGCGTGAGATGATTTTGTCCAACTGCAGGCTAACGGAAGGTGGGCCAGGCTGACTGCCGTCGCTCCGTGAGTTAGGTATGTTAAGTGCATATGCAGCTTTCAGCAAGCTTATCGGCACATAGACCTATTGTGAGTCAGGATGTGTCTGTGTTTTAGTGTACAACCTAGTGGCCTTTAGTACCTGGTACAACCGCTGTAGTTCCAGAATAATTCCATCACCCCAGGAAAAAAACCCCAAAAAACCATGCCTATCAGTAGTTAGTCCCTTTTGGGCCAGAGATTTAGCTCAGTGGTTTTGCTGCTTGCTGTGCAAGCGCAAGGACCTGAGTTCGATCCCCGGTACCAAAAAAAAAAAAAGTAGTTAGTCCCTTTTTGCCATTTCTCCCCATCCCAGCCACTACTAACTAATCTGCGGTCTGGATGGAATCGCCTATTTGCACATTTCATATAAACTGGAATCATACAATATGTGGCCTTTGTGATGGTTTCCTTTCCTGGGGCATATTTTCGAGGCTTACCCATGTTGTAGTCTTTAGCAACACTCTGTTCCTTTTGAAGGCTACGTAATACTCTGTTGTATGGCCATGCCACATTTGCTTATCCATCCATGCACTAATGGATGTTTGGGATGTCTGCACTTTTGGGGGAACTGTGAGTGATGCTCAGAACAGTTAGTTATGTACACTATCTGGTTGGATGTTTTCTTTCTCTAGGGTAGACATCTGGGAGGGGACTACTGTCTCTTAAGATTCGCAACAGACTGCACAACACAGCTGGTCCCTCCTCTTCCTGTCCGTCTTCTCGGCCCAGAGGTACTGCCCAGTTGCTCACGGTTGGGGTTCTGCTGACCCTCCATTGTCACACCCTTCTACTCCCTGGTACCGTGTGTTACAGCATCTGCAGTTCCCTGCACGCCCAGCACTGTGCTTTTATTGCCTTTGGGCTCTGCCCACGTCTCTCTCTGGTCTCTTTCCCTTTATGTCTGAATACCTCTGTCTTTTATATTACCCCTACCTCACTTCTTACCCCCTGGCTCCAGTCCCTCTTTCTCTGGGGTCCTTGCATTTTGGCCATGATGCACCTGCTGGCCCCAGCAGCTGCTTCTCTGGTTCTGTGTCCGTGCATACCTGGTATCTCAAAAACCAAAAACCGTAGGTGCTCAGCAAACGTGCATTCCATTGACTTTAAGGTACATTAGTGCCAGCAGACACACAGTGAGCATAGGATTGTGGCATGCCTCCTGATACCCTCTGGACCTAGTGTTAGTGTCCTGACATTTGCTCCTCTGTGGCTCCTGCAGCAGTTCAAGCTGACTTGGGAGCAGACTTGGGAGCTCCCAAGTGATTCTGAGGGAACCCAGTCTCCTTCAACCCCAGAGGTGATCCTGACTCCCTAACTCCCTCCACAGTCATCCTCTCAGGAGTGGCTGAGCGCCCCGCAGACACTGGGTCCTTCCATCTGCACCGGCCCTCCAGGAAGTGGCCCCAGGCCCAGAGCAGCCTCCAGGGCACTGGGAGAAAGTGGCTCCAGAGTTGTGGGCGCTGAAGATGGTGAGTGTTGCCAGAGCCGCTGACCCACACCTGGGTGCTGTGCTGCTGACGGCAAGGGTGAGGCTGTCCTACCAGCTGCTGGGGATACTGTCTGGCCCCTGCACCTGCACCTGCCCCACTGAGAGCCAGATGGCTACAAGTGAGTCACTGACTTGGGCTTTGCCAGGTGGCCCAAAGTGGTGGATGTGCAGGTGGGCACCCCACGGCAGGTCAAGGAAGCTCAGGAGTATGTCCAGGGCTCACCACTGCCCACTCAGAGTGCCAGGGGTGGAGGAAGAAGGGAGAGGGAGGAGCTCAGGGCCACTGGGCCTTTTTCCTTCTTTAACGCCCACTGGGCTCTTTCTCGGCACAGCTCTCCCACAGCCGGGAGCTCCAGCTCAGCCCGGGCCTGCGCAGGGGAGGCCCTTCCTCAGGGCGGCCCTTCTCCTCCTCCCTCCTTGCCCTCTCCTCTCCCTGGGCCTCTTCCCCACGTGGCTCATTACAGCTCCAGTTGTTCAGGTCCCGACCTCAAGAGCCTTCCCTATTGACCCCTGACCAGCGATACTAATCTGTGTCAACAGGCCCCAGGGGTTAAGGAAACACAACCCGCTGCTGCCGCCTTAGCAGGTGCCTGGAGGGGTGGGGGAGCAGCCTGCAGCAGCAGTGGCGGCCTTGGGAAGGGAAAGCAGTGGCAGTGCCCCCTCCCACTGCATGGCTTCTGGCTCCCTCCTTGCTGCAGGCTTTCTCCTCTTCCTTTGCTTTTCTGGGCTGCCCACCCTCTGTGCACCACTTCCTATGTTTCTTTCCTTCCTTTGTCCGCAGGATTTGAACCCAGATACCCGCTGGCATCCAGGTGGTGCCCAGGTTGATAGGGTGATGCCAGGGGAGCAACTGGCTGCCCTTGGACCCCATCACCAACATTCCCCCTCCCGACCCCACTGGCAGCCCCAATCTAAGCCTCACGTCAGAGCCCCCACTCAGTCTCTGAGGGCTACCCCAGAGGGGAGGGCTCACAGGGCTGTGGGTCTGCTTCCCTGTAGTACAGGGTCACTGGTCCTGCAGTCTGTCCCCTGGGGCGACTGTGGCGGTCTTGCAGAGTGAGCCCCAGCCCCACACTTGAGCCTGGCCCAGGGAGGACAGGGACATCCACCCCTGTATCTGTCCTGCTGGACACCCCGGGTCTGTTCCCTTGTCCTCTCCCAGGGGGTGGAAATCCAGGTGGCAGCTGGGGGACTGACCTGCTTTGTCCTTACTGTGCACCGCCTCTGGCCATCAGCCCTTGATGGGGCCCAGGCCCAGGCTGTGCCCCTGCCATGATTGCACCTGTCATGCGCTGCTGGGAAGGTGTCAGGTCAGTGTGCTGGGTGGAGCCCTAGTAGACCTGGTGTGCAGAGTTGGTTAACAGTGTTTGCAGTGCCTTTCTGGTGCTCCCAGGGTGGCTTCAGGGCCCCCTTGGTTGTTCCCTCCTTCCTCAAGCGCTCTGCTTTTCTGACTTTACTCTCTGTCCCCCACTGTCCAGACCTTCCCCCTTCCTTCTTCCTCTTGGCTGTCACTCCGTGGTAGGGCTGGGGAGTAATAGACAAAATCTCCAAAAAAATTTTAAGTTTCTCAAACTTTTCCAGATGCCAGGAAGGGGCCAGAGAAATCCTACAGTGGCAGAGCAGGAAGGGGGGAGGGAAATGATTCCAAGGTCCATCCCCTCCTCCACCAGAGGGAAGCAGGGATGGGGTGATTCTGGTGCCCCCAGACAGTGAGCCTGGAAGCAAGAGAGTCCCTTCATTTCTCCATCCCTGGTGCCTCCCTGCAGAGAAGCTCCAGCCCAGCAGCAGGGCAGGGTGGGGTCAGAGGAGGATGTCGGCAGGCTCCCGGGAACTTCTGGGTTCAGAAGCATGGATGCAGACAGAGCCTTCCAGCCTGATGGGTTGGGGGCTGAGAAGCAGGGTGCCCTGGTCCCAGGAGTGCCTGTCGTTCTTCCCCTCCCCAGGTCTGGGCCTGATGGGAGAACTTGAATGGGAGAGCAGCATGTGGGGGACAGTGCAGGGATCCTTGGCATTACCTGGTCCCACCCCAAGGGGTGCTGCCCCCACCTCTACCATTCTGTCCATCCACTCCCTGGACACCTTCTAAAACAAAGGCCTCTTTGTGGTCCTGGCCCACTGGCCCACTGCCAACCGCATTCTTTGCATGTTTCCTGAGCGAGGATCCTGGCTCCGTGGTCAGCTCCTCCCCCACCCAGCCTGAACCCAGCCTGACTGCTGGTGGCTCTGAGCAGTCCCCTGTCTCCTGCCCTGCCCAGGTCCTCCCACAGTTCCCACCTCTCCTGTGGGCGGTCTGGCTTGGGCTCAGAAGAGAGACCCCTAAGAGAACACAGTCCCTGAGCCTTGGGAGCCAGGGGGCAGGGGCGACAAGAGAGGTTCAGCTCTTTCATGCTCTTGTTCATCTTGGTTGGTTTCAAGGAGCCTCAGTTTTCTTACCTGTAGAAATGGGGAAAATAACAACCACACCTGTCTGCCACACACTTTGTAACTGGAGCCCCCCACTTCAGGCTGCTCCTGGGATGGGGGGTCCTGAGTGGTCTCAGTGGGTGTCTGAGGAGCTGGGAGGGATCTCCAGAGCCTTGGGTGGGATGGGTGGGATAGCTCCTCATAGTTCTGTGGAGGTGGCACCAAGGCTTGCTCCCCAGGGAGTCCTACCCCCCAGAGAAGGAGCTGGGTCCTCAGCATGTAGCCCGCTGGTCCCAGGCCTGGTCCTGCTACACCCTCTGGATCCCCCATCTAGCTCTGTACAGCAGTGGGGGTGCCCTCCTTGAGTCAGCCCTAGTGGGGTGGTGGTAGGAGCCCTGAAAATAAGGGGCTGTGAGAAGTGGGGAAGCCCCCAAGGATGGATGGCCTGGCCTTGGGCGTGTAACACTTTGGAATGTCACCAGATACACCCCTCTGTCACCAGTTATAGTCACACAGTCACAGGCACACACAGTCCTCATGAAGGCCTCCACTGCTGCTCTGCCCCCCTCGTTAAAAAATGTTCATAATTTGGAAAGAAAAGGAGCTTTTTACAAGCTGGCGGCTCTAAGGAACTTTCCGTCGGTCAGTCCTTTCTGGCCTCGTGATGGGTGGGGCCCAGTTTCCCTTCCCTCACTCTCTGCTGCTCTCCTAATAATCCCCTCTGCAGCCTCAAACACCCCCTCAAGGAGACCTCCAGCCAGCTGTCACCCAGGAAGCCTGGAGGGAGCGAGGGCCTGTCTGTGCCCTCCTGGGCTCTGTCCAAGCCCTGGGCTCGACCCTGCTCACCCTCCCCAACGGCTCAGCCTCAGCACAGGCCGGGAATCTCTTGATGGGCGGCTTTCCAGGATCGAAGTTGGGGCCCAGGCCCAGCAGCCAGCCTGCCCTCCCCCGAGGGCCTGGCCCACTCTCCTGCTGGGTTAGGGTCCCGAGTCCTCAGGGCCCTGCTGGGAGGGCGGGAGGTGCTGAGCTCACCGCCTCGGCATCTGCCCTCCCCCTGCCTCTGGTACGAGGGCCGGCCGCACTCCCGCCAGCGCCTCGCTCCCTAATAGCTTTTTAAGTCTAACCACATGTGTCTTCGAGGAGTGAGGAGTGGAGCCGCCCCTCCCAGGGCCTCGGCTCCCCCTCCTTGGCCAGGACCACCCTCCACTTGGAGCAGCCTTGAGGCTGGGGGAAGGGGTCTGCCTCCCGAGAGTCCATCTGCTCTTCCCCGGTCCAGCTGAGCAGGAAGGAGCTGGGCTGGTGACAGGCCTGAGACTTGAAGGTCTCTCAGGAGTGCCATTCGAGGCCAGCCTGCTGCTACACTGGGTCCTGGGGTCCATCCAGGTGTAGGAGCCTGGATGAGGAGCCTTGATCTCCCCACCGGCCTCCTGCCAGGGCTCGGTGCCAGCGCCTCTCTCCTTGCGCCTTGCCCCACGGGAGTGACCCCACAACCACCCCTTTGACTGAGTACACGTGCGGTTCCCTGTGCGTGTGAGTGGTCTGCTGGGAGGCCTGTGGGGTGCGGTTTCACAGGAGGGAGCGAGGGCTAAGAACCAACGGGCAAGCAGGCCTGGGGTCCTAATGAGAAAATTGCTTCCAGCCAGGGAGCCCTGCTCTGCGGCTGAAATTGCATCCAGCCCCAGCCAACTTGGCGGCCGAAGCCGCCCCCCATCCTTCGACGGCGGGGGAGGAGCGGGGCTTGAACACGACACCCGCCCCCCCAGCACACCTAGGGGAGGAGGGGACAGAAGTGAGCCCAGGCTGGGCTGGGCTCCGGGCCCCACCCTCCATCTCCAAAGGCGGCGAGGAGGAGGGCTGTAGGGATTCCCCGCTATCCTTTCCGCGAAGTGCGGCTGCACGTAGCCCGTGTGCAGAGGGTTCTGGGAGGTGAGCGGGGAGGTACTGAGTCTTACGGCAAAGGGTTATTAGGAGCTCCTAGTTTCCGCAGAAGTCTATCAGTCTGACTGCACCAAGTCCCGCTTTCCAGGATGCTTCATTTGTGGTGCAGCCTCCCAGGGGCTTACACCCCAGACAGGATGACTTGGGGATACCCACCTTAGATTTCTCTCTTTTCTCGGCTCCTCACTTACTCAGGCCTCCAAGCAGATCCAGATGAGAATTTGTGGGCCCTAGAGCAAAATAAAAATGTAGGGCCCCTTGTTCACAAGTTAAGAATTTTAAGGAATTTCAGCACAGCAACAGCAAAAACCAAGGCCCTGAAGCCAGCTCCTCACAGAGGAAAACTGCTAGTAGCCCACTGCTGAGGGTGCTCTGACCCTGCCCATGGAACCAGAAGGTTCCCTTTGATGGTTCCTTGTGAGAGACCTGAGATGATCTCTTCCTTGCCCGGGGCTTCGGTCGGTGTGGCCACAACCCTCCAGACTCCCTCACTGATGCTTTTGTGGGGGTGGGGGTGGATTTAGAGATGCTGGTTAGAGAGCAGGGCTCTGGGGGAGGGAAGCAGAGAGACCTGGATGCAGCCTGTGTGCTTACAGAGCGTCAGGGCTGGGCTGCCCAGGTCACCCCAGTCGAGCACCTGGGAACCACGCCCACTTGAGGTGGAATCTGCTGCCCGTTTGTGGTGGTGGTGGGGCGCTAGCAGGTGACCTGTCAGCTGGGACCTTCCTGCCTGTAGCAAGTTCTAAGCTGTGTGAGCGGGAGAGTGAGCAGGAGTGTTCCAGGGAGGGGAGAAGGCAAGAGGAAGGAAACAACCCCATTGTCATCCCCCAAATTACTGGCTGGGATGGCAGGGGAGGAGGCGGAAAGCCGACATTGTTTACTTAATTAAAAGTAAACAACAATTTGCTGCTGCCAGCCTCCCATTAGCTATGTGTGGAGCCCTACGAGCTGGTGAGTTCGGCTTTCGGCGTTCGTTCCCGCCGAGCCAGCTCCTGACGCCACTCCCTCCCCAGCTTTGGCTCTCCCTCCTCCCCTTCCTGGGTCCAGTCCCCCAGTGGAGGAGGAGGGACAAGCTCAAACAACAACAACAACAACAACAGTCCAAGAGGCATGTGCTAAGGGTGTAGGTGTCAAGACCCCTTTGGGCCCCAATTAGGCCCGCTTGTGAAGGGCTGGGCAGGGCTGCTTCCTCCTCCTGCTGCCAGATGTTGGGCTCTTGTCGTCCCACAGAGGCCTCAGTCAGCACTACCTGGAGTCCTGTGCCTCCCTGCCCCACCTTCTGTTTTTTCCTTTTCCCCTTTAGCAGCGTATAGACATCCTTCTCCCATCTTCTTGGCACTCCTTCCAGAAGGGGGCTGCTCAGGGCTTCCCAGGGCCTAGGTGCCTGCCCCCTCCCAGGACAGCCCTGCTGCAGGTGAGCTCAGAAAGGGAGGACTCAGCCTGACGGCCTGACCTGGGGCTGAGCTGAGGAGCTCTCTGCTCCAGCTTCTCGGGGGCCTCCCAGCAGGGAAGGGTGGGTGATCAGATTTCCAGGGCTTGTGTGGGGAGTGGGAGAGGCCCGATGGCCTCCAGGAGCAAGGTGCAAAGTCTTCCCAAGGTCTGTTGCCAGGCAAGTCCTCACCTCTTTTGAGGCCTGTGCCCCCAGCCATGTAGAGCACAGGTTTCAACCTGGACCCTGGACAGCACAATCTTGGCTCTCCATTGTAGATGCTCAGTCTGGAGCCTGTTGGGAGAGGGGTGCAAGACCTCATGGGACATTGCCAGCCTTTTGGGGCCAGGCAGCATAGGGGACCCAGGCCCAGGTATACCTCAGAAACCAGGGGGGAAAAGAGGTGACTCTAGGCAGGAAGTTCATGAGCCACCGTTTTCATCTGGCACCACAGAGCAGTGGCTCTCCCTGGGGCCAGCTCTGTCCCGTAGCACCTTAGGTAGTGGTGCAGGCATTTTTGGTTGTGGGGTGCAAGATACTACTGGTACTGGAGGGGTGGAGACCAGGGAGGCTGCCCAACGCCCTGCTGGGCACAGACAGCCCAGGCCGTACCACAGACAGGGAGCCACCCACAGTGTCCAGGTGTGGGCCTGGGAACCTTGGCCCAGAGTTTGCCCCTCCCGAAGTACCTGCTCTCTGCAGCCTCTCTGTTCCTCCTCCCCACATCCTCAGGAGTCACAGGTCCACACATAAGCACACACGCTTACAGCTCCCTGGATTTATGCAGATCAGGGTTTTTGCATGCAGGAGGGTGTGCACACAGGATCTGGGAAGTCTGTCCTGCGCTTAATTGAATTAAAGGCTGGAGTTTGGCAGGACATTGTGTATCTGAGCTGCAGTTTCTTGTAGTTGGTGTTGCAGCCCTGTTCAGGCTCCCTGCACCTCCGTCTGCTGCTGCCACTGCCCTGCTCCCAGCTCCTTCCCTCCTTCCTGCACCCCTTTCCAGGCCAGAGGCCTAGCCCAAGGCCTGGGGAGGTTGGGGCCCCACTTTTCCTCCCTCTTCACCCCTTGCTTTCAGCTGCTCATATTGATAGGCTGAGGCTGCCTGAGGAGAAGATTCTCCCAGCCCGAGGCCCAGAGACTGTCAGGGACAGAAGGGCTGTAGGCCAATCCTTCCTTTCAGGTTTTCTGCTGCCGTGCTTGGGGTGGGAACTGAAGGGTGCTGCTGCCTGGAAAGGATGCATTTCATCTCTTCTCTTCTCTTCTCTTCTCTTCTCTCTTCTCTTTCTTTGTACAGGGGACTGAACCCAGGGCCTTCATACTGAGCTACACCTCCAGCTCTTTTTTTTTTTTTTAACTTTTATTTTATTTTATTAAGATAGAGTCTTGCTATGTTGTCCAGGCTGGACTTGAACTTGTGATCCTCCTGCCTCAGCCTCCCATAGTACTGGGATTATAGGCATGCACCATCAAACCTGTTAGGGACACATTT
Organism: Heterocephalus glaber; assembly: GCF_000247695.1. The sequence continues at coordinate 611,749 of NW_004624901.1, forward strand.
TCTGATCAAGCACTGATCAGAGCTGAGAAGTGGGAAGGGTTTGCTCTTGGGGATATGAGGAACCCCCTGAGTGGATGGGGAGGAGGGCCAGTGGAGGCGCATAGTTGCCTGGGACCTGCTGCCTATTCCAGAGCTGGGAGTGGTCATGGGAAAGGGTGAGCTGCAGAGCAGAAGGGTGCCCACCCTGCTTCAGCTTGTGCTTTGGCTGGCTCTGGGGTGCCTGATCTTGGCCCCCTTGGCTGCAGTCAGGTGATCCCTGGGGGGAGGACACCACCAGCATAGCATAGAGCCCAGCCCCCACTCTGAGGGAGCCTGAGGCTGCTGGAGAAGGCCTGTGTCTGGACTGAGTCCAAGAAGAGCCCAGTGCCACTCTGTGACTACAGGGGTGTGGCAGGCCAGCCCCAGCCTTCCTAGCACACACAGCATGTGGGGCATGCTCCTGTGGAGTGCCTGCTGTGTGTGGACAGCACCCCCAAGCCTGCCACCTAGCAGGCTGCTAAGGGCAGGCAGTATGGTATGCAGAAACCCACTGGAGGGCCCCAACCCCTGCCCACTTGTGTGACCTTCAGGGCTTGGTCAGGGCATGGCTAGGAAGCAGTCTGCCTGTGGCCTCATTTGCTCTGGGGCTGAGGATTGGGGAACAGAGCAGCAGCCCAGCCAGCCCCGGGCCCCATGAAGCGATCTGCTCTGCCTAGGGTCAGGGAAGTGGGGGGCAGGCCTCACCTCAGCTAACCTCCCCGCGGAACAAAGGGCCCTTTCTCCATGCCTGCCCTGCCTGCTGCCTGCCTGAGGGTGTGCCTGCCGCTGCTGCTGCACCGCAGCAGAGCATTGCTGTTTTTTTTTTTTTTCTTTTCCTTCCTGACTTTTCTCCATTTCTCTCCCTGTCTGTTTCCTGATCTCTTTTAGTCTCAATTTTTTAAACTCCCCCCGCAAGGGTGGGTGGTAGAGATTTCTTCCTTTTCAAGAGTTTACCAAGCACAGAAGCAGATCTACATTGCCAGAAGGTGACAGGAATGCTCTTGTGACCCCTCAGCCTAGGAAGATTCCCCCAGCTGCAGGGCAGCCCCACTGTGGGGAGATGGCAGGCCAGGGTGGGCCTGGGCCCTGGGCCATGCCTCTTCAGCCCCGAACCTGGCAGGCCTCGCCTCCCACTTTCCCTAGATGCCCATGGCATGGCCCCTTCCACCTGGCTCACATGACAAGCTGTCCCTAATCAGTGCACAAGGGAAGCTCGGCCTCACACCACATTATGGGATGTGCTTGGCAGCTGCAGCCACAGGGGCCGCTGCCTCAGGCTGCTCCTCCCCTGGTGCACAATCTGGGGTCCAATGTCCTGGGCCAGCCTGCATCGTCCTCTTTCCTGCTGTGGCCTCGTGGGTGTGCAGGAGGAACTCAGCTGGTGGTGCCCAGGGCTCTGGGTTGGCGGCCGGCAGGCTCGAGCAGAGGGCAGCTAGTGTTAACTCACTGCGCCACCTAGCTACAGTGTCTGGGAGCGCCACCACACTCCCCCGACCCTGCCACCTGGCCACCCTGGGAAGCACCCTTGGGCCCTTCAAGGAGTCAGGAATGGGAGAGTTTGGCATCTGCCAGTCTGGAGGATCAGTGTCATTTTTTCCCTTCAGCAGCCCCAACTGTCCTCACAATGCTTGGTACTTCACGGTATATCAAACCATCCTACTTTATTCTTGGTAAAAATTTCTGTCAAGGTCCTATTTGGGTCTCACCCTGCTGTCTTGGTTTTGTTGCACTAGGAGGCTGCAGAACAAGACTGGGGGTCTGATAGCAGCAGGTCTGGGATTTGGGCCAGCACCCCCTTGCTACCTCAGCCTCCCCAGGGCATCCACTAGGCCCAGCCCTTACGGCTCTGATCGGGAGATGTGGTGTCTGTTTGCAGACCCCTGAGGCCTTATCTGGACAGCTCATCACAGTGGCTCCTTGGGCTTCTGGTGAGGGGACAGACAGACCTGTGCTCCCTTTGCGAGAGCCACAGGTCCCCACCTCTGCTCTGGTCAGCCTTGGGACACGAGGCCTGCATAGCCAATGCCGTGCAGGGCCTGTGCAGTCATTCATGAGCATGCGTGTCAGGCTGGGCTTGTATTAAATGCTGTCTCTTTAGGGAGGGAAGGCAGCAGCTCACGGGCACTTCTGTCCCCTAGGTGTTCAGTGTGGTAACACTTGGAAAAAAGAGCTAGTGTGCTCTCTTACAATCTCATCCACTTCAGCTTTGCTTCAAGAACTGAGGTGCAGCAGTGAGCATCACCCTCAAGGGGCCAATGGTCTTGTGGGGCTTCTCCCTGGGTGGCCCGATGGCCTGGTCCCTGGGCTCCTCTTGCCCAGCCTGAGCCCAGCCAGTAGTTGCCCTGGCTGGTAGGGTTCCAGGCAGGAGCAGGGCCCTGTAAACATCTGACTGTGGGGTGCTTTTGTGTTCCTTGCTCTCAATGAGTGCAAGTCCCTAGGTGAAGGAGGCTACTTTGAGGTCACTAGCCTTTGTGCCAGGCACTGAATATAGAGGCAGAGGAAGCAGAGCAGCTGGGGCAGAGGCCAGTGGCTTCAGCCTGGCCTCCCTGTTGGGTAAATGGAGATGGATGGGCTCTGCTGGCTCCTCTGCCTGGTTCCCTGGGCTGGTTCTCCAAAGGAAAGGGGCAGCGGGAAGCAAAGGAGAGCAGGACACTGCTCAAGGCTGGAAAGAGAAGGGACAGTGCTCAGGTGATCAGTCTCTGAGCTGGGGGACTTTCCTGCCCAGGGCTGAGTGGCCATTTCCCTCTGTGGGACTCACTGCTTCCTTCTCTCAGCCAGTCATTCCTTCTTCCTGTCTCTTCCCTTGGGAGGGTTCATTGTCCTGGGGTCTCCTTAGCTCCTCTCTCTGCCTAGCATCCACTAATCCACAGACAGATGCTGGCAGCTGGATGCAGCCCAGGCAGTAGTGCCCATGAAGCTGCTCCTGCATGTGTGTGTGTGTGTGTGTGTGTGTGTGTGTGTGTGTGTGTGTGTGTGTG
>NW_004624901.1:614844-952422 GCF_000247695.1 Heterocephalus glaber
TGTGTGTGTGTGTGTGAGAGAGAGAGAGAGAGAGAGAGAGAGAGAGAGAGAGAGAGAGAGAGAGAGACAGGGTGTCATTATGTTGTTCAGGCTGGCCTTGAACTCACTATGTAGCCCAGGCTGGCCTCAAATTCATGGCTATCCTTCTGCCTCAAGCTCCAGGGTTCTGGGATTACAGGTGTATACCACCACGCCTGGCTCCTGTGTGTTTGTTTGTTTGTTTGTTTTTGGTACCGGGGATCAAACTCAGGTCCTTGCGCTTGCGCAGCAAGCAGTGAAACCACTGAGCTAAATCCCCAGCCCCAATCCTGTGTGTCTTTAAGGAAGTTTTCACCCATAATATGTGCAGCCCCTCCTCCACCTCCTTTCTCTTTGCTCACCCCCTTTACCCCTAGAAGCCTTGGACTTCTGATTCTTTCTGTCCAGTCTTCTCTCTCTGAGCTGCTTTGCTTTGGTTCTGACTCTTTGCTCTTCCCTCTCTACCTGCCACTCCCTCTTTCAGTTTTACTTGTCCTTTTCTTATTCTGGTGCTCTGGGGTTTACTGCTTCCCCCATACCCCAGGCTCCTGCTTGTCCCTGGCAACCCTCCAAGTACCTCCAGAGCCTCTGCCTTCCCTGTCTCATCCTGGGTTGGCATCAGGGCCCAGCAGACTCTGTCCCTTTATGAATAATTAGACCAAGGGCAAATATATTTGGGGGCTGGAGGGAGGGTGATACCCAGTCCTGGGAAGGTGGGTACACTATTAATAGCCCTAAGAGCAGCTGGGGGTGGGGGAGGATGTCTGGCCAGCCTGGCCTGGCCTGGGCAGCTTGAAGGGCCAGAAAGGGCAGCGCTGGAAATAGAGGGGTTGGGGGAGGGGAGCAGCACTGTGGATCCCCTGCTGGGGTGGGGCACCCCCTCTGATGGGTTTCTGGCTTTTCCTGACACTGCCAGTTTCTACTCATCAGATTGAAGAGGACACAGAAGCCTTGAAGGTGGGGGACCACCTGCCTGAACCCCACTATCATAGGACTCCTGGCCCCAAGACCTCTGGGAAGTGCTGGCTCTGGCCACCAGCTGAGTCGTGGCACAGCCAACCCTGCCAGGAGAGGCGCTGGCTGCCTGAGGGCCAGCACCAGTGCCAGTGCTCCTGGGATCCTCAGTGCTAGTGTCCCTGGGCTGTATAGGGTTGGATGGGCCCTCAGAATCCGGTGGGGAGACAGGTGCTTTCTTCCCCCTTCCCTCTTGGTCCTGCTCATCTGTGGACCTCTCTTTCCCAGTGCAGTGACTCCTGCTCTGATTTTTTTTTTTTGGTACCAGGGATGGAACTCAGGTCCTTGTGTTTGTGCTCCAGGTGGCGAAACCACTGAGCTAAATTCCCGGCCCATCCTGCTCTGATATTGGAAGGCACCTGCCTACCCTCAGTGTCCGTGCTGGCTCTGCCTTCTGTGTGGAGGAAGCCCCTCTGCTACCCAGCCATGGTCTCTGGGGCTGAAAACTACACTGTTGGACCTACTGACCGTGTCCCACAGAACAAAAACTCCTGCCGGCGGGGGGCTAAGCCAGTGGCAGTCCCCCCCTCCCCAGGTGACCTCTGAGCAGAGCTGGGAGGAGTAGGGTTTCAGCAGGTGGAGGTACAGGAAGGGAAGCCCGCCCTGAGCCAGGCCTAAGCAAGCACACTGCTGCTCACACTTCACACTACTCACCCGAGGAGGAACCCTGGGGGTGGGTGACCTCTACCTTGTGCATGAGGTCAGGGTCCCTGGGCCAGAGGGTCTGGAACATAGGTGTTGTTTGGGCACATGGAGTGTTGTTGCCATCCACCTGCCTTCTTCCTCTCCCTCTCCTCTGCCTGACTGTGCCCCTCACCCTCTCTGTGGCAGGGGAGGCCAGCCCACCTGCTGGGGTCTCTGACATGGTCGGGCGCTCACCGCTCACCGTGCCCTACAGTGGATACAGGGTCTAGACCAGGGACCTCCTGGTTAGCAAAGACAGCCTCCAAGGGCAGGTGCAGGTGGGCAGGTGCAGGGAGGGTGTGGCTCCTGCCTCTCTGCAGCTCCCTGAGGCTCTTCTCTTTACTTTGCTGGTATTGGCTACATCCTCTTCCATCCCTCTCTAATGAGGCCTCTGCTCAGATAGGAATTCCTTGCCTCTGGCACCTCTGAAAATTCCAGGACAGTGCTGCCACTGAGCAAGCCTTGTGTGTGACTGTTGTGGGGCCTGGCGTCTGAGGCACTGGGTCAGCACAGGGCCCACCTTCAGGCTGTCTTGCCTCTCCTGGTGCCACTGTGGCCTGGCGTGGAGTTGTGGCTAATGGGCAGGTGGTGTAGGCCCTTTCCCTTGCTCCATGCTAGGTGCCTTGGATTTGGCAGGGCTGTGTCCCTTCTCAGTCCTGGCCACCGCCCCTCTCCATGGGAGAGGGGCAGTGGAGCACCCAGGTCACTCTTCTTGCTGCCCTAGGCTCAGTCTCCAGCTCTCCCTGGGCCTGTTGGCAAGTGGCAGGCTCCAGGCAGAGGACACGGAGCAGCTCACCCCAGAGAGCTCCCTGGAAGTTGGGCTGCTTGCTGGAGTGTGGGCAAGGTGAGCTTAGACCCTGATTTTCTCAGAGGAATACCATGAGTTAGGAACACCTCTCCTCATGCCAGAGGGTAGAGGTATGCCTCAGGGCTGGAGGGCTGCCTGTGAGAGGTCCATCTCCACCCCGTGGAGGGGGCGGTGAGCAAAGGCTGTGGGGACAAGCCTTCCTCACCAAGAAGCGGCTGCAGCCTGAGGCTTTTTAGGTGAAGGTTGACCCTTCTCTGCTACCTCCCTGCCACGCTGGGTCCTGCAGAAGTCAGGCCTGGCCCTTATCAGGGAACCCCAGACAGCACCCAACATCCAGGCAAGAAGGGGTTCTCTCCAAGCCAGGTAAGGAGGCTGGAATGGACCATCCAGATGCTGGGCCTGCCTCTGCCATGTGGCTGGGGGCCCATGGGTGGCAGAAGCTAGATAGACTACATGTGTCCCCGTGGGTATGATTCAGTTTCTTCTTCCTGTCACTCATCCTCTGTGCTATATTCTTTCCCCACTCTCTCCAAGCAGGTGACTCCAATCAAAGGTTGAGCCCCTTTGGACCCATGGGTGGAGGTGGCGTGAGGAAAGGAGAGAGTGGGATGGTAGAGGGGTGACATGTCCCTGGGCGCCCAATCCACCCACAGCTTTAGGTTTGCATTTCCTGGTCAGACTGCTGCTTCCATACTGAGTCTAGGGATGACGGAGGAGGGGAAGCCACCACCTCCAGACAACTCTAGGATCCTTGAGCAGCCACACTGGCCTGTGGGGCCCCGCCCCGCCCCGCCCCGCCCCGCCCGGGACACAGGGAGGAGAGGAGGATCCTAGAAGCCCCCAGGCCAGCCTGGCCCCGCCTTGCTCTGCCCTCTGGCTGCCCTGCATTCTCAAGAACTTCCTTGGTCCCCTAAGTGTCCTGTCTGCTGGGACCAGGAGAACCCCTCAGTGACCCAGCCCAGCTCCCCCATTTGAGTCCCCTCCTCAGGGGGTCTCGGATTCTTGGACTTGGGTTTCAGGAGGCACAATAGTGACATTCTCTAGCCCTGATGGCTGCAGACCGGGCCTCTGGCTGCCCTCAAGATTGGGTTTCCTGTGCCCTGGACGCGCCAGATCAGGGACTGGGGAGGGCGAGGTAGGCAGAGCGGGTGTAGTGCTGGGGAAGGCAGGGATGGGCTGCAACACTGCACCCCACACCCCCAACTGCTTCTGGAATTCCAAGGGCTGCCCTCCCTGTCCTTGGAGGCTGCAGTCTGGCAGAGTGAAGGGTACCTCTGGTGGCTCTGGATTGCCGCCTTATATCTCCTTTTCTGACAGTGAGAAGGGGCTCACGGCAGCTCCAATGGTGTGAGTACACTGAGGGTACCCATGTGCCTGCTGCACTCTGTGGGTACAGCCAAGCCAGATTTGTGCACCCCTCTTCAGCCCCAGAGCATTCACTGGGTGAAGTCCCTGGGCCAATGGCCAGCAAGCTCCATGCAGCCCTCCATAAAGAGCATCAACAGTGTGTGGGAACCAAGGAGAGTGCTCACTGCAGTGAGCAGGAATTCCTCCCTCACCTAGTGGGAGCCATAAATACAGCCCCATCTTCGGCTGGGAAACACATGTATCAGAAACATGTGATCAGCTGGGGTATATGGGCAGCGCCCAGCTACTCCTGGTGGCTGGAGCCTCCCCTGAAAATACACAGATGCACACATGCATGCCAACAGGCAGATGCCCCTGAGGAGGCTGTAGGAGGGTGAAGTGAAGGAAAAAGCAGGACAGGAGGGGAGGCCAGAGCTGGGAGTCCAGAGGGAAAGGGCAAGATCTGGATACAAGAAGTATAAGGCAGGGAGGGGGGGTTGCTGAGAGAGCAGAGCCCACAGTGGGGGTGGGGCTGGGGTGGGGATGGGAAGGGCAGCCTTAGGGGGCCTTCATGGCTATTCTGGGGGCACCAAGAGCCTGAGGAAGGGAGCAGTCCGTCCTACCCGTTCTCAGCTGGGCCTGGCCCTGGTGTAGGCACTGCCGGATGGACGCCTGCGGTACATGAATCATCATACAGAGGAGTGGCTGTGCTGTGGGAGGGGATAAGGGGTGGGTCAGGAACCTGGGGCCCAGTCCCACCTCAGAGGCCTGTTCCGTGGAGTCCAGATTTATCACCTGCCCCTTCTTTTTTTGTTTTGGTGCCGGGGATCAAACTCAGGACCTTGCACTTGTGAGGCAGGCGGCAGCACCACTGAGCCAAATCCCTGGCCCCACCTGCCCCTTCTTGACCCTCCCTCCAGAAGCCTGCAGTGTAACTAGAAGCACAGATGGGGCAGCCACGCCTCGGAGGTATGGAAGGCAGGAGCGGCAGCTTCCAGGGGGAGAGTCAGCAGAGCTCCGTGCTTGCGAGGCAGCCAGGCTGACCCCAGCAATATCAGGATGAGCTGTGGCCTCCAGGGTACTCTCCTTCCCCAAACGTGGCCAGAGGTGGGGACTCAGGTGCCTGCTGTCCAGGTCCAGGGCATCTGTCAGACATGGTGGCTGGGCTTAGTCCTTGGTCGACTGTGTCTGGTGGGCTGAGTGGGTGCAGCTTAGTGCACAAGAGGAGCTCTGGTCCTCAGCGCTTGGTAGAGGGGATCATTGAGTTGTCTTGGGCCCAAGCAGATGGTGGGGACCCTTCTGTCCCATCTCCTATTTGCAGAAAGTGCCTGGAGCTCTGGTCTCTGAAGAGAGTGGATGCAGGGAGGGGCTGGGATTGGTGTCCCCAAACTGGGGGTGACTGCCAGTGCTCTCACTGCTCTGATGGCAGGGGTAGAGAGAAGGTGCAGTGAGAAGCTGCTAGGGGAAGCAGAGATAGCCCTGGGTGCACACCGGGCAGGAGAGGACAGGAGACAGAGCCCTCACTTGCCTGCTTTGCACCAGCCAGCACTGTCCCTGCCCCTTTGCTGGCCCATAGGCCACCAACTGGCCCATTGTGAGGCCCCGGTGAGAGAGCAGACAGGGAGGGGGGCTCCGTGTGGGCAGGGACTCACTCATGCATACCCACCGGGCAGGCAATGCCAGGGGAGAGCCACCCAGGCCAGGGGCAAGGAGGGGAGGGAGCGGCAGAGACCTGGAGCGTGGAGAAGGTGAGGTTGTGGAGCCGGGCCTCCACCTCTGCCATGTGCACAGCCTGGAGCCCCCATTGCTGGCTGCCGCAGGTCTCTGCCTGCCTGTTGGCAGTGGGCAGTGCACGGGGCCTGCGAACAGGAGATAAAGAGTTCAGGCAGAGTGTTTTTTCTCACTAACCGTGGATTTGTGTGTTTGTTCAGCTGGTGGCTCTGATAAGCCCCATTCTGCCAGATAAAAGCCAGCCGCCATGAGGCGGGGCCTGGGGAGGGTGTTATAAAGGGGCCTTCCTCCTTTGTCCAGAGTCCCAGGGTTGTGCCATCACCTATCACTCAGGGAGCCCAGACAAGGACACTCTACAGTGTGGTACCTTGAGTCCTGCAGACTGCCCAGAGCATCCATTGTGGAGGAAGCTGGCCCAGCAGCCTTGCTCTAGGTGGGCAGGGTATCCCTTCATCCTACCCAGATCCTGCAAGTCCATTCCCCTGTCCATCCAGGACGCGTCCCTGAGAAACAGGGTGTTCAGGGCCCTTACTGTCCCAAAGCACCGTGGCAATATTAGGCAAGGATCTGTGCTTGCTGAATTGGTAGAGCCCCAGGGCTTGGCTTGTGAGGGCTTGAGCTGCCTATGAGCAGAGATGTGGTGTCCCTAGCCCCTTGTTCTGAACCTCCCTGTTCTCTGCACTGTGTGGCCAGAAGGGTGAGGGCCGTGGCTCAGACAGATCAACAGGCCCTGGCCACAGCTGTCTGGACCACAGGACTGGCCCCTCTGCCCCTGCCTGGGCCCAGCTTCCAGGCATTTCTGCCTTTTGTCCTAAAGCAGGCTGAGCGCGCTATGGGGACGCTGGCGGGGCCGGCAGCCATAAGATGGCTGCCAAGGGCTAAGATGGCTGCCAGCAGCGCCCCGAGCAGCGCCTGGAGGCGCGTGGCCGGCCTGGCCTGCGCCACTCCTGGACGCTTCGTTCCTTGGAGTTGATGGTAATAACAGCAGCATCCTTCCAGGCCATGGACTGGTATAGAAGGGTTTCCTGTCTGTCGTGCTCTCCTGGAGCCCATTTGTCTCTGCCTCTGTCGCTGGCCCACCTCCATCTCTTTGTCGGGTTCTTTCTCCTCATTCTGTCCCTCAGCTGGTGTGCGCGTGTGCACCCACAGCCAGGCACTCTCACGCAGCTCTCCCTCTCCACTCAGCCTTCTGCAGGGGCAGGGAGCCCCCCATGCTCACCACATAGACCAGGCCCGGAGGGCTCAGTGCTCTGTGGGGGCCAAGCTGGTTATAGATGGCCGAGGTCTGTGGCAGAGACCACAGGCTTCATGCCCTTGCCAGGGTCCGAAGAGGCTCAGTGGACTGTCTGCCACTGGGTGGGCTGGGGCTTGCATCAGACCTGCAGAGCCAGGAAAGGGCCAGTTGTGGGATGTAATGGGGATGTCCACACCTGTGTGATGTGGGCCCTGAGAGGCCCTCGTTCTGCCCTTTGTAGCCCTGCCAGGGGCCTGCAAGGAAGAGGAAAAGGAGGTTGGGGGTGTCCCAGGGCTCCGTCCATAGCAGGAAATGCCACCAGCAAGGAGATGGCTCTGGGTGGGACCAGCTTCCCAGGCCCTGGTGGGAGGTATGGAAGGGTGCACCCCAAACCGCTTTCGTTATCAGCCTCTGGTTTTTTGATTTGTTAAAAGATGTATTGTTTTTTGGGCCGGGGATTTAGCTCAGTGGTTCTGCCACCTGCCTTGCAAGCGCAAGGATCCGAGTTTGATCCCTGGTATCCCCCAAAAAACATGTATTGTTTTGTTCTGGAATGTAACAATTTGAACAAGGTAAAGGATGGGGAGATGGGCTCCAAACCATCACCCTTTTCTACCCCGCACACAGAGGCAGACAGCCAGTGTTGGCCAGAACGACAAGCCCCAGAGGTGGCAGGGCCTTTGCTCTTACAGCAGCGAGTGCTGGCTGGGCTGCTATTATGCCAGCCCACTCCATGCCCATCCTCCCTGGGGTAGGGGGTGTAGGGAGATTCTGGAGGCAGCGCTGCCCAGGGGCTCTCAAGTAGCTGGGCCAGGCCCTGGTCCACACCAAGACATGGTGCTCAGATCCACCTCCCTGTCCTTTGAGCAGCGATTCTATACCAAGGCCTGCCTCCCCTGACACACAGCTTGCCCTAACCCCCCACCAGCTGTCGTGCCTGGGCAGGCATTCTGGAGGTCCCCGTCATGCCCCTGGCACACAGAGCTCTAAGGACCTGGGGTGGGGGTGGGGGGCTTTCCCAAGCTTAGCAAAATATTCACACACACACTCCTCCCTGCCCCCAGCCTTCGAGAGCTCCCACCGTACAATGGGCCCTTGTCTGGGGCTCCCTCCAAGCAGCTGTGGCACTGGGGCATGAGGCAGCCCAGACAGGCTGGCATAGGGCGGGTGGCGGCAGGGCACACCCCCCTCTGGGTTGCCAGGCACTGCCTTCTGGCAGATAGGTGAGGAGGGGGAGGCGAAGGTCCATGGCATGGCTTTAAGTGATAGAGTTAGGGAGGGAGATGCCCCTCTTGGGACTTGAGCTGGGTGGGAAGGGGCACCCTTGGTTCCACCCAGCTTCGGACAGTGCAGTCGCTGGGCTTTCTCCCGACCGCCTTCTTTGCTTCTGATTCTTGGCCAGTGCTGCTCACCCTCGGGTGATTGTTCCTCAGGACACAGTGGGCAGTGTCTGGAGGCCGTTGGGCTGTCACAGCTGGGGTGCTACTGGCATCTTGTGGGTGGCGACCAAGGGTACTGGCAAATGCCCTGCAGTGCACAGGGCAGAGGCTGAAACCTGAATGGGCCTGTGCAGATTGTCCTGCCGCTGTTTTGGTTGCCCCAGCTGGCTGTGGTCCGGAAGGGGCTGGGTGAGGGTCTGTAGGCCAGGACACCCACCTTTCTACACAGGCCCAAGGGGAAGTTGCTTGGCTAGTGTCGGTGCCATGCTTCGTTCCTCACCATCATCCTCTTTTTGTCTCCTGCAGAATCGGGACAATCAGATAGTTCAAACCAGCAAGGAGATGCGGACATCAAACCACTGCCCAACGGTCAGTGCCCCTCCTCCTCCACCCCACCCTACCTGCTCTCAAGTCCCCTGCCCCACACCCCTCTTTGGGTCAGAGCAGGGGAGAGCATGGGGAAGCAGCAGGCAGCCCTCAACCTGGCCTCTGCTCATGAGCCCTCTTTCCTTTTAGGGCACCTCAGTTTCCAGGACTGTTTTGTGACTTCCGGGGTCTGGAACGTGACGGAGCTGGTGAGAGTATCACAGAGTGAGTCTTTTCTTCTGGGCTGAGGGCTGGGACTAGGGTGAGGAGGTGGGATTTGGACCTCCTGGGGGAGTGCTGATGAGGCCTTGGAGCAGGGGACAAGGCAGAAGAGTTTCCCGGGCCCCAGTTGGTGGGGCAGAGCCACCCAGAGAGCCCTATCTCTACATTTGGATGCTCCAATGGGAAAAGGAGTCACGTGACCCTCAGTGGCCCAGACAGTGCACCTTCTGCCCCCCCCCCATTGGCTCCTGGGGAGCTGCTTGTGGCTGCCACGTGGGCCCCGTGGGACCTTTGGCTCCTTCCAGACCTCATCAGCCTCTCCTTTTCCCAGCCCCTGTTGCAACAGCATCAGGGCCCAACTTCTCACTGGCAGACCTGGAGAGTCCCAGCTACTACAACATAAACCAGGTGACCCTGGGGCGGCGGTCCATCACCTCCCCTCCTTCCACCAGGTGAGCCCCCACACCTCCTGTCTGCCTGCCGCGCATCATAGCGCAACCTGCTCAGCCTCCCCCTGAACTTCCTGCTTCATGCTGTCTTGTGCTGTCTCATTGCACTTGACCTTGGCGACACAAACCCACATGAGCATGGTTATGCCTGGAAGGGGGGATCCAAGGCCCTGCTTTTGGAGAGGTTGTGTCTGAGCCCCAAGACCTGGGGACTGGCACAGGCCTGGGGCAGGTGTTCTAGGCAGCCTCCCTCATGGTGAGAACTGGATGGGGTATGGGGCACCTCACAGAGAGCCTCATCTGGGAGATCTGGGACATGACGGTGGGAACCTTGGGAGTGTCTGAAGCAGGGTATCCTGGGCATAGGTGTTCTGGAAAGCTCCTTCCAGCAGCAGTGGCTGTGGCATGGAGAGCAGAGGCTGGGAGCTGGAGGCAGCTGGCCCAGGGGGCCAGCCCTGCCGCAGAGGGTTGAGTCCTGGCCTTTTTCAAATTGGGATGTTTTTGTTCATTGCGACTTTTTTTGTATTTGTTTTGATTTTTAAAATTTTTTACACTAAAATAGTCTCTCTCTCTCTTTCTCTCTCTTTTATTATTGTGGTGTTGTAGATTGAACCCAGGGTCTTTCAAATACTAGGCAAGCACACTAACCCTGAGCTACAGTCCAGACTTGTTTTTATTTTATTTTCAGACAGGGTCTTGCTAATTTGCCTAGATTGTCCTTGAATTTACGATCTTCTTGCCTCAGCCTCCCGAGTAGCTGGGATTACAGGCATGCACCACCATGCCCACTCCTCACTAAAGTACTCTGTCTTGATGACTGTAAGAGTGAGTGGGTGAGGCTGAGGGGGCAGCAGGTGTTGGCCACTTCTGTGCAGCCCTTCCATGGACCCCAAGGTCCTCGAGGAGGAACCAGCAGCTTAGGCCTGAGGGGCATGGGGTGGTCTTGGAATTGGCATCTGGTGGCTCCCAGATGCTGCCGGGTGATGCCTCCTGCTCCCCATGGAGGGCTGTCCGTGTATGTGCAGCTCCTCAGCCTGGGCTTCGGCCCGTCTCACCCTCTCTTCCTCCACCAGCACCACCAAGCGCCCCAAGTCCATCGATGACAGTGAGATGGAGAGCCCCGTGGACGACGTGTTCTATCCTGGGACAGGCCGCTCCCCTGCAGCTGGCAGCAGCCAGTCCAGCGGGTGGCCCAATGACGTGGATGCAGGTACGGGCTCCTTGGGGCCTTTCTCTGCTCAGGAGGCCACCTAGGCTGAAGGGGGCGGGAGTGGGCGTGGAGGGGGCCCCGAGGGAGCGGTGCCCCTCGGCTGTGGCCTCCTCTTCACTCTGCCTCAGCCTCCTTTTCTTGGGTCCTGGCGTCCTGGTGGTTTAGAGTTTTCTTTCCTCAGCCTGGGCACTGTGGTATTTGAGGCCTTGCCATTCTCTGTGGTGGGGACAACCCTGTGCTCTATAAGGTGTACTATCTACAAATGCCAGTACTACACATGTGCCCCTTATCTGGACCACCAGAAATGCCTCCCGACACTGTGGAGCACTGCTCAGCAACAGAACTGTCCTGGCTGAGAACAGCCACCTTCAAGAGTACAGGTTTGCAGGGAAGCTCAGTGCCCAGTGAGGAAGGGGTGGAGCTGTTTTCAGACCAGTCAGGGAAGCTAGCAAAGGGCAGAGGTTCTGAAGATCTAGAGGAAGCCAGTTCAGACCTTTCAGGCCCCTCTGAGCAGCTCCCTCCTGCTGAGCCCACCCATTGCTGACCAAGGGGATGGGCCCAGTTGAGAGCCCCTGAGGAAGAGAGTGAGTGTGCCCATGTATGTGTGTGTGTGCATGCATGTGTGTGAGGCAGCTATCTGCAGGGAGAGGCCCCTGCCTGACACATTAGAGGCAGGGGTTTGGGGCGAGTAGATCTTGGGGCCTGAGGGTCCAGAGCTGCCCATGTGGCTGTGCAAGGGGTGTCATTCTCTGGCTCTGGCTCTGATCTGATGGCACCTTGGCCTTACCTGGTAGGGCTAGGGCTCAAGACTGCAGACCCTGGACATCTCTGTGGGAAGGGCCCTGCATAAGCCTCAGGTGGGTAGAGAGTGTGCTGAAAAGGCCTGAGAGATGCATCTGGAGCCCAGGTCCTGGCCAGGGCCTCAGGCAGGTGCCCCCTTCTGCAAGGGTTGCCACTGGGGTGCCACTGGCTCCTGGAGGAGGCTTCAAGCTGGTCCACAAAGGCCCCTTCCAAGGAGTCTGCTGTTCCCAGTTCCCGGTTCTTCCTTCTCAGCTGTCTGCTCTTGTGCCTGCTCTTGTTTCTGCTTCTCCCTGCATCCCACCATGCTCGGCACCCTCAACACCCTCTTGCACACCCCCACCTTGTCATTTCCCTGGGCTGCAACAAATCGCCAATTAAGCAGCCCAGCTGCAGGATGGGGAACAGCTGGAGAGGCGCTGTGCGGCAGCAGGGACAGCTGTGCACAGCTGGTGGGGTACTCCCCCTCCCCACCATGCCAGCTATCAGGTGGCACGCAGCTGCCGCCAGATAACACCTCTGCTGGCGGCTGGGAGTGAGCCCTTCCCCCGCCTCTCTGCGGTTAAGATGCTCTTGCTCTCCTTCCTTTCTCTGCAGCCCCTCCAGCGCCCACCCAAACCCCTTGTTTGTCTCTCAGAGACAGCAGCTTTAGAGATTGGCCTCTGCTCCCTGTGCCCCCTCCCGGGCCAGGCACAGTCTCAAGGCTCCCCAGGCGAATCTGCTACTGGGAGCCCTGCTCTGTCCAGCGTCCTTTGGATGCTGTGCTCACTGGGCAGCAATGCCTGTGGCTGGCAGTCCCAAACCCATGAGGGAGAGCTCAAGCAGGGCCTTCTCTATGCCCATCTCCTGCTGAGTGGCACCCTTGCAGAGCCTAGCCTCGAGTGCCCTGGCCAGGGAAGTCCTTCCCACTGGCTCTGCGCCCAGGGCCCACCCAGCCGCCCCTGCCCCATCCCTCCAGCCCTGTTCCTGCTGTCCTGTTGGATATGGTCTCCCTCCGGAGGGCCTCTGGCTGCGCTGTCCATCCTGAAAGGGAGTGACAGTTTCTTCCCACCAGCATACCTGGCAGGGTCACCTTGGCACAGACCCCTGTGCCTCTTGGGCTGTCCCTGCAGCCCCTTATTACCTGCCACACCTGGAACAAGCTGGTTTCCTGGGGCTCCTCCTGACCCTTCCACAGTGCTGGCCCTGTATCTCCGGCTATTCCCTTAGCTGCTTGTCAGGGGAGGAAGGGCCCCTTGCGCGTCCCCTGCCCAGTACTTAGAGGGTCAGGGTACCATGTTCTTCTCTTGCCAGAAGTGCCATGGCCGGCCAGCACGTGGCCTAGAAGGCACCTAGTTAAGGCACAGGGGTCAGAGGTGCACAGGGAGGCAAGGGCAGGGACTCCAAGGACAGAAGGACAGCTGCTGGCTTCCCACCCTCCCCACCCACCCCAGCCTGCCTAAACCTGCCCATGTTGCTGCTTCCTCCCCCCAGGCCCGGCTTCTCTAAAGAAGTCAGGAAAGCTGGACTTCTGCAGTGCCCTCTCCTCTCAGGGCAGCTCCCCACGCATGGCTTTCACTCACCACCCGCTGCCTGTGCTTGCTGGAGTCAGACCAGGTGAGAACTGGGGGCCCGGAGGGGGGCAGTGCGGGAGGCTGCTGGCTGGGTGCAGGGAGGTGACCCTGAGCAGACCAGGCCCTCTGCCTGCTGGAGAGAACCAGGCCTTGGGCTGCTCCCCTGCTGCTGAGCACCCTCCCACTTGCCTCTCACTCCCATGTGTGAGTGCATGCAGAGCGTGTGTGTGTGTGTGTGTGTGTGTGTGTGTGTGTATGTGTATGTGTATGTCTGTGTGCATCCCTCCTGCTCACCAGCAGCTCCAGCCTCCCTTACCTGCCTTCAGGCCTAGGCCCCTTTCCCCTGTAGGCTGGCCACTGGGTGTGGAGGCCTCTGCCCTCCTTCTTTCTCCTCCTCCAGCACCTGGCTGAGCCCAGGTGAGGGTGGGAGCAAAGGAGCACTATTCAGGAGCGTGGCTCTGCTGTGCGTCCTGGCCACAGCCTTCTGGGATTCCCTGCCCTTTTCCGGACCTTCTGGGCTCAGCCTAGGGGGAAAGGAGCTGCCTTGAGGGCCCCTCTCTCCTTCGAGGTCTCCAGTGAGAAGGCAGATAGGAGCACCTAGGCCTTCCCCAGGGGTGGGGCCAGGCAGGAGGATGAGGGAGCCTGTCCCTACCTTTCTGCTGTCCTCCCAGCCCTGATCTGGTGGTCAGAGGCCTGCCCTTCTGCCCTCCTCTCTCCCCATCTTGTGCCTCTAACGTGGGCTTCTCTTCTGTAGGACACAGGGCAGGGATGTTTATTTCCTGGCTTCCTCCTCAGGGCCTCCAGGCTGGAACTCAGCAGCAAGGAGCCCGGGCAGGGTGTGGCGGCTGCTGCGAAGTGGGGGTGGGGAGCTAGGCCCTGCACAGGCAGCAGGAGGTGCAGGCTGCTCTGCTCTGACTCAGTTTTATGAACTCCAGAGAGAAGCCAAGTTTCCTCAGCCCCCTAATGAAACCGAGAACAAGGCAAGCTGATTAGAAACAGACAGGCAAGGGAGGACTCAGGGAAGAGCTGAGGCCTGCACCGGGGTGGGATTGCATGAGCAAGGACGCGTATGTGAGGGTGAGGGGCTGAGCATGCCGACGTGCTGTGTGGTGGCAGATGAGTGTACCCTGGCTGGCCCTGGACAGATGCACGTGTGTGTGCTGGGCACTCGGCCTGCAGTCTCAGGGTGTCCAAGCCAGGGCCCCTGTCCTCCCTCCCCAGATCTGGGCCAGGCCAGGGAGCGAGTTGCTCCCCTTGGATCCAGGGTATCAGGGGTGCCAAAAACTCAGTGGGCAAGATAAGTCATATTATATTCTCTCTTTTTTAACAAAAAAATATTTTGGTGCTGGGGATTGAACCCGGGCCTCACTCATGCTCAGCGAGTGCTCTACCACTCAGCCAGTCATATTTAATGCACTTTTCATAAATCAGTACTAGTGCCGGGCACCATAGGGCACACGTGTAATCCCAGCACTCTGGAGGCTGAGGCAGGAGGATTGCCACAAGTTCAAGGCCAGCCTAGTACTGCAAAGTTCGAGGCCACCCTGGGCTATAAAACAAGACCCTGTCTCAAAAAAAAAAAAAAAAAAAAATTTCCCCCAAAAAATTCCAAAAAAAGATATGATGAATAAACAACATTTTACACAGTTTTATATGGAGACATAATACAAGTCTGTACTTGCAAGACTCTACCTCACCTGTCTCCCCTGCCACCCTCTAATCTTTGCCCTGGCTCCAATCACATTTTATTCATAAGAACAAGTGACTAGCCAGGCATGGTGGCACAGGCTTGTAATCCCAGCTGTTGGGAGGCTGAGGCAGGAGGATCTCTGAGTTCCAGGCTAGGCTTGGCTACATAGTGAGATCAAGGCCAGCCTGAACTGCATAGTGAGACCCTGTCTCAAAAAATAAAACAAAACAAACAAAAAAGACAAGTAAGGCCTGGGATTTAGCGTAGTGGCACCTCACCTGTCTCGAAAGCACAAGGTCCTGAGTTTGGTCCCCGGTACGGAAAAATAAACAGATCTAAAAAAGACAAGTGACTGGTGGACATAGTGGCATGCTCCTTTAACTCAGGCTATTCAGGAGGCTGAGGCAGGAGGATTGCTTGAGTGTAGGAGTTCAAGCCCAGCCTGGGCCATTTAGTAAGACTGTCTCAAAATTTTTATGAACAACTGTTGTTTTTTTTTTGGTGCTAGGGATTGAGCTCAGGACCTTGTGTTTGCCAGGCAAGTGGCAGAACCACTGAGCTAAGTCCCCAGCCCTCAAAATAAAATTTTTAAAAGGGGTGAGGGTGTGCTTAGTGGTAGAGCACTTACCTAGCATTGGGAGGACCTGGGTTCCACCTCCAGTTGCAGAAAATAAGTAGCTGGCCCTCAAGCCCTACTGCAAATTTGATGATCTCTTTTAAAGATTGCATTAAAATCTTCCAGACGTCCATGAGTAGGGTTTCTTTGTGCTGCAGAGCAACACCTCACCTCCTCTCCCTGCTCCTGTGTATTGCCCCCTTCCTGGGGGTCCCCAGCCCCCATAGCAGCCCTCTCTTCCGTCCTGCGCCATCAAGGCCTCAGCCCTGATCTCTGTTCTTTCTCCCTGCCCACCTTGCACAGGGAGCCCTCGGGCCACAGCCTCTGCCCTGCACTTCCCCTCCACATCCATCATCCAGCAGTCGAGCCCGTACTTTACGCACCCGACCATCCGCTACCACCACCACCACGGTCAGGACTCACTGAAGGAGTTTGTGCAGTTTGTGTGCTCTGATGGCTCGGGCCAGGCCACTGGACAGGTGAGTGTGGAGGGCCTCAGAGCCCCACCGAAGCCTCATCTCCACGTCTGTCTGTCTGTCTCAGGGCTCACAGGGAGCAGCCAAGGCCAGGAGCCACCTGGGCTGAAGCAGCAGGGGCCAATAGCACTGCACATCTCGACTGCTCTGGGTCTGGAGTGAGGGCACTGAGCCAGGGTGGGTCCAGCATGGACTGTGGGCACGAGTAACTTGGAATCTGTCCAACCCAGGCCTGGGCCCCACCTCCCAACACCCCACTCAGACCTTAGGGATGCAAGGATTTGGTGGCTATAGACCAGAGTTTGCCATCTCGTCTCTGGAGACATTTGGGGCTGTTTGTCCTCCGTGGTGTGAGGCTGTCCTGGGCACTGCGGGTGTGGGCAGTTCCCCTGGTCTCCGCCCGCTAGGTATCTCTCTATCCGTAGCAAGCACAGATGTCTCTGGATTTCAGTGTGTCCTGGGAGCAAGGCCGTCCCAGATGACAACACTGTGTATGTAGACAGGAGGTCCCCATCCCACCATCTCTCGGAGACCTCTGTTAGCAGGACTCCTCTAACACAGGGTTCCCAGGACTCTTTGGTTTTGGGTGCAGCCGGGGAGACTGCAGCCCCTGTGGAACCTGTCTCTGCTATGGGCCCCAGGACCCAGTCACAGATCACGAGAAACTTGGGGCCTCTAGAAAAGGAATTACCCTCAAAGGTGTGGGCCACAGGCGTTCTTAGGTGGACACACTGGGCCCTGCAGACTGCACTGGGCCAGAGCACAATTGTAGGTTGTGCAGCTGGGGAAGTACGTAGGCTAGAGGATACTCCAGGGCTGGGGTAGGGAATGGCACACTGCAAGCCCATGCCAGAGTCACCAGAGACACTGACTCCCCTTTACCACTCCGCAGGCGCCGCCACCATGCGTTCTGCGTGGAAGGGTGTTGGCTGTGTGACTGGGGATGGCACCCTCAGCCTCCTGGCTCTCTGTTCATCACAGAAGCTGGTCCTCCTCCCTCCTGCCTGCTCTCCCCCCTCACGCTTTCCTCCTGTCTCCTCTTGCTGACTCTGCGACTCCTCAGCACCCTGGTGGCCTTTTGAATCACTCTGGACCAGCCCTGCACATTGTGTAGGGGTAGGCAAAAGTAGACCTGTCCCCCAACAACTGCTCTGCTTCCTTCAGAGATGCAGCAGCATCCAAGGGGAGCCACTGGCACATGTCCTGGCCCCCCAGAGGGCCTGCAGTCAGGAGTGTGGAATAGAGAGGCTAGGACTTCTGCCCACAGATGCAGGGGCACTCAGAGGCAAAGGAGGTCAGGCCTAAGGTCCAGTTAGTCCAAAGAGCCATGCAAGATGCAAGCGCAGGGCCTGAGGAAGAGGGGCCCCAATTGGGTCCCCAGTGTCTCCTCTGACTTGACAGCTTGAGAGTGAGGACTCAGCCTCTTAGAAGGCTCTCCTCTGGGGCTACTACTGGCTCCTGTAGTCCTGCAGAACACTGCAGACAGGGATGCAGGCAGCAGGCTGGGAGCTGCCTCTCTGGGTCTCCTCTGTGCTTGTCAGGGCTCAGCAGGAGACCTGCTGTAGGGACCCAGGGTGGAGACAGCTGGCACCCATGGAGAGAGCAGAGGCCTGTCAGGCTTGTCCTTCGGCCACTGTTAGAGGAAGTTCTCTGAGCATCCCCAGAGGCATCGGGAGGCCTTGCCACACAGGTGTCTGTGCTCTGCCTCAGAGTATCTGTTTCAGCAGATCTGAGGCAAGGTCTGAGGTTCAGGGGTGGGTGGGTTTGCTGCTGCCTCTGGCACTGATCTAGGGCCTCGAGGAGTACCTTCCTAACTTCTTGAGGATCTGGAGTTACA
Source organism: Heterocephalus glaber (assembly GCF_000247695.1). The sequence continues at coordinate 632,337 of NW_004624901.1, forward strand.
GGCAGTTTTGCAGAAAATATATACGTAAAAACATTCTACAGGTGGTTACAGAAGGGTTCTCAGATATCCCCGTAGCCCATCAGTAAAGGCCAAGGCCAAGTGGGGCACCATTGGGGAGGAGATGCAAAGGGCAGAGAGGGGATGCCTAGCTAGCTGCTTGCAGTATAGTGAGAAAGCAGAAGGCCTTGTGGTCTGGGTGGGGAAACCAAAGCCTGATAGAAGAGCAGGACACTGGGAGGCAAGAGGGTTGCTTCTAGCCCAGTCTTGCCCACCCACCAAGACAGCCAGGTATTCCACCTGTAAGACAGAGAGGAGGTAGAGCAGCTTCCAGGGCACTTCCAGCTGTCACCTGACCAGGTTGTAAGGGAACATGAAGTCAGAAGACCCTGAGATTCTCAAAACCTTGACTTGCACCCCACCTAGAGCTGAGACATCCAGCCAGGCTGAAAGTTACGTCTAGAAATAGAATGTTGTAAATCAGTCCCAGTCCGCAAAGGTTGGTTAACCATATCTGGTGGGGTTATCGGTGTAGATACTCCTGGGCCAGATGGGCTCAGAATATGGAGGCTGAGGGCATGCTGGGGCAGCAGGAGCTGCCTGGAAAACCTGAGCTTGGGCGGCCTTGCTGGGAGGGAGAGAGGCCAAGCCATCTTTCCCCAGACTCCTGCCCTGGGGGAAGGATGAGATGGGAATGACAGGCCATCTGGAGGCGGGTGCTGCTTGGAGCTCAGCGCCTTCCCTGTGGAACTGGACCCCTGCTCTGTGATCCTGCTGCTGCCTGGAACCAGTGTCCCTTTCCAAAATGACATCTAGCACAGAAGATCTCTGGCCCAGGACGTGCACAGGGGCCTTTGTCAGAGGCACAGGATGTGCATGTCAGGCTTAGGTGCTCGTCATTAGGGACAAAGGACTGCAAGCAGAAGAGCCAGGGTGCAGAAGGACAATGGGTCAGCTGTGAGTCTCTGTGACTGTAGAGTGCAGCCGGACAGGCGAGGTGATGCCGCATGTTCAGAGGGACAGGAGTGGTACACGCTGCTGCTGGCCCCATGGAGCCTAGAGGGTGCCTGCTCCAGTGAGGTCACAGTGTCGGGGAAGAACAGGCCAGAGACTCTCTGAGCAGGCCTTGTGGGCTGGGAAGTGCCTGATGGAAGGCAAGCAAAGGGTGGATGGTGGGAGGGCGCATCCAGGCGCCACACGAGGGCTGAGAAGGTCTCACGTCAGATACTGCCGTGCTGTCTGAGCTGGGGAAGGTCTGGGAGGCCAAGAACCCCAATTTGCACTTAGGGAAGAGGACTGATGAACCTGTTGGGAAGAACACTTAGGATCTCATGTTGACAGAGATGGCTGTGAATTCCAGGCTGGCCAGTGTAGCCGGGTGACTTTGGATGAACCATTTAGCGCTCCCTATTGGGAAATGGGTAGAACAGAGCTTCTCTTGAGCAAGGCAGGGCTTCCCAGGGGCAGCGGGGTTCATCTTTGGGTTGCTGACCCTTTGTCCCAGGGCCACCCTGTGCACTGTGTGCTTCTCCAGCTTCCACCCACTTGGTGCCAGTTGTATCCCCAGGCCCCTCTGGTGGGACGGCCACTCCTGGCAGGGCTGGGATACCATTGCTCCCAGGTGAAAACTGCTACCTTGTGGTGTGGGTGGAGGCTGAGACACAATATAAGTGAAGTACCTGTTCTGGGGCTGGGAGCCAAGGGCACTGAGTGGATGAGCTCCCCATTGCAGAGGGGAGACGGGAATCTCGTCATAGTCCAGGTGACCTGAGTGAAGACAGTGTGGGGCTGGCTGGAGAGATTAAGCAGTGGGCTCTGCAGGGCTTGCACGCTGATAGAGGAGGAGCACATCTTGTGCTCGATGGGCCAGGAGGGCAGAGCTTTGTCCTGTAGGAGAGGAGAGGACAAAGAGCCACGGCCAGGCCTCCCTGAACCAGGACTGCACAGGGGCCTCAAGAGCGCAGCTCAGAGGAGCCGGAGGCATGAGAGGCAGGGGAGGCTGCAAGCCCATGGGCCAGAAGGCTGACCACTCGAGGCAAGGCACAGGCCTGGAGGAGGATGCTCAAGCTGGAGGCCAAAGAGGGCACAAAGAACAAGGAGAGAGTCCTGTGTCTCAAAGTCCCTAACTCTGGAGGGCATCATCCAGGGAAGTGCTCTCGAAGAACCTCACAGAAACTGGAGCCGACAGCAGTGCATTTTCCTCACTGGCTGCTCTTTAGAGGAAAGCCAGCACCCCACTGTCCACAGGCACTGAGGACATGGGCTGCTGGCGTCCTCCCGAGGCCGTGACGTGGGCTGATGCTGGCGGCCACAGTCTTGGCCTGCCACCCAGCCCCAGGCGGGCCACCGAGGGAGGCCAGAGGGAGCTAGGGGATGGTGGGTGAGCTGGCTCATCTTTCCTGCCAGGAGAGGAGGTCTTCAGGAGCACAAGATGCAGTCGCACACATGGCTAGGTGGCACGTTTTTACGCCTAAAACATTTCCTTTAAGACAAAAGAAATCACCCGCCGCCGGACACCCCCTCCCTCCTTCCCACAACTTCAAAAGAGGACCCCACACGTAAAAAAGAGAGAGACAGAGAGCAAAACACCCGAGACCAAATAGCGGCCTTACCTCCACCCTGCCTTGCCCACAGTCCGGAGCAGAGTCCCCATCCCGCACCTCACACCACAGGAGTGAGCTGGCGCGGCCGCGCAGGGGAGCGTGTGTCTGTGTGTGATGTGCCTTCATGCGTCACTCTATTTATGTTGTTCGCAGCCCAACGGTAGCGGCCAGGGCAAAGTCCCGGGGTCATTTTTGCTACCACCGCCGCCTCCAGTGGCCAGACCTGTGCCCCTTCCTATGCCTGATTCCAAATCCACCAGCACTGCCCCAGACGGCGCCGCCTTGACTCCTCCATCACCTTGTAAGTGGACGATGAAACCAAAACCACAACGCCCAGCATCCCTGGCCCATCCAAACCGTCTCCACTGCAAAAGAGAAGCAATTCCCTCCCCACCCAGAGCACCACGGAGCCTCCCGCCCGGATAGGAGCAGAGCTGAGCCCCCCAGCCACAGCCTCCCGGGCCTCAGTTGCACCAGCCAGCACCCCACAAGCCCCCTCCCCGCTGCTCCCAGCTGGGGGCGGGAGGGAGAGCAGAGTGGGGTGCCAGGCCAGGGGTGCTGGCGCAGGTGGGAGGGCGGGTAGGCGCAGCCATGCCATCTTCATGCCTGATTGCTGTTTTTTTTTCTCGTTTTTTTTTTTTTTTTTGGTTCTGGGGATCGATTTTTTTTTTTTTTGCTTGTGAGGCAGGCGGTGGCACCACTGAGCTTCATGCCCTTAGATCTCAAATTCCTAAAAAATGACACCTTCCACCCTCAGCCAACTGCCTTTTCAACTTTATTTTTTTTTTTTTTGGTTTTGGTTTTCAATTTTTTTTTTTGTTGTTTTGTTGTTCCCCACACACACCCAGAAAATTAAATGTAAGCACAAGGCGACGCCACCACCATCCCCTTTTTTTGCCTTGCCCCTCACCTCCATTCTGGCCCTTGGGCCTCTAAAGATGAAGGAGGCTGGCCCTGACCCCCTCCTCAGTCTCACATTTGGTTTCTCGTTGTTCCTCTTTTCTTTTCCTGCTTCCACCCTTTCCCTCCCTTCTCCTCAGTTCCTTTCCCAGGTGGCTGCTCCAGGGACGAGGGAGGGCTCTGGGCCCGGCTTTCTTTACCTCTCTCTCTCTCTCTTCTTCTTTTTCTTCTTCTTCTTCTTCTTTTCTTTAAAACTGATGACATGTTTTGTCAAAGGGAAGAGGAGGAAAATGTGGTGGAGAAGCCCCAGCTAGACCCGACGTGAAGGACAGGAGAGGCGGAGGCCGGGTGGCACTGTCTTCAGGCAGGGTGGGCGGAGGGTGGTGGGGCCGGGCAGGCGGCCGAGGGCCAGGGTGCTGCGAGGGCGGGTGGCCATCTCCACACTGCTCTGTGTTCTCGCTCCCTGTCTCTCCTTCCTCATGGTTTGAGTTCTTTCCCTCCCCGTCCTCCTCATGCCATCTTCTCATCTGCATCTGCCATCAGACACGCATCATGATCATGGTCATTGGAGGTGGGCACTGTGTGGGTGGCGAGGTGGGCTGCAGGGTGGGGTGCTTCTGGAGAAAAGTGGACAGCGTCTGGTGAGCACAGGGTCCCAGGTGTGTCTGGTGTAGGCGGGAGTGGGCAGCCTGTGATGCCGATCCCCCTCTGGGGTCTTCTTCCTTCCTGGAGCACAGCTCAGGGCTGTTGGTTCACTTGCCTCCTTGGGCCACCGGACAGCGGTCCCCAGGCAACTGAGTGAGGCTGCTGCGCCAAGCCGTCAGCCTCTCCTTTGTTGCCCTGGCCCATCTCACATGCTGGCCTGGCCCATGAACCAGAGGAGGAGGGTGGCACGGGCCTGAACCTTGCTGCCTCAGGCCCAAGCCTGGCAGCCAGCTCCTAAGTTCCTCTCTGACTGTGCCCTTTCTGGCCCAGCCCTCTGTGGGCTCCACTCCGAGTCCTTGGGGCCACCTGCCTGACCCTTGGGGCTCGCAGGGTGGCAAGTGGTGCAGCACCCCGTTCCCCAGGCTGTGGGGCTGGACAGGTGGCCTAACTGAGCCCCTCTCCTGCCCCCCTCTTCAAGTAGGAAAGCCAAGCTTCCCACAGAGGGCACATCAACCTCAGGGTTATCCCCAGTGCTATCCAGTATGTCCACAGGGGACAGAACTGGGTCTGAGGGACCTCAGCTACAGTACCCAGGGCCCCTTCCTTGCCCTGGGCCATGAAAGAGGATGCCTGACCAATGCTGGGTATGCTGGGAGGGGTGGCATATGCTCTGGGTCCGTGAGGACCACAGCACACACCCACCCACCCCCGCCCCATCCTTCCCACAGCCAGCTGTACCTTGGCAGCCAGCAGCGTTGTCTGACCCTGACTCTCCCTTTCTCAGCAGCCCCAAAGGGCAGTGCCCAGATGGGCCCGAAGGCCTGATGGGGGTCTCTCCTCTTTCCCTGCTCCCCACAGCATTCTCAACGACAGGCGCCTCCTCTGCCAACCGGTTTGTCAGCATCGGACCCCGGGACGGCAACTTTCTGAACATCCCACAGCAGTCTCAGGTAGGGGGACACCTGGAAGTAAGGTTGGGGGGAAGGCAGGGCAGAATATCCTGAGGTCAAGGAGGAGCCTAGCCTTGGAGCTAAGCAGAGAGAGGCCAGGGAGCTGTAGGGCCCAGGCGTGGGGATGCCCAGCTGAGCCACCTCCCCAGGCAGCCCCCAGGCTCCCTGCTAATCAGCTAATTGGATAATTAGCTCTGACAGCCCTGGCCCTGGGGAAGGCAGCCAAGGACCCAATGCTAGAGGCACTTGGGCAGGCCTGGTGGAAGCGAAGATGGAAGCCTGAGGTGCCCCTTCAGGGGAGGAAAACTGAGGGTGCCTCCTAGCTTTCCTCCACCCTCCCAGCCCTCCCTGGCTTTGGGTGGGCTGGGCAAGGCGTGGAGAGACAGAGGCGGCCTGGTGGGCGCCTTGCCCAGAGACTCTGGCACCCAGGGCCGGGCAGGGCTGGTGGCTGCCCCAGGTCCCTCTCGTCCTGAGCAGCCTGGTAGGGGCAGGTCAGGCTGCAGGACCCTCCGGTCCCCACTCCCTTCTCCGCTAGGCCCTGGACTTGGATCTGCACACAGGTGTGCCATGTGCATGTCCGTCCTGAATCCGGGGTTGCCCTCCGGGGCACTGAGAGGACCCACTTCAGCAGTAGGGCAGAGGCACGGCTCACAGCATGTGGGTTTCAGAAAAGAGCATGCCGATCTCTTTCTCTTGTGTATTTTACAAAATGCCCCCCTTTTGGCTTCTTCTTTTGGCTTACTTGGCTCTGGGAAATTCACCTCTTCCCAGAGCCCCCAGGGCCACCTCTGCCGCTCCTGCTCCGCCTCTGCCTGGAGGCCCCAGTCCAGAGAAAGTTGCTGGGTGGAAGTTTTGTGTGTGTGGTTTGAGGGTGGTTTTTTTTCCCCCCTTCCTTTCTTTTCCTTTCCTTCCCTCAAAAAAAAAAAAAAAAAAAAGCCAAAAACTTTGTCAAACTTCAAACTTCAGAGCTCCCTAGCGGCAAGGAGGAGAGGGGAAGGGAACTTCAACCCCCTCCAGCTTCCCACCCCCTTTCCCCAGAGTCACGTCTGACCCGTCTGGTTTCCAGGAGCAACCAGACATGATGTAACACCCAGATGAACTTGAACTTGGGGGTGTTGAGAAGGAAAACAATGGCTCCGAGCAGGGGCTGGAGCCAACCCCCTCTGCTCTGTGCCAGGGAGGCTGAGAGAGCCCTGCTGGCAGAGGGCGGGAGGGAGTGCCAGGAGAAGGGGCAGCAGGCAGGCCGCCCCTCCCGCTCTGGGCTGGCACCAGGGGCCAGGCTCCACGGCCCCCTGGTCCCTCCCTCCTTCCCTCCCTGCCTCCCTCCCTCCTGCTGGCCTCCAGTGGCTCTGTAGTAGGCTTGCTCAGCCACAGCCGCCAGCCCTCCCTGCTCAGCCCCTTGCCTCCTTCACTTTCTCTCTTCCCTTTTTTTTTGGTACCGGGGATCGAACTGGGGTCCTTGGGTTTGCACAGCAGGCAGCGAAACCACTGAGCTACATCCCCTGCCCTTTTCTCTCTTCACTTTACTTGGACATTTTGGGGCCAAGTAAGAGTTTGAGGCAAGTTTGGGAAACAATTACTCTCCCCCATATTCCTCATCTCAGGCCCTGGGTGGTGGGAGAAGGAGTCCGGCCAAGGCCCAGTGTCCCTGAGCAGGCAGGTGTGTTTGGGGAGTGCCAGAAGCCCAAGCTGGCCCTGCCACCAAGCAGGAGTCCTAGGGCCCGGGGCTGGGGCTGGGGTGGGCACAGGGGGTACAGTCAGAGGTGGTTTCCACAGTAACCAGTGACTTTAGCTGATCCCTGGAGCACCAGATGGAGAGAGAACAATAGAATGAGGGAAGAAAAGAGAATTTTAGCAGTTTGGTCATTCCCTGGGCAGTGCTTTTTACTTAGTTGTAATCAATTTTGGACCTGGCTGAGGAAGCAGGGAGGGGTCAGCAGAAAAAGCCACTCCGTGCTTGGCAGCAGATCCCCCGTTCCCAGGACTTGTGGGGAGACGTTGGGAGCCCCCTTAAAGCTGCCTTTGTCACCATTTCCAGGCCTGAGGCTGGGAGGCCAGGCCTGGCCTCCTCTTCTGAGGAGGTTCCCTTCAGTCTGAGACTTGGTGATTGTCCCTCCTTCCACGAAGGTCAGGAGACCCCAGAGTGCCCAGCATGGGGCCTTGGCAGTATCTGCTGACAAGCAGGGCAGGTGGGGCCTCTCTGTCCCTGTAGGGAGGAGGAGGGGGTAGGTTCCCAGTCACAGCCAGCCTCCCCAACCCTGAGGGCAGTGGCACAGAAATTCCTGAAGGGAATTTCCCTGGTAAGGTGGTCCTGGAGAAAACTAGGAGCTGGCCACCCACTCCCCTTCTCTCCCCACTCTGGGGCTGCCACAGGGCCTAGGAAGCCTCTGCTGGGCACTCAGTCTATGAGGGGCCAGGCTTGGGGCAGGTGCCAGGGAGCTGCAGAGGGGCAGGTCTGTGCCTGTGGTCTGGCACAGGGCAGCAGCTCTGTCGCCACTCACCCATCACCATGGCAGTGCCAGACCCCATGTTTCCAGTTGCTCTTCATCAGTGCTGGCCACTGTGGTGGCCACTGGCCATGAATGGCTGTGTTCTTTTCAATTAATTAAAGAAAAACTCAGTTCTCAGTCACAGGAGCCATGCTGCAGGTACTCTGCACTGGGCATTGCAGATAGGATTTCTGTTGTCAAGAAAGTGGTATTTTTGTTGCTTTGTTTGGGGGGTTGTTGTTGTTGTTGTTGCTGTTGTTGGTTTTGGTTTTGGTTTTGGGTTTTTTGAGACAAGATCTTGCTAGGTTGCCAGGCTGGTCCTGAATTCCGTGGCTCAAGCAATCCTCTCACTTAAGCCTTCTGTGTGCTGGGACTGAAGGCACTTGCCACCTTGCCGGGCTTCTCTGATGCCCTTTCTAATCCTAGCACTCAGCATCCCCATGTCACAGTGGACAATACCCCAAGTCCCAAACCACAGCCTGAGGAGCAAGACCAGCCTGCAAGGATAAGGTGTTTTAAAGATCGAAGGTTTCACAGGAAATATGCTCTGGATTTCTGGCTTCTTCTGAGACGCCAGCAGCTGCAGCACTCCTGGTCCTCACCCTAGGCAGGCAGAGGCCTTCCCACAGCCACAGACCCTGCCTCCTCAGCCCGTTACCTTGTGCTCTGTGGCCTCAGACAGACAGGGTTTCTACCCACTGTGTGCCTGGCTTTGGTGCAGAGTTGGGCAAGGACAGGTGAGTTAGTGCCTGGCATGTGTGCTGCACTGGACTGTGCCTGATCCCTAGACTGGAGTCTAGACACAGAGCCTGCAAGAGCTCTCAGGTGACCCTCAGAGGCTCCATTCTGCTCTGAGGGTGTGTCTGGGCACATGCCTGTGCCTGGAGAAGACCCCCCTGGCCACCCCTTGGAGAGGCGGGAGAGGCTTGCCAGCCTTTGATGGAGGGCGTTGCCAAGCATTGCATCCCCTGGGTCCAACCTGGGTGTGCTCAGTATGGAGCCACCAAACAAGGCTTCTGTGTGGGGAGGCGGCGCCGCCTGCTGGTGGCATGTGGGGATGACACCACCTCAGGGTGCCTTGAGGGTAGAGGATCGCACAGGGTGGGCCACCTCCCCTCCCCCAGGCCTGGCGCTGCCCGGGACTGAAGCCATGTGGTTCCCCTGCCCCCAGCCTTTCAGCCTGTGGGACCTTGGCTGGGGTGCCCAGACGGGAATTTCTGCTTTTAATCCAAAGAGACAGAAAGAAAACTCAGCAAGAAGCTGGGCCACCCCCAACCCACTCCCCAAACCCCTCTGGGTACAAAAGCCCCAGCCTGGCATCCTCCCCACCCTCCAGGACCTACACAAAACCCTACACAATTGCAAACATGGCCAGATCCTAGGTTTGTGCCAGTGCCATCCATGGGGGTCCCACCCGCTGGGCACGGTGCCCACGGGAAGGCCAGCTGGACTCCAGCACTGGGGGCAGGGTCTGGGGGATTCCCGTGGACGTAGGGAGAGCGCGGCTGTACTTCCTCTTCCAGGGCAGGTGGCTGCACAGCATCCTGGGTGTGCAGGAGCTGGGCCTGTGAGCGTAGCTTCTAGGGCCAGGCAGGAATGAGATGGGATTGCTCCAGCTTTCTCATTATCACCGATTTGTGGTTTTTTTTTCTTTTCTTTTTTCTTTTTTTTCTTTCTTTCTTTTTTTTTTTTTTTCTGTCTGTTTCAGTCCTGGTTCCTCTGATAAGATCGACAAAGAAACAACAAAATGAAAAAAAGAGGTTCCTCAAGGGGGTAGAAGAAATTTTGAGACGTGGAAAAAATCCCCCAGCCCAGCCCAGCCCCACCGAAAAGCAAAAATTAGATGTCGTCAGCCACTCAGCCCTTCTCTCCTCCAGCCCGGGGATCCCCTTGGGCCCCCAAAGCAGCCCAGTTCTCAGAGAGCCCTTGGAAGGGGTCTCAGTGGAGCTGTGCACTGGCAGCCAAGCAGAAAGAAACATACAAAATGGGCTCTGCCAAGCAGAGGACATATGGAAAGAAAGGATTCGGCAGGACTGCCTCCCTCCCCTATCCCACCGCCGTCCGGGGAAGGAGCAGACCCCCCCCCCAACAACCAGCACCCTTCCTAGGGACCCCACCCTCACTCGGGCCGGAGTGCCCTAGGGAGCCCGGAGGACCAGCTTGGAAGATAATGGGGTGCATATTCCTAGAACCCCCTCTATCTAGACTCCACCCCTCCTGCCCTTCCTCCTGGCCTTGGCTCTGGCTTCTGCCCCCAGCTGCTCTGGACCAGGCAGGGGGGGCTCCTGGGGTAGGCAGGGGAGAAGCCCAGAATGGGGAGTGTCCCCTCCCGCATCAGCCGAAGGGCAGTTCCCGGGCCAGACCCTCTGTACAGTCGACAGGAAAACGCTGGAAAGCTGACAGCCCCCCTGCCTGGTACTGGCCCCCTTTGCCCTCTCCCCACAGGCCACGAGCCAAGGGAGGTGGGCCCTGGCTGCCCCACACCCCAGCCCCGCATGCAGGTGCCCCACAAGCGGGGGCCGGGCCCAGAGTGGAGCAGAGTGGGGACCCCGGACCCCGGAGCCCAGCGAGGAGGACAAGGCAGCCGCTATTGCCACCCGCTAAGTCGCCACCTGCGCTTAGGTAGGCGTCCTGCTCCTCGCGGCCCGCCTGCCCGAAGACTTTCAGTTGGGGGGGGGTTGGGTGTCCTCCTTTTCAAGTGTTTTGGAGCTGTCGGTCCTCCTTCCCACTGCCCCACCCCCATGGCCACTTCTCTCAGAATCTTTGCCGTAATGTCTTTCCTCTTGATTTAGGGGTGGGGCAGTCGTCCTTTGGGTCTTTTGCTGTTGCAGTTCGGAACTCCTCCGTTTGGGAACAGTTTGGTCACACCCCACAGGAAGTAGCTCTCCCAGCCCCTCCTCCCCCGAGGACGGGGGCCCTTTCCAGAGGTCCTGCGGAAGCCCGGGGAGGGAGGGAGCTGGAGCGCCCGCCCTGCAGGTTGTGACCCAGACCCTCTGGCTTGTCTTTCTGTGCCTTACTCCTCCTCCCTGCGTCCCCTTCGTTCCCTTCTCAGTCCTTGTGCCTCTCTCCCCCTTTCTTAACGGTATGAAAACACGAAGCACAGGTCAGGGTCCTCTGGAAAGTCAGTCCAACATTGCACCACATAGGGGTGGGTTATGGGCTTTATTTATTGAGACTCTAGTTTGCGAGGCTGTGGCCCCAGCAGGAAGAGGAAGGAAGGAGCCGTCTGGGTAGGGAGAGGGCCGCGACCTGGCCGGGGTGCCTCCCCTACCCGGAGTCTCGAGGGGTGGGCTGGGCGGCCTCGTTGGGAAGTTGAGGAAGCCCCGCCCTCCTGGTTGCGCAGTGGATCCCTGGGCGTGGGGCGGGGTCCTGCAGGGCTGGGGTGGGGAGTGAGGCCGGGGTGGGGGGCCGGGCGGGCCGGGCGTGACGCGCGGTCAAAGTGCAATGATTTTTCAGTTCGGTTGGCTAAACAGGGTCAGAGCCGAGAGCGGAGCGGAAGGGACGCCTGCCCGGCCAGCCGCACGCGCCCATTCCGTCGACGACAATCGGGCCCAGGGCGCCGTGGCCCGCGGGAGGGAGCGGGGTCCGCGGGCGCCGCCCGGGCGAGGTCGGAAGCTGCAGGCCAGCTGGGCCCGGGCAGGAGGTGGCGGGGACCGGGTGGGGAGAGGCGGGCGAGGGGCGACGAGGGCATCGGGGATGTGGGATGTGTTAGGAGAGGAAAACCCACAAAAAATGTATATGGGGGAAATGAACTTTTTTTGTTTTTGTTTTCATTGAACCAAGTGCAATGCATCAGAGTTTTCCTATCTTTGTATGTTAAGAGATTGTTAAGAAAAAAATTCTATTTTTGTTGTTATGTCCTCGAGGCTCTGGGGACGCTAAAAGAACTGGGCCTGCCCCGCCCTGCGCGGGGGGTAACGAAAGCTGAGTGTTTTTCCTTTTCTTTTTTGGTTCGTTTTCATTTTATTTTTTAAGTCGTTTTCCTGCGTTGACGAGGATGATTTGGGGGTTTTATTTTTGTTGTTTGATCTCGATTTCAGTGGTAGGGCTGAAGGAAACGTTCATGTTTTGGATTTAAAAAAAACAAAAAACCTCACCTCGACATTAAAAAAAACCAAACCCACAAAATCAAAAAGGAAAAAAGGACGAGAGAAAATTATTTTTAAGATAAACATAAAAACCCTGGTGCTTCTTACATTATAAAGTACGTTTTTAAAAACCCACAAACTATTATACATAAGTTTATGATCAGTTAAGTATCCAGCACTTGTTAGGAACAGCATATCCTTTCCTGTTGAGCTTAACGGAACGGGACGCGGCGTGCGCCGGCGGCGGCGCTGCTCGGCCACGGGTCTCCCGGGTTCCCCTCCCCGGGCCCAGCGCCCTCCTCGCCCCATCCCCATCCCGGCTGAGGGAGCGCGGCGGGGTCCCCGGTCCCTCCCCCGCAGAGGTCAATGCCAACGAACAAATGTCCCCTTCCCCCCTCCCTCCCCACCCCGAGCGCCCTTCTTTGAGCCAGACGCCAACTTGACCCTCACCAGCATTATCAGGAGCGCGCTCAGCAAGTTGGTGATTTCCTCCCCGTCCCCCTGTCCCTCCCCGGCGCCCCCACGCGATGTCACGCCTCCTGTCCAGGCTCCCGGGAGCGCCCGAGGCTCGCTGCTCCAGGACAGGTCCCCGCCACGCTGCCAGGCCGATCGGCCCAGGCCCGCGCCCGCCCGAACGCACGCACACGGCCCGCACAGCCCCCGCCCCGCCCCGCCCCGCCCGTCGACTGCCTTACACACCCGCCCCGCGCTGGCCGGCCGACCTAGTGCCTTGTTCTCACCCCCGTGCTGGCGGAGCGGACGCCGCGCTCTGGGACCCAGAGGGGCTGGGTGGCTCAGACGACTCACTTGCTTCCCCACCCCGACTGTGCCGAATGGACCCCCCCACACACGAGAGAAAATAAAGGAGCAATAAAGTCACGAGAACTTTCGTCCCCCAATCGAGAGCCCGAGGGGCACCCCAGCCCCCCCTCTGCTCCCCCCCACTCTCGGGGCGACCCCATCCCCTCGAAAGCCAGCCTGGGCCCGCCCCGCTTCCGCCCCTCCCGGGAGATCCGTGCGCCCGACCAGCACCAGCATTGCGGACCGCAAGGCCGCCCGTCCCGTCAAACAAGTTTCTTCTTAGGCTAAGAAACGCAGTATATACGAGTATCTCTATATATAGTACTAATGGATTGGTGTGCTTCCCCTTAGCGCCCCTCCCTCTGCGCCTCCTCCTTCAGCCTGGTCCCCCCTCTGCCCTCCGCCCCGTCTCTGCACTGAGATACATAAGAAACAAGGGTAGTTTACTGTCTGTTTTGTTTTCTGGGTTTTCAGTGTCCTAGCGGAATGCAAGTAGCCAGCCCGTCTGTCCCCTCTCGCCCTGCCCCGCCCCGCCCCCGTCACTGCGCTTCTGTTATACCATCTTTGCCTGACTCTCTGGCTTCTCCATTGAATGGCTAATGTGTATGTGAAATAAAGAAATAAAGAAAAAAAAAAAAAAAAGCAACAGCTCCTGAGCCTTCACAGACGCGATCTCCTAAAACCGGGTGGAGTCGGTGCGGCGAAACTGCGCCGTCTGAGGCGCCTGTCCTTCGGCCACCGGGAGGGGGCGCCGGTGGGCAGGGTGACGGCTCCCCAGCGCCTCCGGCCGGGGGGTGGGGGTGGGAAGGCACGACAGGGGTCCGAGACTGCTCGGCCTGTTCCTTGACCTCGCCCCTTGGACGGGGACACAGGCAAAACAACTTCAAGCGGGCAGTCGGCAATTTTTAAAAAACCGGCGGGGACCCTGGGGTCGACGGTCGCCTTTCCAGATCCCCAGGACCACTCTCCTTTCGGAGAAGTCCTCACTTGTCTGTCGTCCAGGGGGTTCGCTCTGGAGCAGGCGATGCGCGGCGTCCGCCCTTTGCCTGGACGGTCCTAGGCTGCATTTCCAGGACCCCCCCCCCCAGCTTAGAGACGCCGCTGCTACACAAGGTCACCGCACCTCCGGACTCTGGGCCACTTGCTCCATTTTGATGGGCCGGGCTACCCCGCTGGGGCTGCAATCGGAGTCCACCGTGGCCGCGGGCTGAGCGCGCGCTGCAGTCTTGGCACTGCGTCCAGAGCGGGAGCCTCCCTGCACAGACCGTTTCCGCGGCCCGGACGGGGCGGGACCCGCGGCCAAAGTGGCCGCCTGATCGCGCAGCAGTCTCACCAGGAAGCCGATGTACTTCATGGCCAGGCGGAGCACCTCGTTCTTGCTCAGCTTCCGGTCGGGCGGGTGAGTGGGCAGCAGCTTCCTGAGCTCTGCGAAGGCACCATTCACATTCTGCTGCCGCCAGCGCTCGCGGCTGTTGGTGAACACGCGCCGCGCCACCTTCTGGGGCTGGTGCCCTGTGCACAGGAGAGACAGGGTTGGGGCCAGGCTGGAGGGGGGCCTCCCCTCCTGTCCTCACTGTAGCACCCTCGTGGGGACTTAAACCCAGGCATTGGGCTGGGACTTTCTGCATTCAACGCATCCACCCACCCACCCCAAGGGCCCCCAGGTAAAGACCATAAGGACCCAGACTGCAGACCCCAGGGCAGCTATGCCTGTCACACCTTTTTGTCAGTGGCTCGTGGTCCTGAGAGTCACTCCTAGTCTGTGATGTGGCTAGGGGACTCGTGGTCTATCTGATGACCATGGTTGTGTGTGATGGTTGCCTCGGGGTTGTGGCTGTTGCATGCGTGGCTGAGGTTGTGTGGCTGACTCTTGTGTCGCTGTGTGGCTGTGTCCTGAGGGACTGGTCCCTGAGCTGTTTCCTTTGGGGCTCCCAGGCCTGGCCGAGGCCTGCTGGGTTTCGTTGTTTCTCTTGCCTTGCTGGTGGTAATGCTTGAGTGACTGTGGTCTTGCACTTGGGTGTGACCTGTGTGCCTGCCCCCTGTATATGTGTGTGTGCACAGGCAGACACCTTTGGTCCACTAACAAATGTCCACACACAGAGGCACGCATGTGGACACACGTAACGCGCACATACTCACCCTCAGCCAGGTCCAGTTCGCAGTGGCTGGGTCTCCGCTTCAGCCGGCTGCTGGGGAAGATGCTCAAAGGTCCTGCTGGCCCAATGTAGACGCTGTAAGGGGTTGCGGGTCACACATGCCTTGTGGGCAAGGCCCCCGCCCCCCATCTCCTGCAGCCCCCACTGACCTGTTGAGGAAGGGGTGAGGGTGGTAATGCAGAGCCAGGGCGGGCGGGGCAGTTCCCAGGGTGGAGAGGTGCAGCAAGGGTGGCCGAAGGGCACTCAGCTCCGTGGTGGGCATGGCTGCCCCTGGGGGCCTGGTGTGACCGAGGCTGATCACTGGCACACCCGGAGGCAGCCTGGTGGGGGAGACGCCTCTGTGGTCCAGCTCTTGGGGGGGCAGGAGCCCTGGTGAAGCAGGCTTAGGGGGCGGGGCAGACGCTGGGCTGGGAGCACGCACTACCTCGGTTTTCTCTGTCATGGTGGGACCCACCTCTGCCTGGGCCTGGGGTGGGCACATGGACCCAAGGACGGGTGCTCACCTGTGAGGGGAAGGACGCCAGGTGGGAGGAGGGCTGGTGCCATCTCCCCCACCTGCTTAGCCTAACAGAACTTCGAATGGAAGAGGGAGAAGGAGGGAAAGGGGCAGTGGAGGCTCAGTGGGCAGACAGGGGAGGCGGGGTTCAAAAGCTGCCAGTCCGAGGGAGGGGAAATCTACCAGAGCAGGGGTCCAGCAGGTTCTGGGTGGCACTGGGCCTGCCTCCCTGCTTCCAGAATGTCCTTTGACACTGCGATTCCCTCCAAACCCTGACATTAACCTATAACCCTCAGGTCTGGATTTCTGACCCTGAGACTCTTCTTTCTTTCTTTTTTTAAGACAGGGTATAGTTATGTAGTTCAAGATGACCTTGAACTCAATATGTAGCCCAGCTGGCCTCAGACCGTGGGGATGCTCCTGCCTCAGCTTTCCAAGTGCTAAGATCACGGGTGTGCACCACCACAGCTGGCTGTTGCCCCTCATTGACTCCTTGCTGCCATGTGGCCTTGAAATTCCTCCAAAATTGACTGACACCCTCTCCCCCCAAGCTGGTTTCTCAATATTCTCTATGATCCCATGTTCTTCCCGTCACCTCCACATCTGGCTCTAGGATCTCTCCATAGCTGCTCCAGGGACCCCCCCCACTGGAGATGTCCCCCTTACTCTCCCTGTGACCCCACTCCTTACACTGTGACCCAAAGGTTGGCCCCAAGCCCCCCCCCCAATACTGCCAAGTCCTGTCTAGTCATGCCCCAACTGTGCTCTGGTTTTGGGGCCCGATCCCTGCCCTTCCTTAACACCCCCGTTTGCTGGGCTCCAGGGTCTGGGGTGACCCACAAGGTGTGGGACTCCCAGTCCCTCTGGCCTGTCTTCCGAGGCTGGGGAAATTGACCTGACACCTCACTTAGCGGGTCCCGGCTGATGAATGAATGAATGAATGGACACAGAATGCAGGCAAGGACCTAAGCGGTACCCTCTTACCCCAACGCTGTTCCCACAGCCTGGTGAGCGGCTCTGTCCCTCGGGGCCTGCAGTCCCAGCCAGGCTGCAGTCCGGTTGTCCAGTTCGGCCGCTGGCCTCCCGAGAGCCCAGCAGCTCTGCTGGCGGCGTGGATTCCCGTGAAAGTGCGCGGCTCCGGCCTGCCCGCCCTCTCCCCGCCCCTGGCGGCCCGGTTTCCTCCTTCACCTCGCTGGGCGGCCAGAGGATGCTGGGCCCGCGCAGATAAGGGCCTGGCCGCCTGGCCGCGCCTGATAAGGAGCCGAGCTGACCCCGGAGGAAACCGACGGGCGGGGACCTCGGCGCGCCCCGGCCGGGCTTCAGGCCGCCACCCCAGGGCCTCGCCTTCCACCCCCCTCGCCACCTGCGGGAGGCGCCCGGCTGTGTGCAGAGGGGAAACCGAGGAAAGGAAGCCTCGGCCTTCGGTGGTGTCGTCTGCCCCTTGACTTCGAACGCCCCCTGCCCGTGTCCTTGCGGCTGCGGGGGGAGGGGGGCCTTTCCGGCCGCGTGACCCAGGAGCCCACTCTCTGCACCCTGCCTGGTTCCTCTTTTTACACGGCCCCTCCCATCTCCTCCTCTACCCCCACCCGAGGTGCAGGGCGCCCGAGGGGGCACAGCCTGGCCTCGGATGGCCAATCTGGGCAGGTGTCTTGGGGCACTCCACACATTTTCAGGCCCAGGAGGGTGTTTGTGTGTGGGAGGTAGGATTGATTTCCTAGGGCCCTTCCAATAGCTGTCCCCAAAGTCCCCCAAATTCTGGAACTATGGGGCACAGAACCCCAGATTTGTATTCTTTTGGGGTTTTTTTTGAGTTTTGGACAGGGTCCCTGTATGTAGTCCAGGCTGGCCTCAAACTCTTGGAGATCCTTCTGCCTCAGCCTGGGTTGGGATTACAGGCGCCCAGTGCCAGGCCCAGCTACAAGCCCCAAGTTGGCAGTAACCCCCACCAAGGGTCCCCCGGCACAGGGCGCCTTCAGATATCCTGGAGTGAAAGGTGGTGTTCAAGATCCCACTGAAAGTGCAGAGAGGGGCTCTGGTGGCAGGCTGTTCCTTATGCAGGTAGCAGCTGTTCCTCAGGCCTAGTGTCCTGCACAGGGTCCGCCAAGCGTTATCCCGCTTGAGCGATGTACTGGTTCACTGCGTGAGTCCCTTGCTCCCCACCAGCACCAATACTGTTTCCCAATCTGGGTGAACCCCAAGACCTCAACCCCAGAGATTTTAAGCCCATGACTTAACTCTGACGATGCTGCACAGGGGAGTCTGAGAAGGTGAGGGTGCATTGTGCTGAGTTCTGGCCAAACCTCCCTCGAGCGTTGCTAACCCTGTTCTGGGGGAGGGGATGCAGTTTCCCCTCACTAGGGGTTCAGGCAGCAGCCCGATGGGTCCCTGGCTGTCTGCACGGCCCTTGGCCTCGGAGCAGGAAGCACCTGGCCTGGAGCGGATGCACAGGGCGCCTGGTTCCGGCCTGGCTTCCGCTGCTGCGCCCTGGGAGAGCTGAGCCCAACAGACCAGGCTGCGGACGGACATGGGGGGGGCCCCCCCCCTGTGGCTGGAGGGGGAGGGGCAGGAGTCCTGGGTAGGAGCGCGCTACCCAGTGGCCGCTTTGGGAACTGCGGTGAGCAGCTCCCGCCGGGCAGACAGATTGCCATGTAGGCGGCCGACAGCTCCCTCCCCCAACAGACAGATCGCCCCAGGCAGCCAGGGACCAACAGCCCCCCAGATGAGCAGATACTCAGATACACAAGAGTTCTCCCGAGAGGTAATACAGGCAAGAACAGTCCTACAGCTGGAACTGGGCAGACAGGGGCCCACAGCCCCATTCAGAATGAGTCACTGTCCCCAGTGGTGGTGCATACATGTCTGTAATCCCAGCACTCAGAAGGCTGAGGGAGCAGGATCCCTGTGAGTTCCAGGCTATGCTGGGCTATATATATTGAGAGCCTGTCTCACCCCCCACCCCCAGCCAAAAGGGACAACAACTGGTGCAGTGCAACATCTCTTTATTAGCTCAGCCTACACATGGCCCAGTGGTGGCCCCAAGCCTGGTGGGCTCTGGTTGGAGGTCTCCGGGCCATCTGTGGGGGCAGCAGAGGCTCTGGGAGTGGGCTGGTCGTGTGAGTAGCAGCACTGGTCTCCTCGGTCACAAGTGCCCTGGTGAGAGGATGGTGGGTATGAGGCTTACAGAAGCTCAACAGCCTCAAGTTCGCTCCCAAGCACTTGCCCAGCCTGGCTGTCTAAGGCCTGCCTGGCCACCGGGAAGGGCCCACGTGGCCAGTGGTGGGATCAGAGGCGGAACCTTACCTCTCTGAACCTTTTGCAAGGAAACATCTTGAGGCGAGCAGCCTGCTGAGCCAGGTCCTCAGCTAGCTCCTTCCGCTTATTCTGCCTGAGCCTTCGTCTCTCCTCAGCTTCGCCTGTGTTCTTGGCCCTGTGCACACACCCGAAACTGGGACCACATCTAGCCCTGACCAAGCTGCGCCCCACACCACTAGTACTCACTCACCCTGGCCGGGCCCGGGGCCGGGGCCCCCAGTTGGCCTCTGGGTTGACCTGGAAGCGCTTGAGCCCTCGCTGGCGGGAGCTGGGGTTGGCATCTTCCCGGACGGTGAAGTTGGCCTGCAGCCTGGGAAAGTGGTTGTGGGTTTGGGGGCAACCACCACAAGGGCCTGCCACCTAGCGTGCTGGCGTTTGTTTTTGGAGACAGTGTCTCACTATATAACCCAGACTGGCCTTGAACTTGCAGAGATCCTCTTGCCTCAGCCTCGGAAGTGCTGGGATTACAGGAGTGCACCACCACGTCCAGCTGTGTCAGGATTTCTTTTGAAGATTTCTCTTGTGATTCTGGGCTCCAGGGCTGTCATACTGAGCTACATCCCCAGTCCTTTTATTTTTCTATTTTGATACAGGGTCTTCCTAATTCATTAAGTTGCCCAGGCTGGCCTTGAACTTTTGATCCTCCTGCCTCAGCTTCCGAGTGCTGGGATTATAGGGTTGTGCCACTATGCCTGGCTTCTTTCACTCACTAAAAAACGTTTTATTTTTATCACGGAGTCTACATTGTTCTCCATGAAGGGAATAGGTAGTAAACAAAGTGGACCCTGCCCCTGGTAAAGCTTGACTTTCTGGTGTGGAAGAGAAACAAGCCAGGGTAAATCCACAGTGAGCAAAAGCTGGTGTGTAGCTCAGGGGTCAAGTGTTTTACTAACCCTGCTAGAGGCTCTGGGTTCCATCCCCAGAGCCACATACACATAAAACCCCAGCCGACTGTGTATTCTGTCGGGACTCCTGGTAGTTCTGGCATGGGGAGACTGGGGAGACTGCAGTGCTTGACTGCGCCAGGAAGGCAGGAGGTAAGAACTGAAGGAGCCCAGGAGAGAGCACATGCAAAGGCCCCAAGGCGTGAACCAGTGTGCCCAGTGTCTGAACTAGCTGGGGAAGAGAGCAGGAGCAGGTCAGGAGGTGAGGAGGGATTGGGGCAGCCTGTGCAAGACCTGGCAGGCCCAGGCAAGACACTGGTGTTCAGGAGGAAGGTGAGAGCCACAGGGGGTTCTGAGCACAGGGCTGTGTTGAGAGTCAGATGTTTGTGGGTGGGCCTCTGGCTGCTGTGGAGGACAGATGGTGGGGGGGTTAAAGGTAGCAGAAGGAAAGACTGGGTGAGGACAGACGGTAGGGAAGGTGGGCTGGGTTTAGACTGCATTTGGAAGCCCAGCCTGAGCCCACGAAGGAAGGAGCTGTCATCTGCACAGGGCAGAGCGCCCCCATGACTGTGGCAGCCCCGCCGGGCCTTACCTGGGCTCTGCACTGAGGATGCGGAACGCCGGGCTGGTCTCTGACAGCCGCTCTCGCTTCACCGGGCACTCCTTCTCCTGGGGACAGAAGGGCCTTGCGGAGACCATCGCCTGCCCTCCCACAACCCCTATATGGCCGGCTGCAGCCCTGCACTCACCCAGCATCGCATGATGTCCCAGAGAGCCTCGGCCGGCGCGTCGGTCTTCACCGCGTTCCTACAGGCATGGGAAAGCGAGACTCGGAAGCCAGCGTGGAGGAGGGCCGACCTGGGGACCAGGTGCGAGAGTGAGGCTTGACCCCAAGGTACCTTTGACTCGGGTGAGTCACGCAGACTGGACTATGCTCCTCTCCCGATAATGATGTACCAGTGACGATAAAGCAAACACCCACTGGGGATGTGGCTATACCGGACTCCGCCCACCAGCCCAAAGCCAATCAGCGGTCAGATACACGCCCTCTACCCACTGGCCCAAGGCTAATCAGTGGTCAGAGGCAGGCCTCGCCCCTGGTCCTCACTGTGCTGGCGTCCACCGACAGTTCAAGGCAGTTATGGTCAGCTGCAAGCTCTGCGGGCTTGGTTTCCCACACTCACCTTAGGTGCAGGAGGCTGGGCGTATTACAGTGGATGGTACTGCTCAGCTGGTCCAGAGTATAGTAGAGGGGCACATCCAGAAGCTCCTGAGAAAAGACACAGGATGCACAAAGGTTGGCAGTGGAAGGGACAGGCAGAGAGGGAGCCTCCTCCCTGTCCTGGCCCAACCCCCACCTCAGTGACCACACTCAGGACCCCTTGGATCCGCTCTGAGGTGTTGAAGCGGCAGGGGTTGGTGCTCACAGCCTGTAGAACTCTTCTTACGAAGTCAAGGTCATGGATGGGCTCTGCCCATATGGGGCCACCAAGCTGCAGACACACAGCAGATAAGCAGACACCATGCAGGCCCTCTGGGACCCTAGTGCCCCTTGCCTCACCATACTTGGTGTCGCTGCCCGCAGTGTTCACACTCGGGAGTCACAGGGGGACCGCAGGCTGCGGAGAACTTGACCCTGCAGGAGAGTGGGGTAATTACAGGCTGTGCGTTGGGGATACCTTTCCACCTTCCCAGAAGCTTACTTACCGCCCGCTGGAAGCTGTGACCACTTTGCCAAGGCGCTGCAGATGAAAGGCACCGCAGCCCACACACTGGAACACCAGAGCCTGCTTGCTGGGGGGGAGATGAGCAGCCATGAGCTCTACCCCACTCCACTTCAGAGCCCCCCAGGGCAGGACAGGGCTGGGTCCACTCTTCCTGGCTGACCTGGCTGAGGCCTTGACATGTGCCTGGCCCGTGAAGACTCGCACAAAAACACGCACGTAGAAGTCTGCACTGATGCTAAGCAGTGGCACCACAAAGCGCTGGTAGCAGTTGGCATGGAGGTCCAGACTGTGCAGGACAATCCTCAGGGCCTGGGGTAGGAGGCTTGCATCAGTGCCAGTTCCGTCTCTTCCCCAGGAGCTGTACTAGGTGTCTCATAGCACAGGCTCTACACCTCTCTCTTGGGAGCCGACATTCTGTTTTCTTTGAGTGTGTTATTTCTTTAACTCTGCCTAATAAAACCTGTGAGCTGGGCAGTGGTGGCACATGCCTATAATTCCCACAGTCTGGGAGGCTGAGGCAGGAGGATCAGAAGTTGAGCTCAGCCTAGATACTACTCAGCAAGACCCTATCTCAAAAACAAAAAGAGCTGGGGGTGTGTAGCTGAGTGTAAAGGCCCTGGGTTCCAAGGCCAGCCTCAAGTATTCTGACTGTGTGACCCTAGGCAAGCCAGTGTTAACTTCATCATGCCTCAGTTTCCTCATCTGCAAAATCATGCTAGTATCTGTCTCTTTGTAGCCCTGCTGAAGGCATAAATGACTGAAGAAAGCACAGACCTGGTAAATGAACCTGCTATTGGCTTCGCCCTTCACCATACACAGTGGTCCAAAGACCTAAAATCCAGCCCCTGGGGATCTCTAGGCAAGAAGTGGGGACCATGTATATAGCAGATCTGTCAAGGCCTTCTTGCCAAGGGCAAAGGAGGTGACACTTTCCAGACCACCAACCACAGTGAATTTAAGGAGGAAGGGCAAGAGCCCCATACAGCCTGTCTCTGCCTCAAATCTCTACAGCAACCTAACAGGTACATACCATTACCGTAACCACAGATGCAAAACTATGGCCCAAAAATTCGAAGTCAATTGCCTAGAGCCATCAACAAAGCTAGGATTTGAACCTAGACCTACAAAAATCACCTTTAAAAAATTTTTTTTCCCCTCCCAGCTGGCATGGTGGCACATGCCTATAATCCCAGCACTTGGAAGGCTTAGGTAGGAGGATCACTGTAAGTTGAAGGCCAGCCTAGGCTACACAGTGAGTTTAAGACCAGCCTGAACTATACAGTCAGACCCTGTCTCAAAAATTAAAAAACAAAAAAATTTTTTTTCTGTATGTACTACTTCCTGCCTATAATTCCAGCAACTTGGGAGGCTGAGACAGGAGGATTTCAAGTTTGAGGCTAGGTTAGCCTATACACTGAGAACCTGACTCTAAAACAAAACAAAACAGAAAAATTTAAACCAAGTGCAGTAGCCTGGCCCTACTTCCAGCTTCTCAAGAGGCTGAGATAATGATCACTTGAGCCCAGGAGTTTGAGGCCAACCTGGGCAATTCAGTGATGACTTCCTGACAAAATAAAAATGGTTAGGAGAGAGACTCAGTGGTAGAGTTTGCTTAGCAAAATTGTTTTTAAAGGTAGGAATAGTGTGTGCCTTAGTCCCATTTACTCAAGAGGCCGAGGTAGGAGGAACAGAGTTTGAGTCTAGCCTTATTTTTAGTGAGATCCTGTCTCAAAAAATAAAAAAGGGGCTAAGGAGCTCACAGGTACAGCATCTTGGGGTTCAATCCCCAGCATGGCAAAAAAATATTTTTTAAAAAAATTGTTTGAAAAGTTGGGCCAGGTGTGGTAGTATATGCCTGTCATCCCAGCACTTGGGAGGCTGAGACAGGAGGATTACTCCAAGTTTGAGGCCAGCCTGAGCTACACAGTGAGTTCAAGGCCAGCTGGAACTACATAGGGAGACCCTGTGTCAAAAAACAAAACAAAACAAAAAACTTGTTACAATACTGGAAAACAATGTAACCACACATTCTTAAGCTCTTTCCCCCAACCTAGGGTGGATGTAGTCTGGCTGCAGGAAGCCAGGCAGCTGTGTCTCACCCTCCCTGGTGGCCTAGAAGGGACCCTTACCATCTCATGGCACGCACGGCTCTTGAGGGCCATGGCCCCATACTTGCTGTAGCATGTCTCCCCGCTGTTCCCTCCCAGCACAGCCATATCAGTGCAGGTGACACAGAGCAGCCCTGTGGGGAGGAATGGGCAGTGAGGACCCTCCAGACACCCAGCCTGACCCACCCTGCCTGCCCAGCCTTACCTCCTTCGCTCACTGCCTGCACAGCAGCATCCAGGAAGGGAGCAGGGCTGCCATAGGGGTCCAGGTCTATGACGTCAAAACGCTCAGACACTTTCTGGTGCTGGTACATCAGCATCCTGGGTGCAAGGCAGCAGGTCTTCAGCATCCTGCCCCAAGAACCTTCAAATTCCTACAGTGCAGTGGCCTCAACTCAGGGGCCAGTTTCTGAGGTTCAGGTCCTGACTTGGCCATTTGTTTTTGTGGGGAGTTTTTTGAGTCTCACCATGTAACCCAGAGGTTGTCCTTGAACTAGCAATGATCTTCCTGCTTTAGCCTCTCAAGTGCAGGGATTACAGGCATGTGCCACAGTGCTGGCTTGGCCATTTGTTAACTGCATGATTTCCCCACCTAGACTAGGGCTGGGGATTTAGCTCAGTGGTTCCGCTGCCTGCCTTGTAAGCGCAAGGACCTGAGTTCGATCCCCGGTACCAAAAAAAAAAAAAAAGAAATTTCTCCTACCTAGACTGGTTTCAGTCAGCCTAATGAGGTACATGTGTTAATTAGGAGGCTAAGACAGAAAAACTGCTATTTTTTTTTTTCTGTACAAGGGATTGAACTCAGGACCACGTGCTTTCAAGGCAGTGCCACTGAGCTAAATCCCCAGCCCTAAATTGCCATGTTTGAGGCCAGTCTGGGCAACTTAGTGAGACCGTCTCAAAAGAAAAAAGAAAAAGAAAGAGAAAGGACTGGCGGTGTAGCTTGGTGGCAGAATGCTTTATCTAGCATGCATGAGATTCAATCCCAGCACCAACAGAAACAAAACAAACAAAACTTTAGCCTACCTATCTAGAACCTGGACAATGAAATAACAACCTATAATAACATAGGACATACAGTTGGTCCTTTCTATCCATAGGCTGCATGAGTTTGAGGCCAGCCTGAATTACATATTGAGACCCTGTCTCAAAAAAAAAAAAAAGAAGAGGTGGGCTATAAGCTCTGCAGGTTGTAGTCTGCTGACTCTTGCAAAGACCACAAATTCTAAACATTACTGATCCACACCTGGCACTGAGGATGGTGCCTGGCACACAAGGTCATTGGATATACACAGGCTTCACTAGAATGAATAAAAAGAGCACAGGAAGTTATGCCTGGGGCTGAGGGTATGGCTTAGTAGTAGAGCACTTACTTGCCTAGCACATGTAAGGCATTCAGTTCCATCCCAAGTGCCACAAGATTTTTTTTTGGTACCAGGGATCGAACTCGGGACCTTCTGCTTGTAAGGCAGGCAGCGGCACCACTGAGCTAAATCCCCAGGCCTGCCACAAGATTTTTTGTAATAAAAAATTAGGCTGGGGCTGGGGATTTAGCTCACTGATGTCAGCGCCTGCCTTGAAAGCGCAATGTCCTAAATTTGATCTCTGGTACCCCCCCCCCCCGCCCAATTAGGCCAGGACACAGTAGTACATACCTGCAATCCTAGCACTTTGGGAAGATGAGGCAGGAGGATCACAAGTTCAAATTGCCTGGGCAACTTTTTAAAATAAAAAATTAGAAAACAAACTACCTCAGTGCAAAGGCCCTAGGTTCAATCACTATACTGCAAATAATGAATTTTAAAACAACAAGAATCCAAAGTGGAAACCAGAGTTACATGCCACATAACCTTGTTTTGGTGCTCAACCGTGGTCTCATGAAAGTATATCATTTGGTGATGTTACAGATGTGTTTGTGTAAGTACACTGTCATGTTCCCATGACAAAATTGTGGATGGACATATTTCTTAGAATATGTCCCCATCTTGACTGTACTTATTTTTTTGTTTGTTTTTGGTACCACGGATTGAACTCAGGACCTTGTGCTTTTGAGGCAGGTGCCAGAACCACTGAGCTAAATCCCGGGCACTTGACTGTACTTATTTTTGCCAGGGTTTGTACTACAAATCTTTATCTATTATTTAAGTATCCCTGTGACACCTATAAAACTACTGTTCTTTGACACACAAGGCAATTAAGAGTCCCAAAAGGCTAAACCAGCCTCCCAAGGTCGTATTTTGAGACAGAG
Source organism: Heterocephalus glaber (assembly GCF_000247695.1). The sequence continues at coordinate 657,741 of NW_004624901.1, forward strand.
CCAGAATATGACCCCAGGCAGCCTTACTCCAGAGTGCACCTTCTGTCACTAGGCACTGGTGTCCAGAACCTACCGAGCATCTGCCTGGCTGGGCTGGACCAGATGGGCCACATCATTGAGCTGCACATTATGGCGCATGAGATCCACGGCCCGGGCCGAGGCATCATTGGCAATCACTGATTGAAGCCCAGGCACCTCTCTAGCGAAGCGAATAGAACGAAGGCCAGAAGCTGCCAGGCCCTCCAGCACCAGCAGGCCTTCCTGTTGGAGTAAGAAAGAACTTATATCCATACCTCCACCCTCTTCTGGGCCCCAGAGTTCCACCACCCCATCTTTTACCTCTCCTTGCTTCCCCCTCTGTCCCCTATCGTTCACTGGGTTCCAGGGCTGCCACCTCCTTCGCCTCAGGCCTTACCTCACAGATCTCCCCCACAGCTGCTGTTCGAGGTTGGTCTCCTGGGACCAGGTTTTCACCCTCTTTTGGTTCAAACTTTTCCTTCTCTTGCTCTGACAAGTCCGCAGCCACCTTCCGGATGTCCTCCTCCCCTGGCACCTTGACTGCAGCCACCAGAGGCACAAGTCAGGAAATAGCAATGCCCCTCCTTATGCCCCAATCTTCAGAATACTGAAGTTTCAAGAACGAAAGTCTTTGCCAGAACCCCAGGGCTAAGGTTGAAGGAGAACTATTGGTCTGCTATGTGGCTGGAACCTGTCTGGATCTGGGGGGGAAGGGGAGGGGCAGAGAGACGGTTTGGTTGATTTTCCCTCTCCCAGAAGCCTGGCTCTCCACTCACTCTGGATTCCTTTGGCCCCAAGCTGAATGCGAGCAAACTCGGTGATCACAGCACACCTGGCAGGAGACGGGGGGGTTACCTCCGGTAACAAGGCTGCTGCCTCGGAGCTCTCCTCAGCACAGGTACCCCCACTGCCCTTACTCAAGGGTGTTGCCCCGCCCTGACCCTCTCAGCTCACTTCCCTGGCCCCAGCATTGCAAATTCTAAAGAGTAGCCCCACCCACATAGTTAAGACGTTAAATGCAAAATCGGCCTTCAGATTCACAGAATTCAGAACATCTGATGACCTTTGTAAGTCCTTTTAGTTTTATCCATCAACTCAAACAAAGAATAGGAAGAGTTGTGAGGTGTGACTTGCAGAAAACAACCTCTGTCTAGAAAGAACTACAGGAACTAGCCCCGGGAGGTAAAAAATCCATTGTGATGTTCCCAAGTTAAAAAGAGACGAGCCTGAAGGTGGAAGACCCCACTGTGTAAGTACCTTTCCAGTCCTCTGCCCCCCAAAGCTTCCAAAAATGGGGCTTTGAGGCTAAGCCCCTCCATTTTCCAAGTTGCCGGCTCCTGAATTAACTTAATTCTTTCCTTCCAACTCTGTGTCAATAAAAGGCAGCTGCAGGCAGCTTGTACTTATTTTGGTAACATCCTCAGCCTCAGTGACCCACCCCCCCCCCTCCGCCAGGCTGACCCCAGACCCTTCCTCACGTCAGGTCCCGATTGAACTCCTGCACTGGATTGTAGAAGACTTCGTTGGCACAGGGGAAGACAATCTTGGCGGCCCCCTCGGTGACTATCGTCTCCTGGGCCGCAGGTGGGCGCTCTTCTACTTGGGACCCGGCGTCATTCCCCATAGCTCCTGGGTTCGGCCGCCCTTGGCGCTGCCCCTCCATAAACTGGGCTCTTGAGAGGCTGCGAGCGGAGCGGAGAGTGAGGCTTAGCCAAAGAACGATCCTCGCATGGGACATTCGCGGACGCCTCTGCCCGTTAAGCCTAGTTCAAGGGGCCGAGGAGGGTAGAGAAAGAGGATCACACAACTGTTTTTCGGAGCCGGGTGGCCTACACATCTATAAAATACAGACTAAATAAACCCAGCGGCTTCAGGAAACCTATACTCTCCGTTTTCGGTGGCACTGCTCCCTGCGGAGCCGGAAGCCCTCAGGCAGGACCGACACCTGTCCATATTCCTCCCGGAACCACCCAGGCTTTGCTCACCTCTCCGCACAGAGAATCGAACTAGTCTCGGTGCACGTTTCACGGCTTAGAACCCGGGCGCCGCCATATTTGCAGGGATCACGTGACAGGATTTAGCCAACCAATGACTCGACTCACGGTGGGCGACAGCAATCAAAACTCACTGCAAAAAAGGAGCGTGCTGCGTATCCTGTGCGAGTAGCTTTGCAATACAGCAGCTCTCCTCGAAGGAAAAACGTCATTAGTCCTATTTCATGGAAGAGGATCTTCTGGCTCAGAAAAGGGGCAGTAAGCGGAGAACTCAACACCTGTTGATGTCTCCTGTCTGCTGTTTACACATCATTTCAGAACACCCTGTAGGAATAAAAGATTCAGGAATCGGATTTCTGGGCTTGAATCCTATTCCCACCACATGCTCTGGGCAAGTTATTTACACTTTTGGGCCCACACTTTCCTCACCTGTTAAGTCAGAGTCCTATCCTCCAAGAGCGAGCAAGGATTAAACGACAGATTTTCTATAGGGTATGAAAACAGCGATTCTAGCAAAGAAAGCGCTAACTCCTAACCAGTGCGCAAAGGTAGCCCCGACCGCATGGGTTCCAGATCTCCTTACTACTTGCTTTTAACTCTGCTTAAGTTTCTCCTTTTGCAAAACGGGCGAAACTTTTTAACGTGTTAGGAGTTGTGGTGAAAACCGAACGAGTTGCTGCAGGAAAAATGCTAGCGGAAACTAGCATCGCGTTAGTAACCAAAAAGTCTTAGCTTTTATTGTCGGTTTTTAAAGCTTAAATTAAATCTTGGAACCCTTCATCACTTCCCTGCTGTGTGATCTCGAGCAGGTTTCCTGACTCTCTGTGCAACTAGCTACTTCCCTCTAAGAGTTTAAACACAGTGCCTGGCGTAATAGCATCATTACTGTTTTTATTCTACAGGAAACTAAAGTTGAGAAACGCAAAGCGACTTGCTCCAAGGTCGCGGGACTCGAAGATGGAGGGACAGGAATTCGAGCTAGTTAGCCTGCAGAACCAAGGTACTGTACTGGCCAGCACCCCGAGGGGGCGCAGGAGGGAGGAGACGGAGTTGGTAAGCAGGGGCGCGCTCGGAGCTCTGCTGGCCGGGCCTAGGGGCGGGGACTAGGGGGCGTTGTGTAGGCGGGGCCTCGGCCGTTTCTTTCCGGCCTGGCTGCGGCGGCGGCGCGGCGTGCGCTCGCTCGGCACTCGGCTGGAGCGGCCTGGCCCACAATGAATGGCCGCCGCGGCTAACGCTGTTGCTGAGGCGGAGGCCGCGGAGGCGGAGGCCGAGGCCCCGGCGCAGGGGGGCGCGCCCCGGGCCCAGGCCCAGCCCCAGCTGCCGCTGCGGAGCCCGCCGGGAGCCCCCGGAGCGCCGCCACGGCGCAGGTGAGACGGCCAGCCGCAGGCCCGGTTCTGACCTCCTTGCCCAGCCGGGGCGGCCGGCGGGTGTTGGGAGCCGAGAGGGAGGGCCGGGAGCCCGGGTGGGCCGGGGCTGAGCCGCCTCGCAGCCCGCGGGGCCAGGGCTGGGGAATGCGAGAGGCCCAGCCCCCGCGACGGTCTAGAGTGTCGGGCCAGGCCGCGGGTCTGGGTCCGATCCCACTTCCGTCGGGGCGGGGGCTGGGCCGGGGCGCCCGGGAAGTTGGGAAAGTGGGGAGCCGCGCAGCTGGGAAGCAGCCGGGGGGAGGGGTGGAGGCGGCGGGCCGCTGGGGGGAGGGGCGCAGAGGGAGCGGCGGGGGCGGGGCCGCGCACAGGTAGCGTCCGGCGGCGGGGGCGGGGCGGCTCGGGTTACCCCGGGGGCTACTGGGGAGCAGCCCCGGAAATGGGGCGCGGGGCGGGGGTTGATTGGAGATCCCAAGGGATGTTTGCGCGCGGGTGGGTAGCGGGTCACATGAGGTCGGGGTTCTAGGAGGCATCCAGGACCTGGGGGTCGTCAGGTAAGGGGAGGGACGGCGGTAGGACCTTTGGGAGCTGCGAGGAGGGCAGAGCTTTGGTCTAAGCTGGTCGGGATGTGGGAGCAGGTCAAGAAAAACGAGTATGACCAGAAGGGATACGGCCAACTGTACCCCGATGACCCCTCCCAGTGTCTGCGCAGGGTCGGACCCGGGGGGGTTTCCTCTTTTCTTCCCACACCTCTTCCCTGAAGGCTCTGCCAGCTGCTCTGAGGCGCAGGCCAGTGGGTGGGTGTTGGTGTGGGGCTGCAGCCGACAAAGTCTGGAAGGGAATGCCTCGAGGGGCATCGTGTTTGCCACGTGGGTGGTCCTCGCCCGCCCCGCCCCCACCCGGATGCCCTTCAGGGAAGCGGCCCCTGGTGCTGCACACTTAGGTGCCTTTCGGGGTCTTGAATTTTTGGGACCGGAGCCTAAGGAATAAGAATTTACAGCCCCTGTCCTATGCTAGTCCTCTCCCTTGCACTCAATCCCAGAACCTGAGTTTTGTGCCTCACCTCAAAGGTGAAAAATTGGGGAGGTGAACGACAAAAGTTTGTTGGTTTGGTTGTATCTTGGAGATTGTTGATGGGGCGAAGGCAGGTCACAAAGTGAAGGGTAAAGGGATGAAATCGGCAGAGGCCTTGGGGACTCCTGCTCCCCTTGGACTACTGGGCCGGGCCCAGGGTTGAGCTCACAGATTGCTCACTGTCAGTGGGTCCTCTTAGCTTCTCTCTGTGGCTAGAGGGAGAAACTGGGGGTGTGTCCTGGCTTGTGTTATGACTAAAGATTGGCCCATCTGGGATTGACTGGCCAGTTTAATCCTCTAGGTGCCCAAATTGGCCTGCCAGGGTGTGAAATGGAGGAACTCTGCTGTCCACACGGCCCTTTCCTCCTATCCCAGGGGTGGCTCAGTCCCAAGGTGCTGGAATAGGGGAAGCTTACTTTCAGACTGGTTACACCTTCTCCCCCATTCTCTCCTGGGAGCCCAGAGGTCAGGGTTCCCCGTAATGAGGACAGGATATTGCTGGGTCTGAAGTGGGGTTTTGCTTTGCGTGCCTAGGCTGTGTTTTCCCCATTTGGATTCCTTGCCAAGCCACTCCAGGTGTTGCTCCTCCTTGGTAGACTAACACTGCCTGTTACCAAGGTGTCCTGGGACTTGGCCTTGGGATCCTCGGTCCCAGCAGGAGCCTCAAACTGCTGGGTTGAGTGGTATCCACTGGTTCTTCTGAGTCTAATGATGACTTACCATCCTGATTCCTTTGTGTCCCCAGGCCCCTGTAGTTCCCAGCACCCCTACCACTACTAGCTTGAGCCCTTCTCCCCTTTCTCCCTGCCCTGGCTGGCCCCACATTCTGGGAGTGGTGCAGGAGCCAGGCTGCCTGCCCCATGGGAAACGGCTTTCTGTTCTCTCTTTGCTGCTGCAGCCAGTTCTTTGGGGTGATTTGAATGCACCTCTCGCCAAGCCCTGTCTTTGTAGGACCAGCCTCCTCTGGTGTCACCTCAGGGCCTTTGCACCTGTTCCCTCCTCCCTTTGCCTAGGTGTTAACACTTTTATTTCCTGCCTTGTTAGGGCTAGGATCTCTAGTCCCAGTTTGAAACAGGGTCAGAGATGAGTAGGTGCTGGAGAAGGGTAGGCATTGGGCCTGATTGTTGGGGGGTGTCAGGCAGGGCCTTTGCCTGGAACTAGAGGAGAAGGCACTGGTAGTTACAACTTGGGGTGTACAAACAGTGGGGCAAGTATGTTCCCATATACTCCAAGAGGACAGTTTCACCATTGTGTACTGATTCCCTGCCCGGAGCTGAGGGAGCGGCCAGCTCTCTAGTGAGTTGGGCTCTGCTGCAGGTGACCAGCCTCAGACAAGGAACCGGTCCAGAGAGTTCCAGGTCGCTCTCTGTGAAAATAAGATAGCATAACAAGAGGAAGACACAGGGAGCCAGGAGGGGTGGAGAGATTTCGGTTGGGTGGTCAGAGAAGGCTTCCAGAGAAGGCTTCCGGGAGAGCCTTGGACAGAATAATAAAGAGATGAGCGGGGGAGGGGCACCCGAGAACACATTCAAAGCTTTTGTTGAGTATGTGCCAGGCTCCCACTAAGAGCCTGAAACGTTTTCTCTTCTTGAGGGAAGGAGTGAGGGATGACCCTCCTGTGGAGACAGATTCTTAGTGCTGTCCACAGGAAGGAGAAAAGCCCTGTCTTGGCTTTCTGGAGCTCCCCAGCAACCCCAGATGAAAGTTCAGACCCCTTGGCCGGCATCCAGGGTCTTTTAAAATCCGGCCCCCTGGCTGGACAGTGGGGAGCCCCAGCAGGCACTTAATTTGGGCTTCGGAGAAATCTGGGTTTTGGTAGGATGGGTTAGCAGGATAGACTAGGAGGTTTGGCCCAGAGGTGGGGGTTCGGAAAGACTGGGGGTGGCCAGGGGAGGTCTGACCCTGGAGTTGGAGCTCATAGCCAGAGCCCATTACTGAGAAGGGACCCTGCCAGGCCCAGGTGGGACACCTGAACTGTGCCTAGGGCACTGAAGGCATCCTGTCCTTGTCACCCTGCTCCCTCTCCTGGGTGGTTGTGAGCACAGTTCTGTGCTCACACTTCTCCCAAGTCCGAGGCTGGTGGGGGCCTGTGTGTTGTCCTCACCTGTTGCTGTGCAGGAAACTCCATTCCCATTATCTGAAGCCTTTGATAGTGGCCCTTGCCTCCCTGCATTTGTTCCCTGGGAACCCTCTGATCACAGAGACCAGGAGGTGGCAGACTGCGCTTTGTGTGGGTGCCATTACCCTTGCTCGTCCCCGCCTTAGCAGAAGTCTCGGTATCCTTGGAGACCGGGGGGCCTTCCATAATGCCTTTGTAGGGGATGTTGGTCAGGGCAAGCAGGCAGTGCTGTGGAGCCTTGTGACCAGAGCCACTTTGCTAAGCGGTAAGACCCTGTTCAGAGCTTTTGACCTCTTTTTGAGATAGTCTAATGATGTAGTTGGTCTTTTTTGTTTGTTTTTGTTTTGAGACAGGGTCTCTGTGTAGTTCAGGCTGCCCTTGAACATACCATGTGGCCCAGGCTGGTCTTGGGTCGATCCTCCTGTTTTAGCCGTCCTGAGTGCTGGAATTACAGGCATGTGCCACCATGCTGGATGTAGTTGGTCTTGAACTCACTTTGTAACCCAGGCTGACCTCAAACTTTTGGCCTCAGCCTCTTGAGGGCCAGGATTACAGGTGTGTGCCACCATGCCTGGCCCTTGAGTCTCTGCTTCCCAGTCTGACAAATGGGGACAAGCAGTCGTTCTTGTCCTGCAGTGTTTACAACCAGGGCAAACCTGCCCCCTCCAGAGGCTTGCAATGTCTGGGAACGTTCTGTGGTTGTCACAAGTTGGAGTGCTGCTGTTGTCAAGTGGGCCAAGGGGTCAGGAATGCACTACAGCCTGGTACATTGTGTACAGCAACCCCCCCACAGAGAAAGATCTGGGCATCTCTGGCCTGTGGGTATCGTGAGGATTACAGTCAGAGGTGTGGGTGGCGGGACCAGACACTGCTATGAAGACACAACATGGGGACCCTTGGGGAATACTCCTCTTACTCCCATGAAACCTGTGAAGTCCTGAGAGATACTGAAAGGTCCTTCCTCTCATGTATTTTATAGTCCAGGGAGAGGCCAACGGCATAGATGTGCACAACTTTCATAACTGGTGTTCCTAAGTGCCACCTACAAGCTAAGTCCGGACTTGCCCGGGTTCTTCAGTTATTTACTCCTTAGAACAGCCACATGGCACATGGGGTGGCTGCTGCTGTCAGCCTGTGTACACTTGGGGATACTGACGTCAGGGGCCATCGATGTTACAAATGTTTTCTAGGAGGACCATTGGGAGCTTGAAGATTTGTAAGGGATTTGAGCCTAGTGAGGCACAGTTTGCCCTATGTGTCTGCAGGTTCCCTGGATTCAGCAAAAATCAGCTAGAAGGTATTTGAAGAACTACTCCGTGCAGTCTGCAGAATATTACAAACGTGGGTTCTTGACATTCCCTAGACATTACAGTATAACAGATCTGTGTAGCACTGTTATTATACTAGGTGTTGGAGGTCAGCTGGAGAGTGCTTAGAGTTTGTGGGAAGACACACATAGATTTTGTACAGAAAAACTACTGTTTATATGAAGTACTTGAACATCCGCAGACCTTGGTGCCTTCAAGGATCCTGGCATAACTCCCTCTGGTTGCCCAGGTACAGTTGTTGTGACTCACATCCTCACTCCTGCTGGAGTCTGTGTGACGCGACCTCAGCACATCTCAACATCTCATTTCCAGCAAACCACCCTTTCTCAGCCCCTCCTCCTCCATGTCAATCACATCAGTGACATGGGTGTTATATCAGGACCTTGGCACTTGTCTTTGGGTCTGGACATACTTGGAAGTGGTCTGGTTTCACAGCCAGCATGGTCTCAGGACAGAGGCAGAGCTCCTGCTGGCTCTTGGAAAAGTAGGAGCTGGAACTGACCAGATTGGAACACTGTGAGGGGGCTGAGGCAGTGGGGGGCTGCTCATCTCTGGGGGAGGGTGGGATGGAGGGAAGCTGACAGGCGAGGACTTCCCTGGCAGGATTGCATACCGCTCTGACTCCCAAGGGGCACCTGCGATGGGGAGGGTACGCCCCAGGCAACCAGAGGACCCCCATTTCTGGAGGTCAAAGAATCTCAGCTCTAGGCCTGGCCTAGCCTAGCCTGGGGACCTTCCTGGCCTGTGGTTTCTCTGAGCCCCCTTTCCTGTCTGAAATGGGTGTGTCCCCACTGCCTCACAGCAGTGCTCCTCAGACAGGAACCACTGTGTAGACCGGGGGCTGTCCTGTGGGCCTGGGCCCCATTCCTATTTGTCAGGTGGCAGGGAGCCTCAGGTGGTCCTTGGGAGCCATGGAGAGGGCAAGAGAGGGGCCTTGATAGAGTGCCTGCTGCTGCACAGTAGGCCAGCGCACAGTGGGTGCTGCTGTCACTAATCCTATCAGGGCTGTTGATCTGATGACAGCCTTTCAGGGAAAAAAGTTGAATCAGATATACACATACTTAAAAAGGCATCTTCTGGGGCTGGGGATTTAGCTCAGTGGTGCCGCCACCTGCCTGGAAAGTGAAAGGTCCTGAGTTCGATCCCCGGTACAAAAAAAAAAAAGTCACCTTCCAGGCAGCAACTCCCACAGCCAGGCAGCACTCTTCCCCAGTGCTGTGCCGTGCTCGCCTGTGCTGCCTCCTGCACCTGCGCCCCACACAGGCTCTGTGGGTCCCCATCACCTGGATAAAGGATGAAGGACCTTCCTGAGCTTTCCTCCTGGTTAAATTTGGAGTTGATGTTTCCCTTAATCTACATTTTGTCTCAGTCCATTTGGGGTACAGTAACAAAATGCCTCATACCACCTGCTAATTTTTGAACAGAAAGTTGTAGGGTTGTTTTGTTTGTTTTTGAGTGTGCATATGTGTTGCAGAGCTGGGAATCAAACCCAAGAGTGCTGTAGCACTGAGCTATGTCCCCCAACTCGCTCTTTTTTTGGGGGGGGGGTTGAGACAACACCAAGTTATCTGGGTAGGACTCAAACTTGAAGACCTCCTGCCTTAGCCTCCCTGAGTGCTGGGATTATAGGCATATGCCACCGTGCAGGCAAAAGGTGGTTGGTTTTTTTTTTAACTTTTTTCTTTCTTTCTGGTGTGCTGAGCATAGAACCCAGGGACTCTGTGTGTTAGACCAGTACTTTACTGTGAAGCTGCGCCTCCACTCCCCACAGAAATGTGTTGCTCACAGCACTTGAGACTTAGAAGTCTAAGATCAAGACACCAGTGGGTTGAGAGTGTGGTGAGGGGACTTGGTCCTCAGCAGTGACACATCCTCACAGGGCTACAGGTGGGCAAGCTCCCTCTGGCCTGTTATCAGGGCATGGAGCTCACTGCTGAGGGTGGAGCTATTAGGGACTCATCCCCTCCCCAGTACTATTGCATTGGACATTGGTTTCACCATAAGAATTGTATTGGGCGAGGCTTGTAGCTGAGTGCTGGAGCACTTGCTGGCATCTGCTAGGCCTGGGGTTTGATTCCCCTCCCCCAGAAAAAAGAAAAGGAAAATGTGTTTAATATATTGCTGTGTAAGGATAGAACTCAGGGCCTCACATAAGCTGGGCAAGCACTGTACCCCTGGGCTACATCCCTAGCCCTTTATTTTTTTCTTTTGATGTTCAGAATGGAACACAAAGCCTTGCTCCTGTTAATCATATATTCTGCCATTGAACTACACTCCCCCAGCCCCTCGAATTTTGGAGGGATGCAAACATTAAAGCCATAGCAAGCACATCAGTGCCGTACAGCTTCTTTGGACAGTTAGCCAGGGCGTCTTTTTTTTGAGACAGGGTCTCGCTCAGTCTGGCCTTGAAATTGTGGCAATCCTCCTGCCTCAGTCTCCTGAGAGCAGGGATTACAGGCATGTGTCACCATGCCCAGCTATTTTCTGTGCCTTTGACAGTCCCCCATGAGGCTGTGATCTGTTGACCCCGCCTGTGCTGGCTGGGGAATTCCTGAGTGCTTTTCCCAAACAGCAGGCATTTTCCATTCCCAGGAATAGTCCTGCGGGGCATGTGACTCGACATGGGAGGCACCATCCACTCAGGGCATGGAGCCTGAGCTGGGCCCCTGGCTGCAGGCCATCCCCTGGGGCAACTCACCTGGTGTTTGGCCAGGTTAGTGGTTCCCAGATCCCTTGCTGTTTTAGACACATTATTGAGGAACAAGAAAGAGTAAGATTGGAAGTAATGGGAACAGTTACTCAGGAACTTTACATAGACACCTCTACTGTGTGTGGTCACAGTGGTGAGCCATGAAGGTAAACTCCCTGACCCCCTGATGCCAACTCGAAGCTGGCACTGTGGCAAATGCCCTCCATCGCAGAGTGCTGGGTGACAAGACGTGCACCACGACTGATTGTCTTACAGCCCGCAGAGCTGGCATTTGAGGTCAGGGTGCCAGCATGGTTGGATTGACATGAGGGCTGTCTTCTTGGCTTACAGATGGTTGCTTTAGGTCTTCTACCCTTCTGACCCCCTCAGGGCTTAATTTCCTCCTAGAGACAGGCCTGTGTGATTTCCACATGGGACATAGTTCCCAGCAGAGCCCTGAGACAGGGCATGACAGCCACAGGTGACAGCCTTCTGTAGAAGTGCTATGCTGTCAGTCTGCCACAGTCCCTCCAGGTCAGCTCTAGTGTCTCTTGTAGCAGGGTCAGTGCCCTGGCTTGGAGTGCACTGGTCCGTGCAGTACTGCTGAATAGCCACAGCCTCCACCAGGCCCCCAGCTCCCAGGCATCCTGCCCCAGTCTGGAACTTGGCAAATATTTGTCCGGTGGCTCTTGAGTGATCATGGAAACCATGCTCCCACGTGGACCGGGACTGGTGATGCTGGGGGATCCTCTCCACCCTCCAGGGCTGGGCTGCCCAGGTCTACCCTCTCCCACCAGGGTGAGTGTGTGGAGTATGAGGAGAGATGGTTCTGTGTGATTTTCTGCCTGTTGAGAGTTGGCAGTGTGTGGTGCCTCTGTTGTGAGGGTTAAGGTGGGAAGTGAGTGAAGGCACCCTGCAGGGAGGTGGAGGCAGAGCAAGGGGGAACACCACTCCACCCAGTGTGCCTGACCCGAGAGAGACCTGAGGACCTTTGATCTGGGTTTGGAGATAGCCAGCCCGTGCTGGTGGCTCTCAGTGTGGTGGGGACAGACTGGGCAGGTTGAGAGGCCTTTACCCCTTATCTCTCTGCCACCACTGCTCACCCTATCAGTGACATGGCCAGGGACCAGGTGCTCTGGATCAGCATTTCCTGTGGGTGGGGGTACACGGGGCTGGACAGAAGGGCACTGGGGTCTCTGCAGCTTGCAGACCTACTGCCCTGCTCCCCAGCATCACAGGGGAGGGAGGGGTCCTATGTGCTCTTGGCTGAGTCTTTTTGGACCAGTTGCTCCTACATGCTGCATTGCTACTCAGAGGCTGCAAAGCACTAGGCTCTGAGGCTGGGGCTGCCCTAAGGAAGGGACCTGGATTCCTGCACCCTAGCCTGCATGTCCACTACTTCCTGCTTCCCCCAGAACTTCAGGGTGTGCATTGCTGAGGACTCCCTGTGTGCCAAGTGCCTCACCATGCACCTGTGCTGTGTCCATTTTGGCGGGTGCAATCAGGCTTGCTTTCTTTTCCTTATTTGCTAAACAGTGTAGCTTAAGGACCCTGTACAAAGCATTTGCACAGTATTACAAGTTACAAAACATATCTGGGAGGATGCCCATAGGTTTTCTGGAAGTGCAGTGTCATCTTATCTGAGGCATGTAAGCGTCTGGTGTGTGGTATCTGCTGGACACTCTTCTTGTCGCCAGGACAAAATACCTGATACCTGTGACTTGAAGAAGTTTATTTTGGCTCACAGTTCCAGAGGGTTTATTCAGTGCATGGCCTGCTGGTTCCAAGGCAGAACTGGCATGATTGGAGGGTGTGGCAGGGGACAGCTGCTCACCTCCTGGCAGCCAGGAAGCAGAGAGAAGGGAGGAGCAAGGACCCCCTTCAGCCCAGCCCCACCTCCCAGCTGTACGCTCAGTCCTGAACTCATCCCTTAGTGAATCCACTGATAGGTCAGTGTACTTGTGATCTGGTCACCATCTGAAAGACCCACCTCTGAACACAGGGGACTTCTGGGGGACATTTTAGACCTAAACTACAACAGTATCTGCCCCCAGGGAAGGTTTCCATATTAGCATGTGTGTAGGGGGCATTGCCTGAGGCCCAAGTACATGCTAGGCACATGTACGACTGTGCAGGGTACTGGGGCTGGAACCCAGGCCTGGTACCTCCTCAGCAGGCTCTGTGCCCCAAGCTGCATCCCAGGCCCTCCACTGTCTTCATGCTAGCAGCTGTGTGAGTTGGGGTGGTGGCTCACCATGGTTTGGATTGGTATCTGCCTGGTGAGAGCTGGTGGTTTTGTGTAACTTTGTGGGTGTCATTCGGTTGGCAGTGGTGGCTCGTGGTGCTTGTGTACCGTGCCTTCAAGAGGTGTCGTGTGCCTGTGTGCATGCAGAGCAGGGGTGGCTTGCACTGCTGCATGGGGCCGGGATGCCCCACCAACGTTTAGGTAGGTTCCCTCAGGTGCATGCAGGTGAGTGTGCACATGCCACTGTCTGCGGGGGAACAGTGTCTGGCCACTGCTGTGTAGATGGCAGATTGGACACAGTATAGTTGGCTTTTAGTATTCATGGGTTCCACATCTTCAGATTCAGTCAACTGCACATTGAAAAGACTCAAAAAAATATTTCTGAGGATTAAAACATTTAGGGGGAAAAAAATGCCATCTGAGCTGGGTGTGGTGGGATACATCTGTCATCCCAGCATTCTAGGAAGTTGAGGCAAGAAAAGCTCAAGTTTGAGCCCAGCCTGGGCAGCTTTGCAACTTAGTGAGACTCTCTTAGAAGGGAGAGTGGGATTTACAGCTCAGGGAAAAGGCCTTGGCTTCAGTTCAGTCCCCAGTGCCACTAAAAAAATTGTATCTATACTGAACATGTGCAGACTTTTGTCATTACTCTCCCAACGTTCCAATCTATGTATGTAATGTTTACACCACCTGAATCAGCTGTTACCATCTAGAGATAGTCTAAAGTAGATGATGTGCACGGCTTCTGTGCAAAAACTGCAGTTGGATGTAAGGGACTTGAACACTTGCAGATTTTGCTGTCCTCCGGGGTTCCCAGGGAGCCGCCCCTCTCAGATACCGAAGGTTGACCATATGTCATAAAGGCAAGAGTGTTCTGGGACATGAGGGGCAGGTGGCCCTGTGCAGTCCTATCAGTGATGACAGATTGCATTGTGGGTGTCTGAGCTTCTGTCAGCTGAATTCCAGCCAGCAGGGGCCCTGAAGCAGGGCTGGGTGGCACTAGATCTGACTGCCTTACCTTTTTGTCTCCTGTCCCCTGTGCAGCCGCTGCCATGGCCCAGACTCTGCAGATGGAGATCCCAAACTTTGGCAACAGCATCCTTGAGTGCCTCAATGAGCAGCGGCTGCAAGGCCTGTACTGTGATGTATCAGTGGTGGTCAAGGGCCATGCCTTCAAAGCCCACCGGGCTGTGCTGGCCGCCAGCAGCTCCTACTTCCGGGACCTGTTCAATAGCAGCAGGAGCGCGGTGGTAGAGCTGCCGGCAGCTGTGCAGCCACAGTCCTTCCAGCAGATCCTCACATTCTGCTACACAGGCCGGCTGAGCATGAACATGGGTGATCAGTTCCTGCTCATCTACACAGCTGGCTTCCTGCAGATCCAGGAAATCATGGAGAAGGGCACTGAATTCTTCCTTAAGGTGAGCTCCCCGAGCTGCGACTCCCAGGGCCTGCATGCCGAGGAGGCCCCATCGTCGGAGCCGCAGAGCCCCGTGGCGCAGACGTCGGGCTGGCCGGTCTGCAGCACGCCGCTGCCCCTGGTGTCTCGAGTCAAGACAGAGCAGCAGGAGTCGGACTCCGTACAGTGCACACCTGTGGCCAAGAGGCTGTGGGATGGCAGCCAGAAAGAGGCTGGAGGTGGCAGCGGGGCCAATGGCAGCCGCAAGATGGCCAAGTTCTCTACACCAGACCTGGCCGCCAACCGGACGCCCCAGCCGACCCCGGTGGTCTCGGCCACAGTGGCAGCAGGGGGCATGATGAGTGGGCCTAGCACATCGGAGCGGACCAGCCCAGGCACCTCAAGTGCCTACACCAGTGACAGCCCTGGCTCCTACCACAATGAGGAGGATGAGGAGGAGGACGCAGGCGAGGAGGGTACGGATGAGCAGTACCGGCAGATCTGCAACATGTACACCATGTACAGCATGATGAATGTTGGCCAGACAGGTAGGGTGACGCCATGCACACCCTCTGCAGGTTTACACATGGATATGTGGCACATGTGCACATGCTTGCTCTCTCCCTGCAGCTGAGAAGGTGGAGGCCCTCCCTGAGCAGGTGGCCCCTGAGTCCCGCAGCCGCATCAGGGTGCGACAAGACCTGGCGTCTCTTCCTGCTGAGCTCATCAACCAGATTGGCAACCGCTGCCACCCCAAGCTCTACGATGAGGGGGACCCCTCGGAGAAGTTAGAGCTGGTGACAGGTATGCTGGTCACGCTCCATCCCCAGTTCCTTGTCTCCTACCCTTGGGCCTCTTGTCACACTGTGGTTAGGGGCTGCAGGTGCCCTCAGCCTGTTTCCCCACCTGGGCTTATGTGGGGTATGGCTTTGTTTGGTGCATGTCAGGGCTGTCTTGGGGTATGGGCTTCCCTACAGTGGGGCCTGGGCACCTCTGCTCCCTCTTGGCTGTCCTCTCTGACTTCAGGCCTCCTGGTCTGCTTCTTGGGAGATCAGGCCCCACTGAGTGCCCCAGGCCCAACAGAAAGGATAGATGGGTTCTGAGAAGGAAGCGGGGGAACATGGGACACCCTGGCCACCCTTTGCCACCTTTCTCACCAGGCACCAATGTGTACATCACAAGGGCACAGCTTATGAACTGCCACGTCAGTGCAGGCACGCGGCATAAGGTCTTGCTGCGGAGGCTTCTGGCCTCCTTCTTTGACCGGTAAGGCTCTCACCAGGGCCCAAGGTGGGGGCAGGTGGCCTATACCCTCAGCCACAAGAGTGCTGACTCTACCCACATTCCATCACCCCCAGGAACACACTGGCCAACAGCTGTGGCACTGGCATCCGGTCCTCCACCAATGACCCCCGACGCAAACCACTGGACAGCCGGGTCCTCCATGCCGTCAAGTGTGAGTGGCTTTCCAGAGCTCAAGGGCTGAGGTTGTAGGTCTTTCCCTCCCATGTTGGCCCTGAAGGATGGGTGGATTTGGTGCCAAGGAGGATTCTGAGGTGCAACCTGGGGTTGTTGGGAGTGGGATGTCATCAGATTGCTCATGGTTGGGGACAGTGCTGAGGGGAGGCAGGTCTCTATGAGGATCTCTTGCTTAGGGCTGTCATGGCAGGGTGGAAGTGACCAGGCAGCACCTATCAAAGGGGCAGCCACCATGTTGCCAGCCCAACAGGAGGAGGGTCCAGGTTTCTGGATTCTGTCAGATATTTGCCAGTTCTTTGGGAGCGTGGGCCTCCCATCAAACCCACAGGTGTAGGCTTGGCCTGAGCTGCTGCTCTGCCCACAGACTACTGCCAGAACTTTGCCCCCAACTTCAAGGAGAGTGAGATGAATGCCATCGCAGCTGACATGTGCACCAATGCCCGCCGTGTGGTGCGCAAGAGCTGGATGCCCAAGGCCAAGCCACCTCTGACGGAGGGGGATGCCTACACCTCCTTCATCAGCGACACGGGCAAGATGGAGCCGGACATGATGGGCATGGAGCACAGCTTCGAGACGGCCAGCCATGATGGCGAGGCCGGCCCCTCGGCAGAGGTCCTCCAGTAATGCACAGGACCCTCCCCGCGGGCTGTCACACTCCCCTCCCATCACACACCCACCACCATCTTGGTCACGAGCTACTGTCTACCCCTCCCCATGACCCGCGGGGGGCGCTGCATGCTCCCGGCCCCTCTGCCTCCTGTCCCACCCCTTCCCCACTGGAGCCAGGTGGAGAGGGCGGGCTGCCTGGGATGCGTGTGCAGTCGGGAGCCCTGTTCCCCTAATAGCCCTCTGGTCATTCCAGCTCCCAGGCTCGGCTTGGGGAGGGGCCGGCCTGGGGGGCCCTGGGGACTTGGGGTGCCCAGGTGCTCTCAGGACCCACCTACCACCTCCCAGTGCTTCCACATCTCCAAAGCGCCTTCCTGTCTGTGTCCCTCGTCTGTCCCTGTGCCGGGGGCTGGGTAGGCGAGGCCGGGGGACTCCACTGCACAGCTAGGGAACAGGTTCAGGTGACTCCCAGAGCAACTCCACAGCCGATGGTCAGAAGGTGGCCAAGGTGGCCCATACCCCTCTCCTGGCCCTTTGCTCTGGTCTCTGTCACCCCTTGGGCCCCCTGGGGTCCAAGTGAGGCTGGTCCTGAGTGAGGGGGCCTCTTGGGGAGTGATGGGGGTCTCAGAGGTCAGGAGGATGGGGTCCTGGGCTCACAGCAGAGCATGTGGGTGTGCGCGTGTGCATGTGTAGGTTTGCTTTCAGAACAGATGGAGGTAGAAGAGGCAGAAAGACCAGGGTTGGAACTGGGGGAGCCGGCTGAGGGTTGCCCTCCCCCATCACCACCCCGCCCCACGGCAGGGCTCCCAGCCCCTCACCCACTGTACATACTTTTTAAGAATTTTTTTAGCGAATGAAATACTGAAGTATAAGATTTCCTTTTATTTTTCAAACCAACGGGACTGTGTCTGAGGTCCCCCTGGGTCCCAGGGGCCCCGTGGAAGGCAGGACAGGTGGGCAGGCTGAATGCGTGCATGGTTGGAATGTGGGTGCCTGGGCTCCAGGGGTCCAGCCAGCCCCTCCTCCTCCCTACCCCAGGGCTGTCATTTTTTTTGGGTGTCCTAGGCCTTGGCTGACAGCTGAGCCTGGGGGGCGGGCAGAGCAGGGCCCACGTCCATTGTTAGTGGTTATTTGTGGAATTTTTCTCTCACCATTCCTTTTCGTTGCCCAGATTGCGTGGTTGTGGTTTTGTTGTGAGTTACAGGTGTGAATGGAGGGTACCCCCCAGTCATTTCTCCATTGCACATCTTGCTCCACCCTGTGCTCCCTGCCTCCTCCCCTCCCCAAGCTCCTGCCCCTGGCTCCCAGCTTCCTCTTCCCAGGCAGGGATGGGATAAGGTAAGGGGTCAGCAGGGCCTGGGGGTGGAGTGAGGCAGCTGGACTGGACCTTGGGAATCACAGTTGGAGACCTGTCCCCAGCCCAGCCTGCTGGGCTCCCTCCTGACATCTGCTTGTTGCAGGGTGGGGGTGTCGGGCCTGCTTCCTGGGCCCACCCCAGCACCTTAGCCCTGGTGGTCCAGTGTGGGAGGGGGAGTCGACACCCCCAGCTAAAGCACAAGCACCTTAGTCGCACTCCCCCTCCCTCCCCCACCCACCACAGCGCTGATCCCAAAGCACAAAGTCCTGGTCACTTGGAGAGCAGCTGGCCCCGAGGGGCCCTAGCCAGACCCCAGAAGGAAGTAGGTGGTCCCAAGAGGCCCTCCCTGCCCTTTCTCTAGCAGGACACCCTGCAGAGCTGGGTGAGTGGCAGAGCCTGTGGGTTTTAGGGACCCCAGGAGGTGTTCCTGACTCCCTGGGTGAAGTGGGGGAGGGCAAGGGGTGCAGGGGAGGAGACTCCTCACTAGGAGAGCCAAAGACAGGGTTGTGCCTTACCCGGGAGCCACCCCTGCACCCCTCCTGCCCCACCAGGCAGCCAACTGCCTCTGTCCTGTCCTCTGTCCCCTGCCCACCCTCCCTGCCCTCCTCTGAGCTGCATGGTCCCCCCCACCCTGGGCAGCCCAGAGGAACAGGAACGGAAAACATCTCCTAGAAAAGCAAAGGACTCTAGGGCCCTCTCCCCGACTCCACTGGCCGCCCACATCCCTCTCAGGGGACAGGTCACTCCCCCAATCCCTGTGAAGTGCCAACGCCCTCCCCACCCCGGGCCGCACCCCCCACCCCTCCCTGGCCCGAAGTGAGATTGCACATTAACTACTGTAAGGAGAGGAGTGGCGTTAGGAAATGTGAACCTGATACTGATGCTGATGCGGAGAATAAACAGACGCCTTTGTAACAGCCCTGCCACGCCTGCTGCTCACTGAGGTTTGGGGGTACTCCGGAGATGTTAGCACCCACTGCCCAAGAAGCTTGGGGCAACAGTGGCTCTATTGGTGCCCCCTGCCTGACTGGCCAGTTCCTGTCTCCCCCCCCACCCCTGCACCCAACTCAGCCAACAAACCATGAGTTGCAGGATTGGGTCTTTCTGCCTGCCAAGCAAGCTCCACCACAGCCCAGTCACTCCTCCCAGCCCAGCATCACAAGCTTTATTTCATCTGCTTTTTAAACATGGGCAACTCTACCCAGGTGCATGCCTCACGCTATAGAAAGGATGGTTAGCAGGAGGGTGCTAGACAGTCAGGTCACTGGGAATGGAAAAGGTGCCGGCATCAAGCCCCAAGCTGAGTTCATCCCGATACGTGATGTGGGAAGGTGAGATGTCTGTGGTGACACTTCAGTCACCCAGCCACTCGGGTGCCCTTGAGGGGAGGCCAAGGAGAGGATTTTCAAGAGCCACTCTGACCAACAGAAACCCAGTGGCCCTGATGACAGAGTCCCCTTGCTAACAGTGTCTTGCTTTGGTAGCACGTGAGCAGCCCCACAGAAATGAGAATGGCCCTAGCTTTTAACTGCAGGAGACTCATTGGTTCCAAGACCCCCTTCTTCAGATTCCAAACTCTGGGAATGCACAAGACACCTATTTAAAAATAAAATAGGGCCAAGATTTAGCTCAGTGGTTCTGCTGCCTGCCTCACAAGTGCAAGGTCCTGAGTTTGGTACCTGGTACCAAAAAAAACAAAAAAAAGTTTCTGCATATGAACCCAGTGCGTTTGTACTGAGCTACATTCCCAGCAACTCTAACCTCACCTGACTTTTAAAACAAATTGAGATGGGGGTCTTGCTAATGTAGTTCAGGCTGGCCTCAAACTCAATGCAGTTCTGCCTCTGGCCCCCAGAGTGCTGGGACTACAGGAATGTGGTACCACTAATGTGCCTGCCAGCCTAAACCAGTGGTACTGTGTATCACTGTCCTGTGCCACCCAATGGGACAGTTATGTATGTACCACCAGTGGTTCAGAGCTGCCAGGCAGCTAGAATTACACCTCTATTGTGAACAGGTTAAAACGCTGTAGGTGACGCAAGATAGAGTTTAAGGGCAGACTGCAGTACGTAGTGACACCCTATCACAAAAAACCAAAACCAAAATGTCTTTAAAGCAGCTGTTCAGGTCCATGTCTAGGATTACCTTCCTTAGGCATAGAAAAATGATGTGAAGGCTAAAGCTAAGAAGCTCAAGGCAAAAAAAGAGAGCAAGAAATCTGAGAAGTTTTCAATGGTAACAAGTTATCTAGTATTAAAACCAAAAATAAAAGTCTTCCGCATGCAGTACTGGCCATTGGATTCCCTAACATACTTTATGGGAACAGCTGGTGACCACCACAGGCATCCCAGCAGGGTCCCTCAAGTTTGCAGTCAACACACCAAAAGATGCCAACAGGTGTAAATAAGGCTGGGGTTTTATTTCCAACTTGGTGCACACAGAAGGTGCAGGGGCAGATGACTCTGGGGCCCCAGACCGGGACAGGGTGCTATGTGTCCAAGGTCTCCCTGCATCTGTCAGTTTGTACCTGGGACAGGACCAGGGTTCCACCACCTCAGGATGAGACCCTTGGG
Source organism: Heterocephalus glaber (assembly GCF_000247695.1). The sequence continues at coordinate 677,977 of NW_004624901.1, forward strand.
GGCAGGGCCAGGTACAAAGTACATTCATGGCCCTGTGGGCACCAGGGAGGGCCTGGGTCAGAGGGAAGACGAGAATGAGGAAGAGAGCCATGCCCAGCAGCACCACAACTCCACATCACTGTTGCAGGTCTGTCTGGGGACGGAAGGGTGAGAGGTCACAGGAGAAACAACTCCTTTATTCCTGGTTTTTTGTTGTTTTTTTTTTCCTAAGTCTGTCTCACTATGTACTTCAGGCTGGCCTTGAAATTGCAGTAGTCTTCCTGCCTCAAGACTCCCAAGTGCTGGGATTAGGGCCCCACCATGCCGAGCTGACCTCATTGTGAGATCACAAAGTGTACTCGCCACTCATAATGTGCACTTGGGCCATCTTCCTGAGGACCCTGTCCACTGGGGACTAGGTGTGTTCCATGTCATGTGCAAAAGTGGCCAGCGTGGTGCCAGGACCAAGATGGCATTCATCGCCAGGGCACCTGTGCACCAGTGTCTCTGAGGCATCCAGCCCACACTGGGCTTCTCCCCAGCTTGTGTTTCAGAGCCTGGGTGTTCTGACACCAATCTAGGTTGCTGGTCCAGGATCAGCTGCAGAGTGGAGGGTGGGCATGCAGTAAGCAAGGACCCTGAGTGGTTCATGGACACCCCCAGCCCGGGGTCCCTGCCACCTATGCAAATCTGCTGGCATCCAGCAGATTGCTGTGTGACACCTGGGCAACTGGCTTGCCTGCTGGCAAGATGGGTGGTTTACATCTCTAATCCCAGTACAGTACTGGGGAGGCTGATGTAGGAGGAACACTGAGAGCTCAAGGCCAGCCTGGGCTACATAGCAACTCAAAAAGACCTACAAAAAAAAAAATAGTAGTGTGCCTGAGACTACTTCCTCAGTCTGCCACTTGCTAGCAAAGTGACCCCAAGTGGTGTTATGTGACCACCTAGGGCCTCTGTTCCCCCATTTGTAGAACTGGGAAATCTAATCCTTGTTTCCTAGGGTTGGAATGAGGATCTAAATGAGTTGCTCCACGGGGAATATGTGCTTGACACACAGTAATGACTCTTGGCTTTTCCTACTGTTTTTAAAGTTACTTCACAATGCTGAGAGGCACAGTCACTGGCTGGACAGCCTAGACTTGAATTTGTTTTCCATCACTTGCTGGGTTAAGCTTGAGTCGCTCCCCTCTGCCCTTACTCAGTCCTTGCTTCCCAGGACTGGGTGCAGGAAAATGAGTGAAAAATCATTTATTTATTTTACCTTGTTTTTCTTCTTTTTTCTGTTCTCTCTTGGGATTGAACCCAGGATCTTCATACTGAGCTCCATCCCAAGCCCTTTTTTGTTTTTGGTCTTTTTTTTCCCCCCAACTTTTTGAGACAAGGTCTTGCTGTGTAGCCTAGGCTGGCCTCAGACTCATGATCCTCCTGCCTCAGCCTCCCAAGTGCTGGGATTACAGGTGTGCACCACTGTGCCTGGCTTTTTTGTTTTGTTCTTTAGTCCTTTTTAATATTTTCATTTGGAGATGTCGTGTTAAGTTAAATTGCCCAGGCTGGGCTCAACTTTAGGATCCTCCTGCCTCAGCTTCCCAGAGTATTGGGATTACAAGCATGTGTCACCAAACCCAGTTTTTCTTTTCTTTTCTTTCTTTCTTTCTTTTTTTTTTTTTTGACTGTCTGGGTCCAGCCCAGCCTAAATGTTACTGAAATGTTCCATATTAGCCTGTCAACAGCTGTATTTCAAAGTTTTGATTTTAGGGCCGGGGATCTAGCTCAGTGGTTCTGCTGCCTGCCTCGCAAGCAAAAGGACCCGAGTTTGATCCCCTGTACCAAAAAAAAAAAAAAAAAAGTTTTGATTTTAGTTCCCAAAATCAAATGCAGAAGGCAGGAGGGCACGAATTCAGGGTGCTGATTTCGAGGCCAGCTTGGGCTACATAGCGACTGTCTCAAAAATAAATAAATTTTTAAAAAGAGAAATACATGTGTCCCTTGATACCCTCAAGAGATTGGATCTAAGACTCCCACAGGTACCAAAATCCATGGATGCTGCTTAAACCCTTTACATAAAATGGTGTAGCATTTGCAGAGAACTTACACACATTGCCACAGATTTTTTAATCATCTCTAGATCACTTATACAGCAGACCCTTGACTTATGAACTCAATTCATTCACAAGGGCTTGTTGTAACTCAAGTTGGTCAATTAAAGGCTCAGACTCTTCTACATAGCCTTCAAATTCTCCTGTATACAGGCAGACCTCAGTGTCCTTTATTTATTTTATTTTTTAAGGGGCTTTTTTTCTTTTTTTAATTTGGTACCGGAAATCGAACCCAGGGCCTCATGCTTGCCAGGCAGGTGTCCCCAGCCCTCTCAGTGTCCTTTAGAGAGACACTGGCCCAGGATTTCTCAACTCCACACAGGAAAGGATGTTATAATATTCCTTCCAGGACTCTTTAAGGGTTAAATCTGTATCTGAGACCATCTGGAAGCACAAGTGGCCAGCATTTGGGTCATAACTCAAGACTTTGTTCATAAGTTAAAACTAAAATTTCAGTTGTAGCCCAAGTTGTTTGTATGTCAGACTGGTCGAAACTCAAGGGTCCACTGTATTAGCTGATACAAGCCACATGCCATAGAAGTAGTTGTTATACCCAGGCTGGCTTTGACACAAGATCCTCCTGCCTCAGCCTCCCAAATCCTGGGATTCCAAGTGTGCACCACTACAACAGCATTTTTCAAATATTTTTGATTCTTGGTTGGTGGAATCTAAGACTTTGGACCCTGGAAATCCAGAGGGCTTAGTGTACACTGGAGGAAAGACCAGGCAGGTAGACTGCCATGGCCAAGTACATCCAGACAATGAGAACTGGTGTAGAAGGGACAGGTGCACACAGATAGAGAAGACAGGTGGATGAAGAGGGGCAGGCTGGCTCTCCACCACTCGAGTGGGCCACCCACAGCGATGTGTGGGTGTTCGCGGGTCTGGAAGGATTACCTCTGTTACTCCTCTCCATGAAGGCTAGAGCTGCTGGGCTGACTGTGTGGTCCTTCATTTCTTGCGGGTGAGGAAGGCATTAGTGTACAGATATTCAAACTCGGGGGGGGGGGAGCGTGGTGGCATACACTTGTCATCCCAGCACTCAGGAGGCGGAGGCCAGACGATCCCCGCCAATTCAAGGCCAACCTAGGCTACATAGTGAGTTCAAGGCCAGCCTCAACCACATAGCGAAACCCTGTCTCGAAAACTAAGTCCAACTCTGCTCACTCAGCCCACCCGGGGCTCCCTTACACAGACAGCCTCCCGCATGGGCCCACAAACACCCGTTCCTCCTGCAAGGCCCAGCGTGGAGCTTGAACCTCCCCGGGTTGGCTTCCACTACAAGTGGGCGGGGGCCAAGGGCCAACGCCAGGCTCACGCGGCATCCTTGTGCCCCGCTCCTCGTGCCACCACGCGGATTCCCGAGAGACACTGTGCATCGCGACCACTTTCCACCCTCCCACAGCACTGCCACTCACCCTCGGACCACAAAAAATGGGTCTTCGAGAAAAGGGTTACCCCCTCCGCACAGGCTGAGTCCCTTTTCGCCTGGCGTCCGCGGGATCATAGCTGCCTAGCTCAGGGAAAGCGCCGCCGCCACATCACCGTCATGCCACCACTAAGAGCGAGGCCTCCAAGAGAAAGAGAGGCCATAGAGGCCCGAAGTGTGGAAACTTCCGCCCTCGCTGTAGCCATGTTAGTTGAGGGCAGAGGCAGCTTCCGGTCTACTTGCCACACCCTATTGCGTACTCTTCGGCTGGGAGCAGCGTGCTAATTCTGTCCAGATTTTGGGTTGGAGGCTGCAATGTCAGTTCGAGACCCAGCCCCTCGGGCTGTGCCTGCGCAACCTTTCTCCTTTCTGAGGCAATGTAAATACCTCTAACAGCCTTCCTTCGCTCAGGTTATGGCTGTAGAAAACCTTTTTTTAAAATTCATATATTTACACAAGTTCAAAGTGATATTCACAGCGTGTTCTAAATTTTGGGCAACAGTCCAAAAAATGCATTTAAACTTTGGAACATGCCCACCTTGACAGAGGGCTGGGCCCAACAACATTAAGTGGGACAGACACCGGAAAACCAAAGGGCTGGGAAAGTCAGGAAGAGCTGAAAGGATTAAGTTTATGAACTTGGTGCAGTGGGGCTGCCAGTCTGATACCTTTACAACCGAAATAGAAAAATATGGAAGGCTTCACGAATTTGCGTGTCATCCTTGCGCAGGGGCCATGCTAGCCATGATACAGAGAACATTCCAAGTTTTAGTATATATGCTGCCGAAGCGAGCACCGTAGACTTTACCTTTTATTTAATTAATTAGTTCTGTTGTGTTGGAGATTGAACCCAGGGCTTTCGCATTGAAGTACATTACCAGCCCGTGAGACAGGGTATCATCGCTAAGTCGTTAAATTGCCTAGGTTGAATTTGTACTTGGAATCCTCCTGTTTCAGCCTCCCAGGGTGTTGGGATTACCGGTGTGGCCGGCTTGGAGTCACTGAATCTTTGCAAAGACGCCCCGAGTTGGCCCGGGTTGGTATTTTGAGAGGCAGTCCCAGCCCAGGGACCCTCCCCGCCCGCTGGGCTCGCCTTCAGCACGGTTCTCCCGGACCCGCCCTTCCTCCTCCTTTCTTGCAAGAGGGGCAGGGGACCTTCGAGGTCGCCTGGGCGGAACGTGAGGGCCCTGAGACGTTTGGAGGGTCCCCTTCCAGCGCACGTGTGCAGGTGGGTATCCCGGACACGCGTGTCTGGGGGTGCAGCCTTGTCGGGTGCGAACCCGGGGGTCGCTTGGTGGCAGCTCCGAAGAGTCTCTAGGGTCCTCTGCGTGTGCAACCGCGGTCCAGGGAGACTTCTGGGTGCCTCTGTGTGGCGGAACTACCCACACAGGCGTTTCTGGGGGCAAGAAGCGGGGCGTCGCAGGGAGTTCTCAAGGCGCTGCCCTTTGTCAGCGTCGCCGTGTGTGGTCTAGGCCGGCGCCTAGCCTGGAAATGTGCCCGCGGCCGGTAGCGAGACCGAGAGGAGGGTGCCCTCAACAAGTCGCTGCGAGATATAGAAGGATCAGTGCATGGGGGACAGCTTTTGGAGAGGTCTTATAGGGAGGAGGAAGGATTGAGTTCCCACGTGTGACAAGGGGTGGAACCTGAAGGTGCTCAAAGGCAAGATAAGATTTATGAGGAGGCCAGGCGTGGTGGCGCATGCCGGCAATACCAGGCCTGTGGGAGGCTGAGGCAAAAGAATCACAAGTTAGAGCCCAGCCTGGGCAATTTACTGAGACGACTCCAATCCCCAGTAATGCAATCAATCAATCAATCAATAAAATGGGGGCGGGTGGCAGGAATAGTTTGGGAGGGGCTATGGTGAGGAAATTAACCGGGATCACCACGGGGAAGGGAATGCCAGGATAGTTATGTGAGGTCTCTAGGGACGGCGTTCGTGAAGCCCTGGGTCACCTTGGGCGAGACGAGAGCTCACCCTGGGGAACGTAGCGCCTTCCTACTCCCCCAACAGAAGCAAAACCCCTGCCCCCCCCCCCCACAGCCGGACGCGCGCCCGGAAGTCCCAGCCTGGGGGGCGGGAATGGGCGTGACCAGAGACTCAGGCTCCGCCCCCAGAAGCCAGCCCCCGCGGTCTGCGGCGATCCGGGCCCCTGACCTTATATGGGCAGCCGGAAGCGGCTCACTCACCCTACGTAACCGCTTCCAAATTTAGCACTGAAGGTCAGCAGGCTACAGTGGCGGGAAGGTTCCCCGCGCAATGTGGGGAGGGGGCGCCCCTTAAAGGGCCCGCACCACCACGGATGAATGGTGCTATTGAACAGTTTTGCTTTGTGTGTACAACTGGAATTGAGTTTTCTGGGAGCGCTTGGCGGAGGGTGGGGCTGATGTTTTCTTTGCTCTTTCCCAGCACTGCCCAGTGCCTAGCTCCCACTCCCGCCCCGCCCCCCGGGGCGTGGAGGCCGGGGCGTCACCCTGCGTCCCGGTAGGAGCCACGCGTTCGTGGGCCGGGTCTCCCACTGGGTCTGCCCGCTCCGTCTGGGCTGAGCCTCGCTCGCCTCCCCCGCACCGCCCAAGAGCGGGAGCGGCTGGCGAGCGTTGGAGCGGGTGTGGGGTGGGATGGTGGTGTCCCTGCAGGTAGGTCCAGGCCCCTGAACCACGGCTGCCCATTCATTTCGCTTGGCAGATCCTGGTTAAATGGCTTTCCTCGTTTTCCCACCTAAAAACAGACATAATCCTACCTTCCTCCGAGTTGAAGGTGAGAGATCCGAGATATCAATGGAGGGAAAAAGTTTAACGAGCTTGGCCGACGGGGTGACGCCCGCACTCGGAAGGTGAAGCGGGAGTTTCACCAGGAGTTTCAGGCCAGGCTTGGCTCAACACCCACCTCACACCAAAGTTTAACAAACCTGGCACTTAGTGCTTAAGTAAATGGCATCATCGTTCCCGATTCCGAAAACATTAGACGACTGCAGGATAGTAGGAGCAGTGGCCACCGGGGCTGTAGGGCTCGAACCTGGGTCTTCCCCAGTGCAAAAGGAAATTTGCCGCCCTCGACCCGCTGGCGCCTCCCCCGCCGCGAGCACGTGGGTGGGCTCTGAGCCTCACCCCGGCCTCTCGTCCCCAGGCCAGCGCACGAGCGTCAAGCCAGGGTGCTGAGTTTGGAGACCGCTCCGAGAGCTCAGCGTGCAGTAGGGGGACCCTCCGCCCTGTCGGCGTTTCCGTCTCTTAGCCCCGCTGGGTAAATTCCGCCTTGTCACTTTAAGGAGTCTCTAGCCATGGTGCAGTGGAAAGCCGATGCAGTCCTCTGATTGGGCGGGGCGCCGCTGATGTCACCCGGGGTATAAAAGGGCTCGAGTGGCTGGCGCCCAGGCAGAGCGTCCCAGCAGTCAGCACTGGGAGAATTGGCGCTTCTTTCGTAGAGCATCTGCTGCTACCTGCTCCGCGGTGCCCAGAGTCCCCGCCACCCTCACCGTCTGGCTGCCATGGAGGTGCAGAAAGAGGCGCAGCGTATCATGACGCTGTCGGTGTGGAAGATGTACCACTCGCGCATGCAGCGCGGAGGCCTGCGTCTGCACAGGAGTCTGCAGCTGTCGCTGGTCATGCGCAGCGCCCGCGAGCTCTACCTCTCGGCCAAGGTGGAGGCCCTCGATCTCGAGACACCCTCGACACCCACCCGCTGCCCAGACCCGCGGCTGCACCCGCCGCGGGAAGCGGAAGTACCCGCCGCGTGTGTGCCCCCAGACGGGGAGCCGCTGTCGCCGGAGCCCATGGACACGCAGGAGGATGAGGAGGAGGCGTCCCCCAGAGCCGCCGAGACTCTGGCCCGCTGCTCCGCGCACCCCGCCAGGGTCGGCCGGAAGCGACGCAGCAGTAGCCTGAGCAACGGTGTGGACGCTGGACTAGTCCCTAGCAAGAAGGCCCGCTTAGAGGAGAAGGAGGAGGCGGAGGATGCGTCGTCGGAGGTCCCCGATCGCCTGCTGCCCCCGCCTGCGCAGGCAGAAGGCGCCTTTCCCAACCTGGCGCGAGTCCTGCAGCGGAGCTTCTCAGGGCTCCTGAATCGCGGCCCCACCGCGCCACCGACGGCGCCGCCGGCGCGCGACGCCAAACCGGTCTGTCGCCCGGCGGACCCGGTGCTGAGCGTGCTCGTGCGTGCCGTGGTAGCCTTCTGAGAACCGAGCCCGCTGCCGGAGCCAGAGCGCGCGCCGAGTCGGTCCAAGCGCACAATCCGAAGGGTCATGCTCTCCCCGGGGCGCTTAAGCCGTCTGGAGCCTAGGAGGAATGTGGCCGCCGCCCAGGCTGCGAGGGCCGCAGAGGGACCCTGCCGGGGATCGTCGCCATCCGAGCCATGGCGGCCCACGAGCCGGGGGCGCGGGTGCCTTCCGCAAGCCCCACGGCGCCAACAGGTGCTGATTTTTAGACTGGGACCTGGGCCTCGGCTTCTCCTGAGCTGGGAGAGGGCAGGCTTGGTCTACCAATCTCAGGGTCGGACTTGATTTTTTTTTTTTAGTTTTTTTATCAAGCGCTGGACCGACCTTTCAAGACTTTCCAGTGTTTGCCCTTCCAGGCTCAGAATTCCAGGGGCTCCTCTGCCCCTCCGGTGACATACTTGTGGAGGCGGTCACCGTTGCGTCATGGGGCAGGCGAGGGGAGCTTCCTGTCGCCTGGCGTGGGTGTGGGGCCTGGGAGGAGGCTCTGGGGCGTAGACCGCCCTGGGGAGTGGGAGGAGTTCGTCCTGAGTCAGAGCCCAGCCCGTTTCAGATTCATTGTTTTTTTAATTTTAAATTTCCTCATCTGGTTGTGTTAAGAGGTGGCGCGTGGTTCCCTGCCCAGAGCGTGACCTCCCACGGACACGCAGCACAGATGGACCTCGGAGATGGCGAGGGGGCGCCCTTGGTGGGCCGGGATGGAGGGATTCTCAGTTGGACGGTGGAAGCCTGTTTACCTTGCCGTCTACTTGGCTGTCGTTGGAAAAGTCAGCCAGGACAATAAAAACTTGCAGTTGAAATTGTGGTCTGTCTGGTTCTTTTTCCGCGGGGGGAGAGGCGGGGTCAGGGGGTCTGCCGCTGGCGGGTGGGCCCCAGGAACTGGTCTGATGGGTTACCGGCTGGACCCCCGGGCCCCTTGCCTCCCCCACCCCCCACCCCCCCCCCCCGGCGTCGGTGCTGGCGGCAATCCACTCCTCCTCCTGGGTGACTGTCCCCACTTTAGGTTGGAGGTTGCCTTAATTCCACTACGACTTCAGGGGAGAGTGCTTCCTCATTTCAGACAATAGGGGAATATTTCCGAGTTAAGCGCCCCAGGCGGAGTGAGAAACAGTACTTGGAGCCTGAGAAGTGCCAGTGTTCCTGGCGCGGGGGATGTAGCTCAGTGCAAAGGTCCAATCCTCAATACCCGCAGAGAAACTTCAGGTTCAGCCCCTCCTTACCTGGGGTGAAGGGAGCTGCGGGAATTTTGGACTGTAATTTCTTTTTTGCTTTGTTTTAACCAAAAACTATGTAGTTCAGGCTGGCCTTGAGCTCACTGTGTAGCAGGGGGTGGCCTTTTGCCTCAGCTTCCCGAGTACAGGGATGCAGTGCAGCTGTGTGGCTCAGGTGAGGTGAGTTTCTAGCTTTAGATTCTCTACCTTGGAAATGGGCCTCTAAACACCGCCCTCGTCACACTTTAGATTCAGAAATGACCTTGCCAGCCGGGCGCCGTTGGCACTCGCCTGTCATCCTAGCACTCTAGAAGGCTGAGCCAGGAGAGTCCGAAGTTCAACCCAGACTGGGCAACTTGTCGAGGAGACCCTGCCTCAAAATAAAGAAAACAAATGCTGGGGATCAGTGCAAAGGCCCTGGGTTCAATCATCAATTAAAAAAAAAAAAAGGTCCTCGCCCCTTCGGACTTGCTGGGCCCCTTCTCAGCTCCAGCAGCCTCCGGAAGAGGAGAAAACAAGTTCCTTCCTAGCTGGTTCGGGCCGGTTGCAGACGCTGCCTGGGGCAGGGGAGGGGTGGTGGCGAGGACAAAGGAGCCGCAGGTGCGCAAGGGGGGCGGTGGGCGGCGCGGGGACTGTGAGGCCTGCCGGTGAAGGGTGGCAGGGCCCCCGCGGGCTCGTTAACCTGGGGGACCTGACCCGAGGCGTGGGGAAGGGCAGTCCTCGGGGACTTCAAGCCCCGCTCCCGGCATCCACCGCCTCCGATTTCTTCCGGGAAAGTGTGGGGACTCAGCGCTACCCGCAACGCCCCAAGGGGACGTAGGGGTGCGGTGTCCACGCCCCGAGGGCCCGGGAAGTCCCTGGGAGGGGCCGGCGCGCGTCCTGTCAAAGGAACCGCCTGGCCCTTCCTTCCGCGGGAAGCCGCGCTTGACCCCCGCCCCAACACAGCCTGGGGGTTTCCGGTGCCAGGCTAGGGAGGTGGAGACCAGAGAAGGAACTGCAGCAAGCACTGTTCACTCAAGTCCTCCGACCTGGAGCCCCTCACCCATCAGAAGAGGGAAAAGTGAAAACTTGTACGGCCGAGAGTGTATCAGGATAGGGCACTTGCCTAGTGTACCAAGCCCGGGTTCCCTCCCCAGCACTGCATAAATAAATACAGACTTTATTATTACTATTTTTTGAGACATGTTCCTGCTAGGTAGTTGAGGTTTGCCTTGAACTCACTATGTAGCCCAGGCTGGCCTTGAACTCATGGAGATCCTCCTGCCTCAGCCTCCCAAGTGCTGGGATTACTGATGTGGGCCGCCATCCCCAGGGATAAATACAAACTTGTCACAACTAATGACTTTAGCTAGGTCTGGAGATGCCTTGATACAGGCTATGTGGAATGTAATCAATAGGACACTAGCTGTGAAAACTACAAATGTCACCTAGCCTGGGACCAGCAAATTAGGCAGGAAACTCCCTGCCTGCAGCAGCATCCTCCAAAAGATGTTCTTCTGGAATCCCAGCACTCTAGGAGAGTGAGGCAGGAAGATCCCAAGTTTGAGGATGGCAACTTGGCATTTTAGGGAAACTGTCTCAATAAAAAATAGTGGGCTGGGGATTTAGCTCAGTGGTTCTGGTGCCTGCCTCAAAAGCCCAAGGTCCTGAGTTTGATCCCCAGTACCAAAAAAACCCACAAAAGAAAACCAAAACAGTAGTTCAATGTGATGGACCTGTGTTGTTCAATCCCCGGTCCATCCCCAGCACTAAAGAGAGAGTCAGATGAAGCATGTCAAGTGTTTAGCAAGGTATCTGGCATATTTTATTTTTGTGTGTGTTGTGGTTTTTTTTTTTGGTACCGGGGATTGCACTAGGGACCTTGTGCTTTCGAGGCAGGTGCCGGAACCAGTGAGCTAAATCCCCAGCCCACATATTTTATTTTTACATAGGTACTGGAGGTCCAACCTAGGGGTACTTCATCATTAAGCTCCATCCCCAGCCCTTTTTATTTTTTATTTTGACAAAAGGTGTCCCCAAGTTGCCCAGGCTGGCCCCAAACTTGCAATCCTCCTGCCTCAGCCATTCAGGAGTTGGCATGGGCCCCTACACCTGTTCTAACCCACTTGTGAAATCACTCATCATACTTAAAAGATAACAGTTACAGTGAAAACAAAATAATGCCATAAAATCCTGCTGAAACAGTAGCAGTAAGGTTCCAGGCAACATTCTTTGTTCCAAGAAAGATTAGCAAGTTTTAAAGACTCATTATTTCCAAGGGAAAACTTTTTTTTTGATTTTTGAGATGTGGTCTCACTATGTAGCCTAGGCTGGTTTTAAACTCATGGAGATTCTCCTGCCTCAGCCTCTGGAGTGCCTGGATTACAATCTCTTTAGATTGAGAAAGACTTGCAAATTGAAAGGGATAGATTCCTAGAGATTATTCCAAGTCACTTAGATAACTGAATACAGGGCTGAGATGTAGCTCAGAGAGATGTGGCTGCATGCCAGAGGCCCTGGGTTTCCACCCCCTGCCCCCAGATCCTAGAATTGAACTCGACCCAGCTGTCAGGACGAAGCCCCTCTGTCCTGATCTCAGTCACTCTGTGGTCACACTGACCTGCTTTTCATTCCCACACTTTCTTAATCTTCCCAGCCACGCCCTCCTGTTCCCAGACTCTGTCCCTTCCTGCTCGCTGAGTGAACTCAGTCTAAGAATGAGACCGCTGGGAAAAGGTCTCGTCTGCACCCTCACTTGGTCGAAGGCCCCTTCGTTTTTATCAACAGTCAGGTCAGGAACTGTTTTTGACCATGAGCCCGCGGCCTGCAGGACTGCAGGACTGCAGGGGGTTCTGGCAGGGGCTTCACGAGGATGCCTTCCTGTGCGTGTGCAGGCTTCCTTTGAGATCTGTGATTGTCTAAGCCACTTTAACAAAGGGGAAACTGAGGCCCAGAAACCCCACTCTGGAAGAGAGTAGGTAGGGGCCAGATGGACAGAGCTAATCCCTTCCCCATGCTGAGGTTGCCGCCCACCCTCCCTCTCCTGACCTGCTGTACCTGCACCACCTGTTCACCAGACCTGTTGACCCGGTTCCGGGACCCAAGCGAGGTCCACCGGCAGAAGCTCACGCCCGGCCTGGCAGGCCCTGGCCTAGAAGCAGCGGGGTGGGGCGGGGCGGGGCGGGGACTTGTTCTGCGAGTGAGAATCGGGGCCGAGCTGGGGTTGAGGAACTGGCCAGAGCGCGGGGCGGGGCTGTGGGTGTCCGGGGTGTCCCTCGCGCCTGGCCCGGGTATGTAAATCTAGCCCCGCCTCGCTCTTCTTCGTCCCGCCCCAGTCACTTCCGAGAATTCGCAGCACAAGGGGGAGGGTCCTTGGAGCAGGGGCGGGGCGGAATTCGGTGAATGGCTTTAAAGGGGACCAGAGCCAGGCTGCGGGAGTCCCGGGCTCCGCGGCTCCCCTGGGTCTGGGAGCTACTCGAACCGCATCCGACTCCGGTCAAGGGGAGCGGTGTGTCCCCAGTTTGTCAAGGGAGCTGAGACTGGCCCTGTGCTGAGCCCCTCTCCCAGCAGACATCCTGCCAGGCCCCAGCCCCTCGGCACGCCTTCCCACCGGGCCCCACTGACCCCTGTTACCCTGCGTACACGCTGTTGGCTCAGGGGTCTCAGCTTTCCCTGTCCCCGCCCCCAGCGTCCCACACTGAGGTGACGGGCTGGCTCCGGGCCAGGCGTACTGGCCGCTGTCAGGCCCCCCACATCTGGCAGCCAGCTGCTGGCCCTGCCGGCCCGCCCCGGGCTCCGGGAGCCGCTACTCTCCCTTTGTCCCGAGTCCACCCAGTCCAGGCCACCCCGCCCAGGCGTGCTAATCGGGAACAGCTGACAGCAGGGACCGAGGACATGCAGGACAGGCGAATGTGACATCCTGACTCTGGGAGGCTCGCCTAGTGGAGAGGGAGGAGGCAGAGCAGAGTGGGAGCAGAAAGCCCGAGATCAAAGCCTTCTGGCTTCCAGATGGGAACCGCTGGGAGAGCCCCTGGAAACCCCCAGCCCCGCAGGGACCCAGCTGTGCTGCCCGAGCGCCGCCGGCTTCCGCTTCCTGTGTTGGTGTCCCGCCAACCGGCTGCGGCCCAGGGCTGGGCCCCTTTGAAGGGGCTCCCCCGGGTCTTCCTGGACAGAGGGAGGGACAAGCAGAGAAGAATGGGCCTTCTGTGGCCAGGACTCCAGGAGCTTCGTGTTAACCCTTTGCGTCGGGCTGCAGCTGCAGGGAGCACCCTAGGACCTGGGGACTGGACAGGGAGGTTGACTGGCCAGCAGCCATCCTGCTGGGCTGGGGCTTGTGAATGTGGTTAGGACTCCGTTGCACCTTTCCCTCCTTGATGGGGTCACAGGACTTGCTGGTTTCCCCTCTGTGACTGTGAGTTGTGCAGCCAGGGACAGGAGGCAGGTAACACCAGAGTCCCAGGGGCATGAGGTAGGGTGGAGTGAGACCTAGGCATGCCATGAGTCATCTTTTTTTTTTTTTAAAGTATCTTGAACACATTATGACCCTAGGCTGGACTTGAACTAGCAGTGATCCTTCTGCCTCAGCCTTCCCAGTGTTGGGATCACAGGTGTGTGCCACCATGCCCAGCAATTTAAAAAAAAAATTTGAAGGCCGGAGATTTAGCTCAGTGCAAGTGCAAGGTCCCAAGTTCAATCCCCAGTACCAAAAAAAAAAAAAAAAAAAAAAAAAAATTGAAACATAAACCAGATGTGGTGGCACATGCCTATAATCCCAGCACTCTGGGAGGCTGAGGCATGAGGATGCTTGAGCCCAGCTGGTCAACTTGGTGATTTAGCAAGATTCTGTCTGAAAATAAAAAAAAAAAAAATTTTTTTTTAAGAGTAGGAAAAATTGGGCCTGGGATTTAGCTCAGTGGTTCCGCCACCTGCCTTGCAAGCGCAAGGACCCAAGTAGGAAAAATTTATTGAGAAAAAAAGCTTCTGTCTAAGAGAGGTAGAAGCGGGATGGGAAAGTATGTTACCCCATTTTTGTTGTTGTTGTTTTATAGCAAAACATTTATTGGTGGATTTTAGGCATACATAATGATAACACTCATCATAGGGAGTTTGCACCTGCACATGATACATCCCGCCTCGTTTTTCCCTTTCTCCCCTCCCTTCAAGGCCCCTCCCCTCCCTATGTCCAAAAGCTTTGTTTCTATTTTTCCTTCTATTTTCACTTTTTTATTGAGATAGAGAGAGAGAGAGAGAGAGAGAGAGAGAGAGAGAGAGAGAGAGAGAGAGAGAGATCCTGAGAGACAGGAGGGGACCTGAAAGTGAGTTGCTAACAAGCTCACTTCTCAAAGGTATTTTCACTTGTTTTTCCTTGTCCCTTCCTTCCTTTCTCCCTCCTTCCTCCCTCCCTCCTTCCTCCCCTGTTCCCCTTCCCATTTGAATAGAACATAAAAAATTTTTTAAAGGGCCGAAGATGGAGGTCCTTGCGAAGTCCCTGGGTTCAATGCCCAGTACTGCAAAAAATAATTGTTTCTGTAAACAGTCTCACTAAATTGCTCAGGCTGGGCTCAAACTTGTGATCCTCCAGCGTCAGCCTCTCAGGGAGCTGGGACACAGGTCTGTGATCTGCAGCTCTGGGCGTCTTGGCGGTCTGGGGCTAGGTTTCCTCTTAGGGGTGGGAAGATCTGCCCAGGCAAGGGAAGCTCTCCCTGCCCAGAGTCCAGGACCCTGGGGCCTTGTCAACTGCAGGTTTGCTTCCACTTGGCGCCCAGGGGAGGTGCACGTGGCCCGGAGGCTCCTCTGTTTACAGAGCCAGCCTCGGGAGAGTCCCTGAGGCACCAGGAGACCTAGCAGCCACTTTGAAGGCTTCGCTTAGTGACAGACTGAAGATGCTTCCTATAGTTGCAGAGACTTTAAAAAACTACCTGGAATGGAACCCAGAGCCTCACGCACTAGGCAAGCTCTTTTTATTTTTCATTTTATTTTATTTTATTTTTTCTTGAGGGTGTCTCCACACATAGCCCAGGCTGGCCTGGAACTCAATGATTCACCTGCCTCAGCCTCTGAGTGCTAGTATTGCAAAGATATGTCTGTCTGTTCAGCCCCATTTTACAGCTGAGGAAACTGAGGTACAGCAAGATTAAGCAACAGGTCAGGTCCAGGGTCCCACCTAGTACAGTTAAGTTCCTCGTTTTCCTCTCCCAGAGTGGGGAGTGGGAGGGAGCAAGACCTTTGCTCCAGCTGGACTTTGGCTTCAGCCTTATCTCTGGTTCTTAGATAAGGACCCTGGGCTCCTCCCTGGCCCCTTCCTGGCTTGCTGTTTCTTTCTTCCTCTCACCACCATGCTGTTTAGATTCCTTGGTTGGGTGATTGATCTTTTTTCTTCTTTCAGAGGGGTAAAAACTTCCCTAAGGGGCCAATTTGTGCATGCTGAGCCCAGGGCTTTCCTGAGGACAAAGTGGCTTGTTTGTTGATAAAACCAAACTGCCTGAGATACACCCTGTGTGAGGCCCTGCAATCTTAGCACTTTGGGAGGTTGAGGCAGAAGGATCCCAAATTCCAATCCAGCCTGAGAAATTTATCGAAACCCCAGCTCAAAATAAAAAATAAAAATAAGGCTGTGGGCCAGGGATTTAGCTCAGTGGTTATGCCACCTGCCTTGCAAGCGCAAGGTCCCAAGCTCGATCCCGATCCGGTACCAAAAAAACCCAAAAAACAAACAAACAAAAAACCCAATATACTCTTAGAAACAAGGCTGGGGACTTAGCTCAGTGCAAAGACACTTATCCAGTGGGTGGGAGTTGCTGAGGCCACCCCCCCACCTCCCACTCCTGCTGGTGTCAGGCTGAGCACACAGGAAGTGGATGGCTTCACCCTTTAGACCTTAGGGTGGGCAGGGTCTGTCAGGCAGAGGCCAGAGCGGCCGGGCGTCAGGCCAGTGACCTCCCGAGGCCCTCGGTCTTTCCCTTGTTCCTGCCCGCCCTTCCACGGTGACCTTGCTTGGCATCTCAGCACCAGGAAGAGCTCAGTGGGGGTGCAGGTGGGGCTCCCAGCCCCACGTCCCCTGGGTGGCTTCTGCAAGCCTCCTGAGTCTCCAGGCAGGGCGACATTCCACCTATGCCCTTGGTGCCCCTGGAGTCCTTCCAGACTCTGCTTTATAAACAGCTCCTGGAATTTTCAAAGTAAGGGGGCCGAGAGAGTATAGCTCAGTGGTAGAGCACTTGTCTGGAATTGTCAAAGTACTGTCACTGGGCCGGGGATTTAGCTCAGTGGTTCCACCGTCTGCCTTGCAGGTGCAAGTACAAAAAAAAAAGTATTATCACTCTGGGGACAGGAAATTCCCTCTGGAGAGGAGAGGAGAGGTTGAGTACTCCTTCTCCTTCTCCTTCTCTTCTTCTCCTCCTCCACCCCCACCTCCTCCTTCTTTTTCTTTCTTTTTTCTTTTTTTGTTGTTGCTTTTCAAGACAGGGTCTCACTATATAGATCAGGCTGCCTCAAACTCACTGTGTAGCCCAGGCTGGCCTTGAACTTGCATTCATCCTCCTGCCTCAGCCTCCAGAGAGCTGAGATTACAGAGGTGCACCACCACACCCAACTGGGATGTTTTGTTGTTGCTATCTATTGCTGGTGATGGAACCCAGGCCTGAGTTCGAGCTAAACCTGCACTCCACCCCTGAGCTGCACCCCAGCCCCAGCATGGGGTACTGAGCATCGTCCTGGCCTCAACCCACAAGGATCCAGTCGTGACTCCATGCCCCACTGTACCACCAAAGATGTCTCCAGCGTTGCCCAGTGGTGGTGGTGGCGGGGCATCACACTACCTGCCTCTGGCTGCCTCCTCCTTGCTGCTTGGCCAGTGTTTCCCAAGCTTGACCAGGCTCCTGTCCTGTCTTGGTGATGGAGGTGCCTGGCAACCTGGGGTCATAAAGGCCACAGGCAGGGCCACCAGTCTAGATCAAGGTTTTTATTGTTTTTGTTTTTTGCCATTGCTGGCGATAGAACTCAGAGCCTCATGCATGCTAGACAAGCACTCACTACTGAGCTCCACCCCTAGCCCTTTTTATTTTTTATTCTGAGACAGATTCATACTAAGTTGCTAAATTGCCCAAAATGGCCTTGAACTTGGGATCCTTCTGCCTCAGCCTACTGAGTAACTGGATGACAGACACCACCATGCCTGCCTGGATAGTCTTTCTCTTGGCCCTCCCCTCTTTCTGGAGAGAGGGTGCCAGCTTGCCAGCCCCTGGGGGCTGGAGTCAGGCTATTCTCTTGCTCTGGGCTACTGGTGGGGGTGGCCACCCTGAAGCTGAAGCCGCTTCCATATTTACAGCGCTGGTGGCAGGGCAAGAGCTCCAGACCCAAGGCCTCTATGGGCAGGAAGGAGAAACCAGACTTGAGTCATCCACCCACCTTGGCTCTGGGCCTTCAGTGACTCATGAGCTGCTGGCCCAGGGTGGGTGAGGACCTTGACTTCCACTATGCAGTGGCCCAAGGGCCAGAACCCTGAGGCCAGACCTTAGACCACCTGCCTCCTCCTGCTCAGCCCCTGTGCAGTCTGTTTTCCTGCTGCACGGAGTTCAGGCAGAATAGTGGATCTGAGTCTGTCTGAACCTCGTGTGTGTGTGTGTGTGTGTGTGTGTGTGTGTGTGTGCATGCACGCCGGGTGGTACATTCCAGGAGAGACCAGGGGCTGGAGCCAGGGTGGGGAAACTCCTGCTTTCTCTCTTTTATTTATTTTTATTTTAACATTTTATTTGTTGTTGTTTTGAGACAGGGTCTCACTATGTAGTCCAGGCTGGCCTCTCCTCTTGCTTCAACCTCCATGCCTGGCAGCCTTCTCTTATCTATCTATTTATTTATTTATTTTCTTGTTTGTTTTGTTTTTTGAGCCAGGGCCTCCCTATATAGTTCAGGCTGGCCTTGAACTCCGGGTGATCCTCCTGTCTCAGCTTCCCCAGTGCTGCCCGGTGCCTTCTTTTTAATGACAACTTCCAGGTTGGCAGGAATCTGGAGCCAGACTGAGAAGTGGGGAGGAGAGGAAGCTCGGGAAGTAGGGTCATCTCAGAGGCAGAGGCTCTGCCTGTGTAGACTTCGAAAGGAACCAGGGGCGTTGGGGTCGCACTCAGTGGTGAGCGAAGGCCCAGCATGCTTGAGCCCCTGGTTTCCATCCCCAGTACTGGGGGAAAAAGAAAGAACCCGGTGAGGTGGCCCAAGTCTGTCTCAAAAAACCCAAACAAACAAACCCCTCAGCAAGGCTGGCGTCAGGAGAAGGGTGCTCCCAGCTGAGGCCCAAGGCCCAAGGCAGGGAGGCGGCTCTGCAGAGAAGGCTCAGCACAGAGGCTGGGCAGCAGGTACACTGTGCTGACTGGTGGGCTGTAAAGCGACCTGTTCCTACCTCCCTGTGTCCATGTTCATCTGAGCAGCTCCCTGTGGGCAGCCCAGCCCCTGCCAGCGTCACCAGCCACGGTCCACAGCCACATCCGCCACCAGCTGCTGTCCCTGAAAAGGCTTCAGGATAAGAATGTTATTTTTTATTTTTTATTCTTTTTCTTTCCTTGTGGTACTGGGGATTGAACAGAGGGGCTTTGCACTGAGCTAACACTCTCAGCCCTTTTTCATTTTTCTATTTTTTCTTTTTTTTTTTTTGAGGCAAGGTCTCACTGAATTGTTAAGTTGCCCAGGCTGGGCTCAAATGTGCAATCTTTCTGCCCTCAGCCTCCAGCAGTGCTGGGATTACAGGTTTGCACCACAGGAGTGAGCCGCCTTGCCTGGCCTGTTCTGCACATTTCACCTCCATGGAGTAACCAGTCTGCGGTGTTCTGTGTCCAGCTTGTTTCACACAGAGTCATGTTTCTGAGGTTCGTCTGCCTCGTAGCCTGGATTGGTTTTATTGTTTTGTTTTGTTTTTTTGGTACTGGGGATCGAACTCAGGTCCTTGTGCTTGGGCGGCAGGGGGCGGAACCACTGAGCTAAATCCCCGGCCCCGGTGTTATTCCTTTTAAAGCTGAACAGAACCAGTTGTGTGGGTGGACATAGTTTATGCTTTCATGTGTTGATGGACACTGGGTTGTTTCTGCCTTAGTGAGCTTGAACCCATGTATCATCTGTCTGTCTATCATTGTCTGTCTATCATCTGTCTATCATCTGTCTATCATTATCTGTCTGTCTATCACCTGTCTGTCTGTCTATCAAGGTACTGGAGCTTGATGGCCTTGCACATGCTAGAGAAGTTCTTGCCCACTGAGCTACAGTCCAGCCCTTTTTATTTTTTATTTTGAGACAGGTCTTGGTATGTAGCCCAGGCTGGTCCCTCAAACTTTCGATCTTCCTGCCTCAGGCTTCTGTGTAGCTGGGACTACAGGCCTGCTCTGTGACTCCTTAAGCCGATGCTTTTATCAAAGGAAGTCTAGGCCTGGCTGCTGTCTTGGGCTGGCTGTGGGTCCCCACTGTTCTCAGGATAAAGTTGAAGGCACAGCAGGAAGTGGCAGAAGGAGGGACCAGTTCTTCAGGAGCCAGGAGGTGGCTCTGGAGTACATGGCGGGATGCCTTATTGCACATGGGGCCTAGGGGCTGCACATGCATAGCAGGGTAGGGCCTGTGCAAGTAGAGACATTGTCAGCTGGAGGCGGGGCTCAGGAACTGCAGGCTCGAGTGACCCACGACTCTGCCCTATGGGCATTCAGAGCTGAGGCTGGAGTCGCACCAACCAGGGGCTGGTGCCCACGGCTGACTCAGGACAGAGCTGCCTCGGGCCCCAGGCACCTGCAGCTCACATGTTCCAGGGCCTAGCTCTGCCGAGGACAGAGAGAGGTCCTGAGGGTACAGTCATGCCTGGCTCCGCCAGCTGGTGGCTTCCTTGACACTGATTCTAAACACAGCTGTCACCAAAGTCTCTGTGCACCTCAGCCACAATGAATGTGTGAGGTGTCAGCCAAGGTATGGCAGTGAGGGGTGGCATTGCCTGGCAAGCTGCGACCCTTCCCACGCTGTGGTTCTTTTTTTTATATATATATACTTTTTTGAGACAAGGCCTCACTCTGTAGCCCAGGTTGGCCTCAAACTCATGGCAGTCCTCCTGCCTCAGCCTCCCAGGTGCTGGGATTACAGGTGTGGGCTACCAGGCCTGGCCCCTTACGGCTCTTTTTATAGCTTGCAATTGTTTATCTGTTTTGCTTTTTTAATTTTTATTTTTAGACAGGAACTCACTATGTCGCCCAGGCTTGCCTCAGCCTCCTGAGTGCTGGGATGACAGGCATGTGCCACCACGCATGGCTGTAGCTTGTGTTTATGGAGCCTGTGTCCTTCAGCTTGGGCTGTTTGAGGCTTTGAGGAAGGGGTGAGAGGGCAGAGGGGGGCATTTGCAACCCTGACACAGGGAGCGGCGGGGGGAGGACAGGGTGGCGCCTGGCTCTAACGCCGTGAAGCAATGAGATTATCATAGATGAAGAAATGAATAAAAAATAATCTTAAAAAATAATTTAAGTTTATTATCATTATTTTGCAGTGCTGGAGATGGATCCCAGGCTCTCATGCACACTAGGCAAGTGCTCTACCACTGAACCGCAGCCCTGGCCCTCTGATTGATTGATTAATGAATCATTTGTGGTGCTGGACATGCAGAGAATTGAGTCTAGACCCATATCTCTCACTATGTACAGAAGTAAAAATGGATCAAAAACCAAATGTTAAAACAGAAAGAACCTGCTGGAAGACAAAATAGGTAAAACTCCCGAAGACAAAGACATAGGCAAGAACTTTCTGAACAGAACCCCACTTACACAAGAAATAATATTGAGGATCAACAAATGGGATCATATCAAATTAAAAAGCATCTGTACAGCAAAGGAAGAAACAAACGGAGTGAAGAGACAACCTACAGAGTGGGGAAAAAATTTGTCAGCTACAAGGTGGACAGAGAACCAATATCTAACTTGCACCATGCTCAACACACAAACGGGTTTTAGAAATTCACAAATACTGTTCCTAGTTTTCTTTTTTTTCTTTTTTTTGTTACCGGGGATTGAACTCGGGACCCTGCACTTGTGAGGCAGGCGCCAGAACCACTGAGCTAAATCCCCGGCCTGAGAACCAATATCTAATATCTAGAGAACTCAAAAAAATTAGCCCCCCCCAAAATAAAAGACTCAATTAAAAATGAGCAATGGAAATTAATAGGCACTTCTCAGAAGTACAAATGGCCTATAAACACATGAAGAACTGCTTACTATCACTGGTCATTAGAGAAATGCAAATTAAAACAACACCGAGATTTCATCTCACTCCAGAAAGAATGGCTGTCATCAAGAAATCTAGGGCCGGGGATTTAGCTCAGTAGTTCCACCGCCTGCCTTGAAAGCTAAGGACCCGAGTTCGATCCCCGGTACCAAAAAAAAAAAAAAATTCCTATAATAACAAATGTTGGTAAGGCTGTGGGAAAAAAGGAACCTTCTTATATTGCTGGTGGGTGTGTAATCTGGTACAACCACTATGGAAATCAGTATGGAGATTCTTCAAAAATCTAAACTAGAAATTCCATTTGACCCAGCTTCTAGGTATCTTCCCAATGAGTTAAAGGCATCTTCTTACACTGATCTATGCATACCTATGGTTATAGCAGTACAACTCATAATAACTAAATCTTGGAAGTGACCTATATGTCCATCAACTGAAGAATGGATAAAGAAAATGTAGTATTCACATGCAATGGAGAACTACTCTGCCACAAAGAAGGATAAATCTGAGTCATTTGTAGGAAGATGGATGCACTGTGAGACCATAACATTAAATGAAATATATCAGCTAGACGTGGTGGCACACACCTGTAATCCCAGCACACAGGAGGCTGAGGCAGGAGGATCACTGTGAGTTCTAGGTCAGCCTTGACTAGATAGTGAGATCAAGGCCAGTCTGTACTACAAAGCAAGACCTTGTCTCAAAAAAAAAAAAAAAAAAAGAAGGGGGAGGGATTTAGCTCAGTGGTTTCACCGTCCACTGCACAAGCACAAGGATCTGAGTTCAATCCCTGGTACCAAAAGAAAAAATGAAGAAGATGAAGAAGATGAAGAAGAAGGAGAAAGAAGAAGAAAGAAATGTATCAGACACACAAGCTTAAATATTGTATGGTTTCTCTTATATGAAAAACCTGAAGTATAAATACAGAGCAAAATAAAAGATAGACAATAGGGTACAGAGAGATTTTCAAAAATGGGAAGGGGACCAAGAACTGGAGGAAGAGGGAGAGTGGAGAGGGGAAGAGGACATAAAAAGAATGAAATGGGTTCTGTACATGTACCCGCATTCTCATGAATGTAATCGGTATGTATGGCAAACACATACTAATAAGACTAGAGAAGAGAAAATATTAGGGTACTGGGGGCTGAAGCCAAGGCCTTTGTACTAAGCTATATTCTCAGCCCTTTTTGTTTGTTTGTTTGTTTGTTTATTTTTTGTTTGTTTTTGGTACCGGGGATCAGACTCAGGTCCTTGTGCTTGCGAGGCAGGCAACAAATATTTATTTCTTTACATACAGGGTTTTGCTGTGTAGGCCAGGTCACTATGTACTGCAGACTGGCCTCAAACTCATGGCAATCTTCCTGTCTCAGCCTCCTGAGTGCTAGGATTACAGGTGCGCACTACCACATATGGCTTTTTTATTCTTTGTTTTATGTTTTTGTTTTTTGAGACAGGGTCTTGCTATATAGTTCTGGCTGGCCTCAAACTCTCAGTGACCCTCTTGCCTCAGCTTCCTGAGTGTTGGGGTCACAGGCATAAACCACCACACCAAACCTAACTATTGCTTTTTAAAAATTTGAGATGGTTCTCATTACATTGCCTAGGCTGATCTCAAACTGCTGGGCTCAAGTTATCCTCCTGCCTCAGTCTCACTAATAGCTGAGAATCTATGTGCATGCCACTGAGCCCAGCAGCAGGATGATATTGCCAGGCTGCTTCTCTGCTTGTACCATGGGTCCTGGCCAGGATGGAGGGGTTGGAGCAAAGTCTGCTGGGTCCTTGTTTCTTCCTACCAAGGCTGCCTTCTTCTGCCTCTGCCCAGCTTTGCAGTAGAGTGGACCCTCAAGTTGGGGTGCTGGGCCGGGGATTTAGCTCAGTGGTTTTGTTGCCTGCTGCGCAAGCACAAGGACCTAAGTTCAATCCCCCCTCCAAAAAAAAGTTCAAGTTGGGGTGCTCACAGAGGACTGAAGGCAGCCATGGTCCTATGGTGTGGACATCATGTGAGGGTGACCCCTACATGTTCCCAAGAGTTGGAAGCTTAATCCTTAAGGAGACATTAAGGAGTGACTGGGCCTTTAAAAGGTGGGGTCCAGTGGGCAGTCCCTAGGTCATCAGGGGTGTGGCCTGGGTGAGTCCTGGGGAGGGGGTTTTATTTCTTTATTATCATAATTATTACTATTTTGTGATACTAGGGAATTACCCTAGGTCCTTCACAACCCTTTTTACAATTTAAAAAAAATTTTTTTTACAATTCTTGTTTTTTAAAATCTTGAGACAGCTGGGGATTTGGCTCAGTGGTTATGCTGCCTCCCTTGCAAGCACAAGGACCGGAGTTCCATCCTCAGTACCAAAAAAAAAAAAAAAAATTCTTGAGACATAGTCTTATTGCTTCTCAGCCTGTTGGCTCATATCAAGTTTTAAGACAGGGCTTTGCTAAGTTGCCTAGGCTGTGCTCAAACTTTCGATCCTGGGGCTGAGGATTTAGCTCAGTGGTTCCGCTGCCTGCTTCGCAAGTGCAAGGTCCCAAGTTCGATCCCCGGTACCAGAAAAAAAAAACAAACCAAAAAAACTTGCGATCCTCCTGCCTCAGCCTCCCAGAGTGCTAGTATTAGAGGCCTGTCCACCATGCTGAACTTTTATTTTTAAATTAAATTTAATTAATTCATTTTCATGGTAGTGGGGATTGAACTTAGGGGCTGCACACTGAGCTATGTCTCCAGCCTTTTTAATAATTTTTTATTTTGAGATAGGGTCTCGATAAGTGTTCCTAAGGTACCCAGGCTGGAACCTGAGAACATGAGATCTTCTTGCTTCAGCCTCCCAGGAGCACTGGGATTCTGGGCATGCAGCACCACCATGCCCGGTTTCTAGTCACTGACTGGGAGGCAGAGGTTGGGGGTTGGGTATGTGCGTGTGTGGGATGTGCTTGCTCACGGTGGCAGAGCAGACTCAGGACAGAGGGAGGAACCTGCACCTGGTGGCAGGGTGGGGGTGGGGCTGAGGGCTCCAAGGCTGAGCAGATGGAGAACACTGCCAGGTGCTGGAGACTGGCACCACTCGGCCCAGGGCAGGGCCTGCAGCCACAGCCACAGCTCTTAGCCCTTGGGATGCACCCAGTCCTCGAGGAGAGGCGCCCTGAGATGTGAAAGCCACACAGATTGCACAGCCACAGTGTCAAAGGCAAAGGCTGCAATAACTCCACATTGGTTACAAATGGAAAGGGTTCTTTTCTGAGTATGGATTTATCTCAAGGTAACTTCACCCCCCCTTAAGAGGTTCAACATGAACCGAAGGAGATGGCACATAGCGGAGGCTAAAGCAGGAAGAGTCTGAGTTCAAGGTCTGCCTGGGCTGAATAGCAAATTGGGGGCTAGTCTGAGGTACACAGTGCGACCCTGTCTTGGCTGTTGTTGTTATTGTTTTTGTTTGCTTGTTTTTTGTTTTTTGGGTTATTTTTGGTACCGGGGATCAAACTCAGGTCCTTGTGCTTGCGAGGCGGGCAGTGGAACCACTGAGCTAAATCCCTGGCCCTGTTTGCTTGTTTTTTGAGACAGGGTCTCACTGTGTAATCCAGGGTGCCCTTGAACTCACTATGTAGCCCAGGGGGGCCTTGAACTCATGGCAATCCTCCTGCTTCAGCCTCCCAAGTGCTGGGATGATAGATGTGCATCACCACATCTGGCTTCGAAATAAAAATTTAAAAAAGGAGCTGGGATGTAGCTCAGGGCTCCCTGGGTTCAAGTCTCAGCCACCCCCCCCCCCCAAAAAGTCTCCGTTGGTTGTGCGGGCATTGGTCTCTGCCTGTGACTTCCCCGGTGTCCCAAGTCTCTCCCAAGGCTGAGATTCTGGGTGACCTCAGGCTACCAAGGCCTCTTCCACTGTCACCCCATACCTGGCCTCTCCCAGCACTCAGCGGCAGAGGCCAGGCCTCAGCTGTTTCCCATCTGCCCTCTAGGTGGCATCACCAGCCCTTGGTTTGCCACCCAAGCAAGAGGTCTGGTTCACCCTGGTCCAGAACAAGCCCTGGACTTAGTTCTGGGTGTTCCAACTTTAATTTAATTGTTCAGTTGAATGACTTTGTTGTTATTATTGTATTGGAGATTGAACCCAGGGAGCAGAGAGCCCTTTTATTTATTTTGTTAATTTTTTTTGGGTACTGGGGATCTAACTAGGGTCCTTGCACTTGGAAGGCAGGCAGCGTAACCACTGAGCTAAATCCCCAGCCCTGTTTTGTTAATTTGAGACAGAGTCTTGCTAAATTGTTAAGCCATTTTTTACTTTTTATGTTGAGGCAGGGTCTCAATAAGTCACTAAGTTGCCCCAGAGTGCTGGGTTGACAGGCATGCAGCACCATACCCTCCTGGCGGGGAGTCTTGAGGCCCAGGTGGCTGTGGCTCTTGTGCCAGCGCTGGAGCAAGAAGGTGGGGGCAGTGGCCCTTGGCAGGGTCAAAGTTGGATGTTAGGGAACCGAGGGTGGGAAGGGGCTGGGGGATGCTTGGGGAGCTCAGGGGTGTGGGGTGTGTGGTGGATTGGCTAATGGTAAACTTGTAACGCTTAACTGAACTGAATCAGTGTGGTCTGGGCGTGGAGGATCCATCTGAAGATTGTTACCAATAGCCATAAAAAGAGAACTGGAGGGCCGGGGATTTAGCTCAGTGGTTTCGCCGCCTGCTGTGCAAGCGCAAGGACCTGAGTTCGATCCCTGGTACCCCCCCCAAAAAAAGAGAGAAATGGAGGGGAAGATCTTGGCCTGTTGATTTTCTAGGAGAAGCTTGCTGTGGATGGTTTTCCTGATGTGAATGGCTGCTGTTTTCATCAGGGGAGCTCTGATCTTTACTGTGAGCATTACTTCCTGGCTCCAATGTGGATCCCTCAGGCTGGTGGCACAAATCCTTCATCTCACCAGTGCAGATTTTCTGGCTTCCACCACAGGCCTTTGGGCCTTCCAGGTGCAGATCCTCAGTACAGACAAGCATGAGACATTACAGTGGGCACTAGGCTTCTGGCTGGCCTCGAGGAGGACATTGCCTTTGACTCTAAGCCTTTAGCTGGACTTGTGTGGGAAACTGCTGGGATCTAGGCCCTCAGCTGAATCCTTTGGGCTTCTAGGGTGCAGTTAATCTCTTGTACTCCTTTGCATTCGACTTTCTGGGTAATTATCATAAAATAACCTTATAAGTTATGTGTCCTGTATTTAATGTATTCCCTTGCCAAACCCTTCTGACTACAACAGGGTGTGATGAGGAGGCCATAGGGATCCGTTCTGAGCAGGAGCGGGGTGGCACGGACAGAGGCCACATGGAGCGTGGCCATCCTGGCTGACTCAGGGTGGGTGGGTGACAGCCGTTTCTCTGTGTGCCCCTCTGCTCTCTGGGAAGACTGGTCTAGTGGGGTGAGTGAAGGGGTGATGCCTCGGGCCATTATAATAAAATACTGCCAGGAATTTATACACAACAGATATGGTGGCCACACCTGTCACTACCCTCAGAGCCTATCTCAAAACAGATAAATAAACAAATATCATTAAGTGGCTGGGGGTGGAGCTCAGGGGTAGAGAGTCTCTCCAGCATCCATGAGATTCTAGGTTCAGTCCACAATGCCAGAAAAAGAGACAGAGAGAGAGAGAGAGAGAGAGAGAGAGAGAGAGAGAGAGAGAGAGAAAAGAAGGAGGTGGAGGAGGAGGAAGAAGAGGAAGAAGAAAGCTCGAGATGAACGCTCCCTGTCTGGATTGTAGTCCTGCATCACCACACCTGGCTGCCCTCAGCCTCCAGAGAAGCTGGGATTCAATTTTAATTTCTAAATGGTAAATGCCAGTAGCTGCAAGCCACATAAATAATTAATCTTTGGGATCCTCCTTAAGAAGGATGGGGATGCTGAGATCAACAAGTTTAAAGTGCTCCTGCCTGTTTTTTTTTTTTTTTTTTTTGGTACCAGGAATCGAACTCTGGTCTTTGCACTTGCGAGGCAGGTGGTGGAACCACTGAGCTAAATCCCCGGCAGCTCTTGCCTGTTTTTATGGATAAAGATTTATTGGCACACAGCTTCACATATTCACATACTGTCTACAGTGCTTTCCTGCCGCCACAGACAGCGGGGTCACAGAATCAGTTTTTTGTTTTGTTTTGTTTTTTTCTTTTGAGACAGGGCTTCCTTGGAGTGCAGGCTGGCCTTGAACTCTGAATCTTTCTGAACTCTGAATCTTTCTATACCCACAGCCCCCCAGTGTGGGGATTACAGGTACCGCCATTGCACCTGGCTCAGAACTAAAGCTTTAAATATAATTTTTGACCCAGGACGGGTGGTACCTACCTGTAATCCCAGCACGGAGATTGGCTGAGGCAGGAGGATTAGAAGTTCAAGTCCCACCTCCTAAAACCCTATCTGGAAAGTAAAAAATAAAAAAAGGCTGGGATGTATTTCAGTGGCAGAGGACCCCTGGGTTCAAGCCCAGTATAAAAACAAGCAAACAAACACCAAAAACAAAAGCTTTAGAGCTGGAGGTTGAACTCAGAGTCTTGTTCATACTATCCAAGGGTCCTTCTACTGAGCTACATCCTCAGCCCTGAAGGTAGTTACTCTGATCCCTTAAGGAAAAAAAATGTGCTGGGTGTGGTCGTGTGCACCTGTTATCCTAGCACTTGAGAGGCTTAGGCAGGAGAATCTCCATGAGTTTGAGGGCAGCTTGGGCTATATAATATAGTGCGACCCTGTCTCAAAAAGAAAAGAAAAGAAAGAAAGATGCGCTAAGCACTATGGAGACTATGTGGTCTCCAGTTTCCAAGAACAGCTCTGTCATTGCTTGTTTCACTGGTGGGAAACCAGAAGCACAGAGAGGTTAAGCCATTTGCCAAAGTTGGAGCTGAGTGTTGGGGAATTGTCCTTGGGGAGGTGGTGGGGTCAAGTGCGTGGTAGCATCTGCCTGACCTCTTTCCCTGCACACCATGTGTACCTCCTTGTCTTCGGCTTCTGGGGGACTCAGAAGCCCTGTCTAGAAAGGGGAGCGCCTTTTCCAGGCCACAGCAAGCCCCCTGCCCCAGCTGAAGCCGAGTGATAAGTGGCTCTTTGCTCCCGTGAGTGGGCATGGCCTCCTCCTCCTCCCTTCCTAATTAAGTAAGACACAGTTTCATGGCCTAGTATGGCGGTGGATGCGGCTGATCTGAGCTACTCAGGAGGCTGAGGCAGAAGGATCGCAAGTTTGAGGCCACCTTGGGCAACTTAGCAAGACCATGTCTCAAAATAATAATTTACAAAAGGGTTGTGGGAGCATAGCTCAGTGGTAGAGCAGTTGCCTAGCATGTGTGAGGCCCTGGGTTCCATTCCTGGCACTGCAAAAAAAAAAAAAAAAGTACAGTTTTATGGTTTTACTGTTTTTTGTTTTGTTTTTTTGGTAACAGAGATAAGACTCAGGACCTTACACTTGGGAGGCAGGCACAGTGGCACTGAGCTAAATCCCTGGCCCCTATTGATTTTTTGAGACAAGGTCTCACTATGTAGTGCAGGGTGGTCTTGTACCCGCTATGTAGCCCAGACTAGCTTTGAACTTGTGGCAATTCTCCTGCCTCAGCTACCCAAGTGCTGGGATGACAGGCCTGTACCAGCACACCTGGCTTAGTTTTACAGTTTTAGGCTCTATTCATAGGCCCTGTCAGGGGGCCAGGCGGAGTAGATTTCCTATTGTAGAAGGCTACAGGGAATGACTTCAGGTACATTGTGGGCACCCAGCAAGCCACACGCGGCTCTGTCCTTGACCTTTTGGATAGACACCCCCTCCCTGTGCTCCTTTAAGGAAACCCTTGCAGCAGGCACGGCTGCTGGGGCAGGAGGTGCAAGCCAGCACCCAGGCGCTGGGTAGGGCTATCAGTCCTTGTGGAATATTCTTCCCCAGGGTGCAGGCACCTTGAGCTGTTTTTCTGTTTCCTTTTCGGAACCCAGTGTCACCAAGCTACACCTTTTATTTTTTTATATTGAGACAGGGTCATCCATAGTTGCCTAGGTTGGCCTCAAATTTGTTATCCTCCTGCCTCAGCCTCCTGAGTAGCTGAGATGACCAGCGTTTTAAATGGCACTGGTGATGGAACAGCAGCCGCTGTCCTAGGAAGCCACAGCCCAGCATGTTAGGAAATTTAAGCCCAGTTCCAGGAGTGACAGAAGCCCCTGCCGCTCTTTTCCTAAAAGACCCCCGGAGAGCTCTCGGCTAAGACACAAGATGATTCCAATCCAAAGCCCTTGGGTTCAACTTTTTTTTTATTTTTAATTTTTCTCTTTTAATGTCATGCAATAATTCACAGTCCCAAGCCCACGGTTTTCAAACAAGGTAGGAAAAAAAAAAATTTTAAAAAAATTTTTAAAAAAAAGAAAAAAAAAAAAAGAGAAGCAAAGGAATCGGTGGTGGTGGTGGTCGTGGTCTTTTTTTTTTTTAATCTCTTCTTTTGTTATTTCAAGCAAGACCAAATGTCAGAAGAAAATGCTTCTTTTTCTCAATCATTAATTTTTTTGTCCTTTTTGAAATTGTTTATTATGATGATTTCTCTTTTAAACTGATTTTTGCAGGCAGTAATAGTAGGGTTCGGTGTTACCAGCAAGCACTCCTGGTCTGAGACGCGTGTGGGGTGTGTCTGGTTTGGGGTGCTGGGTCCCACTGCCTTCCTTCGTCCTCTGCCCTCCCCGAGGCTCCTCTGCCACAGCAACCACCAGCTTCCTCGCTTGCCAGGGAAAGGAAAGATTCCACTGAGATGATAAAACTCATCAATAGAAGCTATTTGTTTTCTCCTCGTTTTTTCTTTTAAAAATGGTAGTGTTTTTTATATATAGATTTTTCCATTTTCCCCAAAGTTGTCCAAAAAGAGCTGAGTTAATTCGAATCCCTCGGCTGTGTGGCTGCTCTGCCCATCCCCCACCCCAGGCCTCCATGAGGGGAAGTCGAGGCTGGGGGATGCCCTGATGCCCAGGAGGGTCTGTCTTGGCCTGGGGGTGCTCTGGGGACCCCCGGCCCCTCCAGAGTCTGGGATCTCCATCGATGGCCGGTTCTCTCCTGGGCCTGGGGTACTGGGCGGGGACGGCTCCTCCTGTGGGGTGTGTGCGCGGGGTGCATGGGGGAGCCAGGCGGGGGACGGGGCCGCCTCGCCCGGACTTAGCACCAGTCGTCGTCACTTTCACTGTAGGGTTCGTGCAGGCCTTTCCGGGAGCCAGGCGCTGCAGGCCTGGCCAGTCCATGGACCGGGTAGTAGCCATTGGGGAGTCTCCGGCCGTGCCGGGAAGGCGAGGTGCAGGCCGGGCCTGTGGCCCGGGGAGTCCTGGGCGATCGCCCGGCGGTCCCCGAGGATGGGTGTCGTGTGGGGGGTGGCACATCATAGGGCCCGGCCATAGCCTCCTCTCCGAGGCCACCGCTGCCACTGCCCAGGCCCTCGGCCTCATCGTAGTCGGAGCCCCGGTAGTAGCTGTGGTGCCGGGGAGCCTCGGGCATGTTTGGACCAGATGCTGGCCACCAGGCCCCTCCGTGGCGACAGGTTCTAGGAGACTCGCTCCGGGCCAGACCGGGGGCTCGCCGCTCCATGCCAGGCGACCGGCTGCTGCCGTGGCCACTCGTGGGTGGCCGTTCCCTGGCCAGGGGCTCGGCTACAGGTCCCGGGTACCTCCGTGGGCCGCTGGTGGCCACCCGGGCTGGCCTGGCCACTACCTGCTGTGGCTGCTGTGGGGGCCCCGAGGCGCCGGCCTTACGGATCACAGGGGAATAGGACACGTGTGGCCGGGGGGTGGAGGGGGTCTGGGGGAGCTGGCGGCGTCCCCGCCTCGGAGTGCTGGTACCAGACGTTGAGGGGGCTGGGCTTCCACTTACAGAACTACTGCCCTACACGAAAATTGAAACAAAGGAAATCAAAACAAAAGATACAACCAAATCAACCGGAAGGAGAACGGGAGGAGACACAAAAGAGGAGGGGGAGCAAAGGAGGCCAAGGAGAACAAATGGGACAGGAGAGGGGACGCGGGGGATGGAGACACAGGGCACGGGGATGGAAATAAAGGAGAAAAGCAACAGCCACAGAGGAGGACGGGAGGACGGGGCGGGGGGGGGGAGTCAAAAACCAACACAACAAAGTGAAAAGAGAAATGAGAAATGGAGTTTTGTAAGTTTCGGGGTTAAAATAGCAGAAGTTTCCAAAAATTACTCACAGGCGTCCATAGGACAGAAATCATAATTGAAACGGAAAGGGAAGCCGGGTTAAAGGAAAGCGAAAGGACCACGGTGGCCCCAACTCAAACGTGATCCACAAGAAGCAGCTGTGGGCAGCAGGCGGAGGGATAGCAGCAGGTGGCAGGGGCTGGGGATGGAGTGGGGATCGGGAGGGGCAGGGAGCGGGGTCCGCCCAGCCTGGAGCCTCCCTCGGCCCTGGGACACCGGCGGTGGCGGGGTGCAGGTGGAGGGGGCTGCCCCGGGGGTCAGGGGCCCTGGCCTCAGGTGGCTGGGCTCCCCCGGGGGTGTGGGCGGCCGGGGCCCTCTCCCGCTCCTCTCCTGGGCCTGGTCCCGGCCTGGCTCCCTGACCGCACCCACCTGCCGGTGGGCTGTGTGCTCCCGGCCCTCACTGGGTGAGCGGGACCAGTGCTGGTCGCGGGCGCGGGTACGGCTGTGGTCTGGCCGCTCCCGCTCCGGGCCATAGCGCTCCTTGTCGGGGGGCGGGTGGTGGTGGTGGTGGTGGTGGTGGTGGTGCTGCCGCTGCTTCCTGTCCTTGGGCCGGCCCCTCTCCTGGTCCCGCTCTTTCGATGGCAGTTCCCCGGACTGGGTGGTCATGCTCAGGTCTGTCCCCAAGCCTGGGCCGGAGGGACAGACGGATGGATGGATGGGTGACCACGAGGGAGGTGGGGAGGCAGGGTGGGCTGCGCGTGCCGGAGGCCATCGAGGGGCCAGGTGACCCCGGGGATGGGGACTCCAACAGATCTGGGGCCGAGCCTGGTGAGCATGCTGTCAGCCAGCTAGCTCCCTGCCCAAGCCTGGGTGCAGATGTCCCCTGGTCCCTTGTGCCCCCACCTTCCCTCTCTTTTCCTTTCTTTTTTGAGACAGGGCCTCGCTATGGAGTCCCGGCTGGCCTTGAACTTGTAGTGATCCTCCTGCCTCCGCCTCCCGAGTGCTGGGTGACAGGTATGTACCACTGCACTGTGGTCCCACTTTTCTTCCTCCTTCCAAATTCCATCCTCCTCTGTCCCCTCCCAGAGGCCCCTGTCCCTGGGCCCACCTGTGTCTATGTCGGTGTAGCGGCCCAGGGAGCGCTCTGAGGCCCGGTGGCCCCGGTCACGGCGGCGTTGGTGGTGCCTCTGGTTGTCCTCGGGCGGGACCCGCTCCAGTGAGTAGTCATCCAGGCGTCGCGCTTTGGGTCCCAGCACGGAGGCAGAGCGCTTCATGGGGCTGGTGTCGGAGATGGTCTGGGGGGACAGGCCATAGGTTGGGGTCAGTGGGAGCCATGGAGATGCCCTAATCCTTCTCCGATACACGATGGCTGTGTGGCCCATGGGCAGCTGCCCGTGGTGGTTATGGTGTGGCCATCAGGGACTGGGTCCTGGGGGTGCCACAGCTCCAGGGTACAGCCTGCCCCCCCAGACAGGGTTGCCCCTTTTGGACCATTCTGGGGTCTCCCACCTGTGGCTGCTTGGTCACCCGCTGCAGACCAGGAGCCCAGGCTGCAAGCTGCCCCAGCCCCTCTGAGGGTTGGGAAGCTGGGCCCCAGCTGCCCCACTCAGCACCTCCCTGACCCCCAAGTCTGGCTCCTGATGCCCAGGCCCAGGCTGTGCTATTTGAGGCCCTGGGGTGGGGGCCTCCTCAGCCTGCACCCCTGGGGTCAGGCCCTGACT
The DNA here is from genome assembly GCF_000247695.1 of Heterocephalus glaber. The sequence continues at coordinate 710,945 of NW_004624901.1, forward strand.
TGGGGCCCATGGCTCTCCACAGAAGGCAGAAGAGAGGAGTTGGAGGGACACCCAGACACCAGGCTTGCCCAAGAGCCAAGGGATGTGAGGCTGCAGGGCTGGGCTAGGTGGCGGGGCTGGAAAAGCAGCTGAGATCGAGGTGCTGCTGGGGGCTGGGGACTCCCGGCTTGGGGCCCTGAGAGGAGGGGTGGGGGGGTGTGGCCCCTGCACACACAGGACACACACAGGGAAGGGTGAGGTTTGCAGAGCGAGGGTGGGGTTGGGGACAGGGGCAGTGGGCCGGGGTCCCCCGCGGGGGGGTGGGGAGGAGCCGGCGGCCGCAGGGCCCGGTACCTACACTGAGGTTACTCCCACGTGGCCGGCCCCTTCTCCTCTGTCACAGCCCCACGGGATGGTGCACACAGAAAGACAGAAAGGAGAAAATAAATATAGAAGCCTGGAAAGAGTGAGGTGGTGGGGGAAGTGGAGGAGGTGTGGGGAGCAGTGGAGAAGAGAGAGAGAGACAGAGAGAGAGAGAGAGAGGTTTCCATCTCTGGAGGGTGGAAGGGGGTCCCAGGACCTGGCTGGCTGCCCCCCCCAGGTATAGCGGAGACAGACAGGAGACACACAGATGGTGGAGGCACAGGAGACGGACATGGGATGGCTCGGCCACAACCCCGGCCCCTCTGCATGCCATGCTCTGAGCCCGGGTAGTGGATGTCTTGTTCCCTCCCTCTCTTGGCACCCAGCAGCAGAGTCCTGATGCAGGGACTGGGCAGCCACATGCACCAGGGTGTTCCCCTCGCCAAGTCAGAGCAGCCAGAGGCCAGGCTCCCATGGTCCGGGCCCAGCCAGGCACAGTGCAGCCGTCCGCACACACAGGCTGGGAAGCTCATGTGGCGCTGTTCTCAGCTCCACACAGGCGGCTGGCCGTGCCCTCCTGTGTCCCCGGACAGGTGGCCCCACAGCTGACAGAAGCCGGCACACACAGACACACACACCAGGCACACACTCTGCCCACCCTGCAGCCCACAGAGACCAGACAGGGACTAGTAAAACCCAGACCCACAACCCGCCCCAGGCACAGCTCGCAGGCCCCAGGACTCATGGGTGCAAGTGTGTGCGCACGTATGGACACGTAGGCATAACCCACGTCTGTGTGCACAGGTGTGCATGTATGTTGTATGTTTGGGGATTCATGTGTGTAGTGGCTTTCCCCCCCCAGCACCAGGGATTGAATCCAGGGCCTTCGCACTGAACTCCATCCCCAGCCCATTTGTATTTCTTATTTTGAGATAGGATTTTGGGACTAAATTGCCCAAGTTGAGCTTGAACTTGGGATCCTCCTGCCTCAGCTTCCCAGAGTGCTGGGATCCTAGGCGTGCCCACCACACTCTGTTGGCAGTTGGGATTCTCCATTGCAGCTCTCAGACTGACAGGTCCTCTTCTTGCCTCACCCCAAATTTCTCCCTCAGCACCCCCAAATAAGACATAGGGAAACTGCTTGGAAGCGACTACCACGCTCAGCCCACAGGGGGTGCCCTTCCCCTGCGAGGAGAATGGGTGCGGGAGGGAAGAGAAGCAAGGCGGTGCCCCCATGAAGGGGCGCAGCGGGGTTTGGGGCGTGCAAGCCCTCACCTGGTTCTCGGCCGGGAGCCGAGGCATGGAGGCGGCCCGGGCCTGGCCCTCCATGGGGAGGTAGTGTTCACTGTCCGAGTAGCCCTCAGTGCTCATCTCTCGCATCTCCACCGCCTGCGGGCAGAGGGGGCACAGGCTGAGCCGGAGCAGAGAGAGGACCCCAGGGGCAGCTCCGTGCATGCAGAGCAGTGAGCTCAGGGTGTGTGGTGTAGGCACTGCCTCCCAGGCACCCAGGCCAGCCCAGGGACTGGGGGTAGAGGGGCAGCAGCACCTGCGGGTTGGGCTGGCTGTTGGGCAGGTCGGAGGGGGGTCCACGCTCTGGGCTCCAAGTGCCAGTCTTCTGGAACATCTCCTTCGCCCGCTGGGTCACCCAGGATGGGCTCTCCTTCACACTGCTGTCGTGAGCCATCCTGTGGGGACAGAGGCCAGGATGGCAGGCGGCACCAGGGGTTGTGGAGTCTGAGCCCAGCACCTCCCTGCCCCATGTCTCCTGGGGGCCATGGTGACACTCACAGGCCTCCACCAGGGTCCAGCTGGGTGGAGGGGAGGGCGTTCTGGCCAGGTCCCCCTTCCTGCGTCGGGGACGGGGGCTCCATGCGCTGGAACATGAGTGGTGTCCGGTTCTGGGCAGGCAGAGAGCAGCCAGGGGACAGATGGAGGGAGTATCAGAAGCTCAGGTGCTAGACAAGTCTTTTTTTTCCCCTTTGAGCTGAGCCCTACATTAAGTTGTTAGGGCTGGATTCCAATTTGGCAATCTTCCTTCCTCAGCCTCCCTAGTAGGTGGGATGACAGGTGTGTACCACCAAGCCCTGCTTTTCAGAAGTATTTCTGGCACCTTCTGGCACTCACACACCCAAGTTTGACCTGTTTGGATCTTTCTTTCTAATCCTCCCTGAACGGGATCCCTTCTCACGGCAGCATTGGTATCTCCCACCTGGTCCAGCGCTGGACGGCTCCTCCCAGGTCTCCTAGCAACTGCCCTTGCTCCCTGCAGTCCTCCCTCCAAAGCCACCAAGGGGCGCCCATGAGCACCCAGCCCAGTGGGCTCCCTCCATTCTGAAACCTTCAGGGCTCCCATTTCACTAGGATCCTCTGTACAGCCCCCAGGGCTGTTCTGCCCTATCATCTCTCCCTTTCTCTCTCTCTCTCTCTCTCTCTCTCTCTCTCTCTCTCTCTCTCTCCCCCCTCCCCCTCTTCCTTTTTCTTCCACCAACTCCACCTCACCCAAACTCAGCAGGTGAGATATAGCCCCAGGGCCTTTGCACCTGGCATCCCTTTTGCTGAACCCCTTCACATCGCACCCCTTTTCCCTCCTTCACTGGCTCCACCTTTTGCTCCCAGGCTATTTAATTTAGATCTGCTTTTTTGGGGGGGAGGGGGAGGCCGGGGATTGAACTCGGGACCTTGCTCTTGTGAGGCAGGTGGTGGAACCACTGAGGTAAATCCCAGGCTTGATTTAGTTGTCAGAGGGATACTGGTCTGTTTTGCTTTGAGCTGCATCCAGGCCCTGCCATAGCGCCCCCAGAACACAGTAGGTGTTCAATCCGTGTTGCTGGAGGAAGTGAATGGGTCCAGCTATCCGTGCACCTGGCAGGGACCCGTGAGGGGGGCTTGGCCACGCCCCATGTTCTGATTGGTCCCCTGCTCGGTGGTCCTGATTGGCCCCCAGTACCGAGCTGCCCAGTAACCCAGTGCGGTGGTGGCCATGGCCACGGAAGACGCACCTGCTCCTCGCGCATGGCCTGCAGCTTCTTGGCCTTGCTCTGACGGTAGTACTCCATGATCATCATGGCCGCGTAGATCTTCCCCACTGTCAGGTCCGTGGCTGAGGGCACAGAGTGAGCTTACCATGTGGCCCTCGCCTTCCTGCGCCTACCCGGGCCCCGCTTTCCCTCCCCGTCGTCCTGCCTGCGGGGTCACGGCTTGGCCAGCTCGCCCCTTACACTTGTGCGGGGTGACCAGTAGGTCCAGCGTCTTCTGCGACAGGTTGGGCCAGATGGCCATCATCTCCTTCCGCAGCTCAGCGTCCATCTGCTGTTTGTCAGCTCCGCCTGAAACGTGGGCACAGGCAGATCCTGACCTTGGGTCTGGTCACCACGGGGCGGCCCAGAGCAGGCTCAGGCAAGACTGGGGGGCGGCCCCATGAGTGTGGGTCCTGGGCAGGGCCCGATGGTGGCCTCATTACTCTTCGTCTCCGTGCCTGTTTCCCCCTCTCTGAAAGGGGGATGGCAGCCACAGCCTATGCCTCACTTGGTGGTCTGATCAAGAGCAGCTGGCACGCATGCGGCGTGGGGACAGTGTCCCCCCCCCAGGCACTTACTCCAGCACCGTGGTTTGGCTTGTCCCCTGCAAACCCATGTGGTGAGGGACAAAAGGAAGAAACCTAACCCAACTGTGGGGTTCAGATTTGGGGCCTCTGGGAGGTGAGTGAGGTTAAATAAGGTCACCGGTGTGGAGTCCTCGTGAGGGGGTCTTGGTGACTCTACGTTCTCTTTGCGGTACTGGGGACGGAATCCAGGGCCTCATGCGTGTGAGTGCTCTACCCCTCAGATGCGCCCCCAGCCCTTCTTAAAGTTTTATTTATTTATTTATTTTTGGTACCAGGGATCAAACTCAGGATCCCCGAGACAGGGTCTTGCTAAATTGTTCAAGCTGTCCTTGAACTTGTGATTCTCCTGCCTCAGCCTCCTGAATAGCTAGGATTACAAGTGTGTGTCCACCTCATGGTATTTTTTTTTCGTTCTCTTTCGTTCTTTTTTTTTTTTTTGAGACTGAGTCTCACTATAAATTCTGGCCTTGAACTCACTATATAGCCCAGGCTGGCCTTGAACTTGTGGTGATCCTCCTGCCTCAGTCTCAAGAGTGCTGGGATGACAGGTGTGTGCCACCACACCTGACTTCACTTTCTTTCCCCACATGGCCACAGAGTTTGGTGACACAGATTTCCTGTGGTCCCTGGGGCCAAGCTGAATGTGGTGGAGCTGGCTGGATTCAGGTTGGGAGGGCCAGGCCATTGGGGGAATTAGCACCACCCTCTGACGGTCTTTTCTTCCCCCAGGAATTCATTATTATGGTGGAATTCATTATTATGCCTGCCACTATCATGGCTAAGAGAGGTTCCCAGGGCCTGTGCAGCCACTTCTTGGCAATTAGGAAGGAAGAGAATATTTCCCATTAAAAGTGACTCTTAGGCTAGGTGTGGTGGCACACACCTGTAAACCAGCACTTGGGAGGCTGAGGCAGGAGGACAGGAAGTTTGAGCCCAACCTGGGCAACTTAGTGAGGCCCTTTCCCAAAATAAAAAAGTAGAAAAAGGCGGTGGGGGTCGGTTGTTGCTGGGGATGTAGCTCAGTGTGATGACCCTGGGTTCAATATGCAATACCCAGTACTGGAAAACAAAGTGACTTTCTGGGGAAGGGGAGGTGTAGTGAGGGATTAGTTATTAGGGACAAATTTACAACTAGGAGGAATGAATTCTAGTATTTTATGCTACAATAAGGTGATTATTGTTTAAATGATATATATTTTAAAATAGCACTGGGTGTGGTGGTGTACGCCTGTAATGGCAGCACTAAGGAGGCTGGGGCAGGATGATTGCGGTGAGTTTAAGGCCAGCCTGAAACACAGAGCAAGACCCTGTCTCAACAAAAGGCCTGCTGTCCTCAGAAGAGGAAAGAACCTGTGAAGAGGAGCAAGAGGGCGCCACTAAAAGCCAAGAAGCAAGACAGCAGGAAAGACCACACCTGCCAGCGCCTTGGGCTTCTGGCCCCCAGAACTGGAAGTTTCAGCCACTTGGCCTTCGGGGCTCAGTTCTGTTGGCTGTCAGACAGGTGTGCCTGCTCTCAGCATGGGAACAAGTGAGGGGTCATGGCAGGGACCCTGGACTCAGCACTACTGGCCTTTGCTGTGGGGCTTCCTGGGCACTGTGGGACGCAGAGCAGGAACGTGGCTTCTGGCCACCAGATGGCAGCAGATCGCCACCTTGGGGCCCACCTTTTTTTTTTTTTTTTTGGGGGGGGGTGGCACTGGGGATTGAACCCAAGGCTTTGCACTGAGTTACAGCCCCAGCCCTGTTTTTATTTTGAGACAAGCTTTTGCTGAGTCACTAAAGTTGCCCAGGCCGGGTTCAAACTTTTTTTTTTTTTTTTTGGTATACAGGGGATCAAACTCGGGTCCTTGCCCTTGTGCAGTAGGCAGCGAAACCACTGAGCTAAATTCCAGGTCCCTGGCTTTGAACTTTTGATCCTCCTGCCTCAGCCTCCAGAGTGCTGAGATCACAAGTGTGAGCCACCACAGTCAGCTAATTCTCTTCTGGTGATTGGGTTTACATTAACTGGCGAGTGGTCAGAGCTGGCCTTCCTGCCTGGGGTGGGGAAGACCAGAGAGGGGAGAGTGGAAGGGATGTGGCCCTGGGAAGGGGGCTTCCGTGTGCAGGCACAATGTCTGGGTGCAAAGGAAACATGATGGAGATCCTGAAGGATGGAGTTAGCCCATCCCCCAGGGGCCTCCCAGCCTGCCTCAGAGGAGGCTCAGCATTCTCAGAAATCAGACAAAGTGGGTGTGCTGGAGTGTGCTCAGTGGTGAGTGCTTGCCTGGTCTGTACAAGGCCCTGGGTTCCACCCCCAGGACTGCAGAAGAAAATAAATAAATTAAAAAAAAATTAAGCTTGTGATTCCAGGTCTCTGAGAGGCTGAGGCAGGAAGGTTGTAAGTTGGAGCTTGGCCTGGGCAATTTAAGTGATTCAGTAGGACCCTGTCTCAAAATAAAGAATAAAAAAGGCTGGGGAAGTAACTCACTGCAAAGCGCTCGGGCTCAATCCCCTGTATCAAAACAAAATAAAACAAAACAGAAGCAAAGTAAAGCCAGCCAGGAAAGGGAGACCCCAGTCCTATGGCCCCAATGAATTGGCTGCCAACACCTGGATTCGCAAGTTCAAGCCCAGCCTGGGCAACTTAGTGGTTTAGCAAAACCATGTCCCAAAATAAAAAAAAAAAAGGGCTGGAGAGGTAGCTCAGTGTGAAGGCCCTGGGTCCAATCCCCAATACTATGAAAAACAAACATCCCCCTAAATCTGTGGTACTTGTTCTATGGCTGTTAATGGTTTGGCTTTGAAATGCTCCCCAAAACTCGTGTGCTAAGGCATGGCTGCGATGGGCTTTGGGAGGGATCTAAACACTGTTATCTAGGGATGCCCTCACGGGGCAGTCCTGGTCTCTGTGCGAGGTGTCCCCAGGGAGGCACAGACGGAGGTCTCGGATTGCCTGGGCCACAGGGCTCAGAGGTGTGGCCTGGAGACTGGGCTGAACTTGTCCATGGACTCCTCCCTGAAACCCACCCACTGATAGCTCACAGCCACAGGGGCTGAGGGAAGACATGGCCCAAGTGGTGGTGGCGGTCACCCGGGCTAGGCCTTCAAAGGGCAGTGCATCTGGTTCCTGGTTCCTTCCTTTCTCTCTTTCCCCTCTCTCTGCTTCCTGGCTACCAAGATGTGAGCAGCTCTGCTTCCCAAACCCTCTGCCATGATGCTCCTGACTTGGAGCCTGGGACCAAGGATTGAAGCCTCTGATACCACGAGCCAAAGTAAATCTTTCTTCCTGTAAGTTGCTTTTCTCAGGTATTTTGTCATAGTGAGAAAGCTGACTACCACAGTGGCATAGACAGCAGACACGGGCACTGAGGTTCTCAAAAGTGGAGGTAAAAAAGCTTTTGCACAGCAAGTGAAACCACCAACAGAGTGAAGAGACAACCCACAGAACAGGAAAAACTTTTTGCTAGCTGTTCCTCAAAGGATTATTATCTAGAATATATAAAGGAGGGAGAAAGGAAGGAAGGGACAAGTAAAAAAAGTGAAAATAGAAGGAAAAAATGGGAACAAAGCTTTTGTACATAGAGGGAGGGGTCTTGAGGGGACGGGGAAGGGAGAGAAAAGAGGTGTATCATGTACAGGTGCAAACTCCCTATGATGAGTGTTATCACTATGTATGCCTAAAAGGTACTAATAAATGTTTTGCTATAAAAAAAAGTGGAGGTCAAGGGTTCTGGTGCAGATGGACCTCCCAACCTCCCAGGACATGACTGTGCCATTGTGTCCCAAGATGAGGGAAGCACTGCTCACCTTCTGCTTCCTTGCCTGCCTGGACTGACAGACCCCCAGCCCTGAATGGTGACTTGCACCCCACTGCCTGGCAAGTCACCTGCACAAGCAATGTCCACCAGGGGCCAAGCAGGGGCTCCAAGTCCTCTTCCCCTCCCTCCCACTGTCCCTTGAGTATTACCCTCTTGCATCGGATTTATTAATTATGTGCTACTGAGATGGATCCCCATGCCTTGCTGTACCACTGAGCTGCACCCCTTGCCCTTTAAAAATTTTATTATAAGACAGGGTCTCACTAAGTGGCCCAGGTTGGCTTCAAACCTGTGATCCTCCTGCCTCAGCCTCCTGAGTAGCTGGGATGACAGGCTTGCACCACTATGCCTGGTTGAAACCTCTGTTCTTTACAAAATACCTGGTCTGTGACACTCAGTGACAGCCAGGTCAACCTGAAAGGAACAGGTGTCCCCTACGCTCCGCTGTCCCTCCTAACGAAGGATCTTCCCACCCTCGGTGGGACCATCTGCTCAGCCCTTGCCACTCCCATCTCTCTGTCCTAGTTTTCACTGATGACCGTTTGTGCCTCTCTCCACCCTGCAATGCCACTCACTTCCAGGTCACATCCAATCCACTCTCAGGCCTCCGACATCCATGTGGGGACTTGGACCCTGACCTGCCTACCAAAGCTGCCCTGGTCACAGTGCACAGTGGTGACTGCTTCCTCACAGTCTGTCCTGCCTGGGGACCCTGTCCACTGCCTCTTTGTCCCCTTTAGGGATGAAGGGAGAGCCCTGGCCTGGACATTTGGGGATCTCTCTCTCTCCTCTCTGCAGCACTGGGTATTGAATCAGGGGTTTGGCTTTAAGCTACATTCTCAGACTTTTTTTTTCTTTTGAGACAAAGTTTTTGCTAAGTCACTAAGTTGCCCAGGGTGGGCTGGAACTTTCTTTGTTTCATTTTTTAGACAGGATCTCACTATGTAGCCCAGGCTAGCCTTGAACTTGGCAGTGATCCTCTTGCCTCGGCCTCCCTAATACTGGGATTCCAGGCATGTGCCACCATGCCCAGATAGACCGAAACTTGCACTCTTCCAGACTCAGCCTCCCAGAGTGCTGGATGACAGACATGCACCTGGCCAGGAAGTCTCGGGTCACGTAGCCTGTGTCATGCAGGGGTTTTTGGGGGGTTTTTTTTGGTACTGGGGATCGAACTCAGGTCCTTGCACTTGTGCAGGAGGCAGCAAAACCACTGAGCTAAATCCCCGGCCCCATGTGTCATGCAGTTTGGACTCTGGAGGGCCGGGGATTTAGCTCAGTGGTTCTGGCACCTGTCTCAAAAGCGCAAGGTCCCGAGTTCGATCCCCAGTACCAAAAAAATAAAATAAAATAAAGGGGGAAAGTTTGGACTCTGGATCTCCAAAACTGTGAGCTAAATAAAATCTTTTTTTTTTTTTTTTTTGTACCAGGGATTGAACTTGGGACCTTGAGCTTTTGAGGCAGGCGGCAGAACCACTGAGCTAAATCCCTGGGCCTAAACTTTCCCTCTTTAGGAAGTATCCAGGCTCAGGTATTCCAGGGCAGAAATCAAACTGATCCAGGGCCCCAAGGTGCCTCTTCCCTGTCTGTCATCCTCACAGTGGCCAGCAGGAGTGTGTTCAGGGGTGGACCCTACAAGGCCCTTCCTCCCTGAGGCCAAGTCAGGGCCCTTTATCCTCCGCGCTCATTCACTCCTGCCGCAGGGCCTTTGCACACATGGCCTGGGACCATCCCCCTATATCCGTGCAACCTATCCTCTCCTTCAGGATCTTCCCGGGGCGCCCCTGGAATGTAAGCCCTTGCGGGGTGTCTGGATTCTCTGGATTTCCAGCTGGCCTTGCTTTCCCATCCTGCCTGCTCTGCCCTTACCCTTGGCAATCTTGATGTCCAGGGCTGTGCGGATCAGCGCCATGAGGGTGGAATTGAAGTGGACAGTGTTGTCATCAGCGACGGGCAGGTCCATCCGCAGGAGCCTCTATAGAAAACCCCAGGGGAGGGAGGTCATTCTGACGCCCCCTGCCTGGGTCCCTGTGAGCCACACCCACCCTGCCCAGGGAGCCCCAGGAAGAACTCTGAAGGCAGCACAGCCCTGCTCTGGCCACCTGTCCCACCATGAATGTCCTGATGCTCTCTGGGACCAGTGAGGTGGATGCCTGGGGCTCTTCCGTGATCCTAAGCTCCATTCTCCATTTTTTATTTGTGGTGCTGGAGATAGAACCCAGGGCCTTGCACATGCTAGGCAAACAAACGCTCTACCATTGAGTGTCATCCCAGGCTTTTGAAAAATTTTGTTTTGAGACAGGGTCTCCTTCACTTGCCCAGGCTGGCCTGGAACTTGAGAGCTTCCTGCCTCAGCCCCCTGAGTCACTGAAATCCCAGATATGCACCATTACACCTAGTTCACCTCTGCCATTTACTTAACTTAATTTAATTTTTGGGGGGGGGCACGGGGGCTCACACTCGGGACCTTGTGCTTGAGAGGCCGGTGCCGGAACCACTGAGCTAAATCCCTGGCCCTCATTTTATTTTTGACACAGGGTCTCACCCAGGCTGGCCTTGAACTAGCAGTGATCCTCATGCCTCAGCCTCCCAAGTGCTAGGATTACAGGCACGTGCCACCGTGCCCAGCTCCCTTCCTTTTCTGGTCCTCGGAGCTAACACTGCCAGCGTTGTCCCAAATCCTCATCCTGCCCCCAGAGTTCTTCCGGCCGGCTCGGATCCATTCTGACCCCAAAGAGAAAGCGCACAGGCCGGGTCCCAGGAGCGCATGCAGCAGCCAGGCAGAGGGTCCAAGACACAGCCGCCGGCTCCCACCCGCCCCCTGCTGGCCGGGATGGGGCGGACGGATGGCAGAGGGTGGTCATTCCTGGGGAAGCGCAGGCGGAGGCCCCCGGGGACATGCAACGAGGCCAGACACTGAAGGAACAGACAGGGCGCATGCGACGAATCTCGAGACTCAGTCATAGCTCCATGGGAAGTGTGTCGGGGTCAAGGCCGGGCCTGGCTGTCTGCGGTAGCGGGGAGAAGGGGTGAAGGGCATTCCTGTGGCTCGGGGGAGGAGAGTCCCTGTGTCCCAGGCAGGGGCTCTGTCCTCCGCGCTGAGGGGCTGGGGGTGGGGGGTACTGGGTGGTGTGAACCAGCTCCGGCTGGAGTGGCACGGAGATGAGAGTCAAGGGCAGGTTTGGGGCTGGCCAGGGGAATCAGATACACACTGGTAGAAGACACAGATGGGAAACAGGGTAGGGGATAGTAAACGGAGAGGAGGATACAATGTGGGGGTTGGGAGCAGGACAGGAAGGAAGGCAAAACGTACAGACAAGGGGGTGTGCACAGCTGTGCATGTTGGGCACGGAACAAAGGGATCCCTGTTCTATTTTTGCTTTTTTGAGACAGGGTCCCCCTATAGAGTTAGGCAGGCCTTGAACACTGTAGCCCAGGCTAGCCACGAATCCTCAGCCTCCCAAGTGCTAGGTTTATAAGCATGTGCCACCACACCGGGCATGGCTCCCTATTTTAGAAATAATTTTTTTTCCATAGTGGAAATTGGACCCAGGGCCTTTGTATTGAGCTACATCTGAAGCCCTTCGACAAATTTTTAAACTTGAGAAAAGGTCTTTCTAAGTCATTATGTTGCTCAGGCTGGGCTCAAACTTGTGACCCTTCTGCCTCAGCCTCCCATAATGCTGAGATTATAGGCATGTGTGACCATGCTCAGCTAGATTTGCATGTTTAATATGACAGCTTTTTCCTAGATAGCAGAAGTGTCTTTTTTCTCACCCTATGGGTGTATTTCCAGTGAGGTGTTCTGTGGAAAGACTTTTTTACACCCCCCCCCCCCCCGCCAAACCTGCAGAAACCAGGAGGGGAGGGTTCTCCTTCCCTCTCACAGCTTTCAAGTAGAGGCCAAAGAAAAGGACAAGAGGGATGCTTGAGGGGTGGCTGGAGGGTGAGGAGCCAGAGCACTCACAGACACGGGAGGGTGGGTGGGGAAGGGCTACAGGGTTAGCTTTGGCAAGGGCGGGCCACCGTTAGGGTCACTTCCAGGGGGTGAGTTGCGGGAACAGAGCGTCTGTCTGTGGGCGCCGAGGGAGAGTCCAGGAAAGGGTCTGGGGGGCCGGGAGGCCCCTGGCCCTCAGCCAGCATGCAGCGCCCCTGGTCCGCCGCGGTGCCTGCCCCCCAGGCCCCTCAGGCCCTGCCAGGCAGCGTGCACGGCCTGCGTCTGTGCCACCGTCTGGGGTCCAGCTGTGCCTGCTGCTGGCTGGAGCAGTGGGAGGTGTGTGGGGTCCTGGGGGCGGGGAGAGCTGCAGGGAGGGGAGAGGAGGGGAGGCTCTGTCGGTCCCCCGAGGCCCTAGGTCAGAGATCAGCTTCAGGTGTGTGTGCTGGGGACTCAAGGTACCAAAGATGGGGCCCTCGCCTTCTCTCGGACCGGCATCCCCTTGCCTGGGCATGGGGCCGCTCTGGGTGGGCACAGACCTGACTTCGACTGCCCTGGGGTTCCAGTTTGGTGGCCCGGGGTGCTGGGGACCTGGGTGCTCCCTGCCACCCTCCCCGGGCTTGTGGCCATAATGGAGTCTCAGAACACATAGACACTCATCAAAAGGACGGACATTGTGCTGCTGCGTCAAGGGATGGTCATGACCCAGGTACTCAGGAGAAAAGAAAAAAGGAAAAAAAAAAAAAAGGAAGAAGAGGAGGAGGAGGAGGACGGCTGGAAAAAGATTCGGCTAGGTGTTTCTGATGAGCACTGAAAAATCCCCAGTGCTGGGCACGGGTCGGCAGAGATAAACTACCTTGTATGCCACTCGGGCCGGACACTTCTTCCCCAGCCCCAGGGGAGGAGACATGTGTCTCAGCATCTGATACATGTCCGGGTATGGCATGCGGCCCCTGGCAGCACCGAAAACAGAACACGGGTGGGTGGGGACGGGAACCAAAGGGGAGCGGTGGGAGAAACAGAAGAGAGGAGGGGAAAACCACAGGAGCCGAAAAAATAGAGAAAGATGCAGAAAATGATAAAATAGATATTTCAAATAAATGGAAAAGACGAGGGAAAAAATGGGAGAAAAGGTAATTAAAAATTATTATTTCACTGCTCACCAGCAGGGAAGAGAGAGAGAGGGAGAGGGAGATTGGTCAGATTCAACTTGGACCCTCAGCTTTACTTCCGGCAGAGGGAAAGGAGGGTTCTCCTGTTGGATTTTTTTTGGGGGGGGGGCTTGAGACAGGGTCTCAGTACGTTGTCCAGGCTGACCTCAAGTCAGGATCCTTCTGCTGCAGCCTCCCAAGTGCTGGGATGACAGGCATGTGCCACCATGCCCAGCTTCATGGTCATTTTGGTTTTTTTTGAGACAAGGCCTTGCTACATAGTTCAGGCTGGCCTTGAACTCACTATGTAGCCCAGGCTGGCCTGGAACTCACAGTGATCCTCCTGCATCAGCCTCCTGTGTGCAGGGATGAAAGTGTGCACTACCATGTCTGATTTTTCATGGTCATTTTTTAAGTGGGGCCAAGTTCTCTGGTTGGGCTGAGGCTGGTCTCTGAGGGGGCCTAGGCGGGGAGGGGAACTGGAATGGGGGAGGGCAGTTGGGGGCTTGGGAAGCCAGGGGTGGAGGAGGGGAGAGTGGAGGTGATGGTGGGGGGGCAGTGCAGAGTTTCGATCCCCCAGGATGTGTCTGATTTGGGGTGCCGGTGAGACCCCGGGATGGGCAGCTTCAGCTAACAGCAAGCAGGGATGGCTGAAGGGAACAGAGAGATATGTTCCATGCTTCATTGAGTCTACATGGCGGCATTCTGGTGCCTAAGAGAGTTTTCTAGTTTAATGCAAGAAAGAGCGCTGGCTCTGTGTTGTAGGTATATATATATATATATATATATATATGAAATATATATATTGAAGAACCCCAAGCCACACTCATTCCATTGATGCTAGCAGGTTTTAGTGGAAATCAAACCTTGCAAGCAACCCTATGAGGACATTTCTTGCCTAAGCCGAGAGGGGGAGATATTACTCGCAATAAACTGTACATGTCCTTATAATGAATGCGGCCGCTGCAAGGAGAAGAGAGGGGTTAGTGGGGCGAGGGAGGCGTGCTCACACTGGCTCCCGCACGCAGCAAGGTTAGGGTGCCAGGCGCTGGGGACTCCTGGTGTGGAGGTGGGCAGTCAGGGGTCAGCCTCTGACCACGTGCCCAGATGCTGCCCAGAGACTCTGGTGTGGGGCAGGGGGCTTGATCTGGGAACGCTAGGGGCTCTGGGATGGGAACGCCTTCCCCGGGCTCTCCCTGCCTCTGCCTCCTGTGCAGTCTACATGGGCTGCATTGGGGGGCTGGTGGAATAGAGGAAGAGGGGCCAGGATCCAATTGCTATGACCTAAAATCAAAAGAGGAAGAGTTAAGAATCAGGCAGAAGCAAAGCCCCAGCCCTGTGGCTCATGCCAGCCTCCAGTCTCACCATCTAGGGCTGCAGGAATGGCACAGGCCACCTCTACCCTGTTTTCCTCACAGGGCCAGAGGAAGGTGGACGCTACAGCCTCTGAAGGCCCCCAGCAACCCTCCTCCAGGCCCCACACCCAGCCTGAACTAGAATCCTCTGCTGGAGGCTGGTGCTGTGCAGGAGCTTAATACAGGTGTATGGGCAGCTGCTCTCTGGAGCCCTCCTGGCCAGCCGAAAGGGGCGCTCTTGCTCCTTGGAGACCGGAGAGCTCTCTCTTCATGGGGATGAACACAGAGACACAAGGGCCCTGAGCTCCGTCCCAACCTGGCCTGTCTGACCACCTGCTGTCAGCTGCTTCCTGTGGTGCTGAGGAAGAATCCCAGGACACCACACAGCTAGACAAGAGCTCGACCACTGAGCTAAACCTCAGGTTTTGTCCTGAGTTTTAAACTTTTTTGTACCAGGGATTGAACCCAAGGTCTTAACACTGAGCTACATCCCTAGCCTTTTTGTTTGTTTTGTTTTGTTGTTTTGAGACAGATCGGCCTTGAACTAGTGGTGATCCTCCTGCCTCAGCCTCTGGAGTGCTGGTATTATAGGTGTGTGCCAGCATGCCTGGTTTTACTTTAAATTCTAATTTATTTATTTTTATTTAAATGTAATACATGTAGATGTTAATAAAGAAAATGATAAAAAGCACTCTTCTATAAAAAATAAAATTTCATAACAAAATAATCAGAGAATAACAATAGTTAATATGCTGTGTACCATAATCTTAAAAGAATGGCCAAAATGTTACTCAGGGTCATAGACCAAAAAAAACTCTCTTTCTTACAAAAGAGATAACAGCACAAAACTTTCTTTTCAATGAACTAAATAAAACAAATTATCATGTCTATTGAAATATGTTTGAAATAACAGAGTAGAGAATTTGAGGAATTGTTTGAACTCCCTACTTCCTATTTCTCTGTCTATATTTTGCTCTTTATTTATATGTGTATATATTTTGAGTTTCACATACGAGAGAAATCATGTGATGTCCGAGCTTGTGTGTCTGATTTCCTTAACACTATGTTCTCAAATTGTATCCATCTGCCTACCAAGGTCTGCTCCACCCTAAATCCTGAGCTGGGCTCCAATGTTGTCTCTTCTGCCCAGTGTGGGCTACATCCCTCCCCACTCCCCGGCCTCCTGGCAACGGACTGCAGTGCCCTTGGCTAGGCTGGGGGCTGGGGCTCCGCTGCCCGGTCCTGACTCCCACCCTCCTTCCCTTGGCAGCCTGGGGTTCAGGCAGGGAGGCTACCCAAGCCTTCCACCTGCTGAGTGTGAGGCTCAGGGTCCTCATTCCTCCTCTGCACTTGGCCGGCTAGGTCCCTGCTCGGATCCAGGGACTCAACGCCCGGCATCTGGGACCTGACCCAGCCCGTGTCCCAGCCCCAGGGAAAAGTGGGCAACGTCGCTGGGAGATTCAAGGTGACTCCTTACCAAGCTGCAGGGTCGTACTCAGCCCAGACACGCACGTACTCATCCAGGTGATGGGGGCCCAGGATGGAGGAGTCACGGGTGAGGTACTCAAAGTTGTCCATGATGACCGCCACAAAGAGGTTCAGCATCTGGGGGACAGGGGTGGGGGTGCGGGGGGACGGGGTGTCAAGAGGAAGCACAAGGAGAGAGAGTTGGGGTGGGGAAATGCATCTCAATGCATGCTTGCAAGTGCATGGGGGCAGGGGAGATGGGAAGGGTGGGGAGCCGGACGGAGAGAAACAGACACAGGAGGGATGGGCAGAGAGAGGAGGAGGGAGAGACAGACAGAGATCCAGAAGAGATGGGGGAAAAGAGATGAGACAGGTGGAGAGGGAGAGATACAAAGACTGGCAATGATGAGAAGTGACAGAGTTAGAGGAGGGATCTGTGACTCGTGGCAGTACAGCCACGTTTGTCCTCTGCAAGGCCAGCCAAAGTGAGCTGTTTCCCTGGGTCTCCAATGGGGGACATTTTTGGTTGTCACCATGAGGGCACAGGGCACTACGTGTGACTGGTGCCTGGTGGGTGGGTATCTGGCACCCCGCAGCACTGGGGCAGCCCCGGACAGGGTGTCCTCCAGCCCTGGGTCAGTGCCGCTGAGGCTGAGCAGCTCGGGGGGTCCCTGCATCCCAGGCTGGCTCAGGGCAGATCTCCAGGCAGCAGGAGATCTGATTTGTCCTGGACAAATCCAGCCTGTGGAGTTGGAGCCATGCGGAGGGACAGCTCTTTGCACATCCAAAGCCTCACCAGAAATGAGCAGAGGAAGATGAAGGAGACAAAGTAGAAGTATGCGAATTCGTTGCCGCAGTCAGCAGTCAGGATCCCGGAGTTCTTGTCGCATGGTTTCCCGCTCAGACAAGACAGCATGATATTGTGCCAGGCTTCCCCAGTGGCGCTCCTGGGGACAGGGGGGGTCAGGGACCTGCACAGCGCTGACTGGGCCCTTTCGCGCAGGAGAGCATACACGCAGCAATAAGCGTGTGGGCTCTGGGGCTAAACGTGCTGGGCTCAGGTCTCAGTGAGGTAGGAGCAAGAGCAGGGACAAGGAAACCCCAAGAAGCCATGGGGCACAGGATGGAGAAGCCATACAAAGCAGAAGTGTTCTCTGTCAAAGCATCGGAAAGCCAACAGGTAAAGGTCACCCTGTCCGCAACACATCCAGGAGTGAGCAAGCCCGAAAACCCGTGGTCCTGGGCTGATCCAATCTCATCGGTTTTGTGGCTTTGACGCTACCCCGTGGACTCTGATGCCTTGGTGCTTCCTCTAAAACCCTTGTGTGGTCAGAAACTCCCCCTCCCGACGGGTGGCTGAGGCAGGCAGCCACTGGGCCATGGTTCTGTCAATCTCCAGCTCTAGATCCTCCCATAATCTCTGGACCTGCAGACCTGTCTGCCCCTGTAGGGCTGTGAGCTCTTCTCCCTGGCTCCTCTCACCCACCCTGACGAGGGCATCGTTGCTTCTTCCCTTTTAATAAATCTTGCTTTTTTTTTTTGAGACAGAGTCTCTGTATAGTTCAAATTGGCCTTGAACTTGCAGTGATCCTCCTGCCTCAGCCTCTTAAGAGCTGGGATTTCAGGCATGTGTCCCCACACCCACCTATAATCTTTTTCTTTTGGTACTGGGGATCGAACTCGGGACCTTGCGCTTTCGAGGCAAGCGGCAGAACCACTGAGCTAAATCCCCGGCCCACCCAACTATATTCTTACTCTTTTTGAGCGACCTGCACAATTCTTTATTTGGGACACCAAGAACCTAGCAGTGACTCCCCAGGACTCTGCATCTGGCAACACCAGAAAGAGCCCCTGTCTTTCTTAGCAGTCCCCTGGGTGACTCTGCTGTGGCCACACTGGGCTTCTCATTGTCTTCACACGTGCCAGCCCCACTTGGACTTTTGCACTGGCTGTGCCCTCTGCCTGGCTGCTCCTGTCCAGCTACCCGCAAATGTCACACAACGGAGAGGTGCACCCTACTGATCTCCATTCCTTTCTTTCTGATGTCAGATGAAAGTTTTCTGTTTACATTGTGGCTAAATATACACACTGTGCAATATACCATTTTAATCACTTTGAAATATACAATTCAGTGTCATGAAGCATCTTCATATTATACGCAACTATCACCGTTATCCATCTCCAGAGCTTTCTCATCATCCCAAACAGAGACTCTGTCCCCATTAATCACTAACTTCTCATTTCCTCCTCCTCCAGCCCCTGGCACCTGCTGTCCTACTTGCTGCCTCTAAGAATTCCCTCATTCTGTGTACATCACACAAGTGGTGGTGTGTGTGTGGTTTTATTTTTTATTTTTTCGAGACAGGGTCTCCCTATGTAGTTCAGGTTGACCTTGAACTCACTATGGGGCCCAGGCTGGCTTTGAACTTGCAGTGATCCTTCTGCCTCAGCCTCCTGAGTGTTGGGATTGTAGGTGGGCGCCACTACAACTAGCAGTATTTGACCTTTTGTGTCCCCATTCTCTCCTGATCTTAATTTTTATCCCCTTGCTCCCAAAGTTTTTAATCTCCCTGTAGTATCCTTTATAATTAGTTTACCAATTTTCTGTCTTCCCCACGGGAACACAAACTTCCAGAGTGCAGAACGGGTTTTTCTCTTTTCCTGTCCCGTGTTCCTTGCTATATCCCACACACTATAGCAGTGTCTGGCACACAGTAATTGCTCCTCCGCCTCCATTGAGGGATGGAGGGACTCTAACGTGCAGGCAGGGTCCAGAGTCAAAGATCAAGGCTCCGAATCTGTATGTCTCCACCTCCAGGGTGGCCAGCAAGTCAACGTGATAATACCGGGAAAAGGACTTCCGGGCCCTGGGCTCCTGCCCGGCCTGGTTCCTTGTGTCCCCATTCCCATCCCAAACCTCATCAGAGGAGCAAGATGGCTTCGAGGAACTGAAAGAGGTCTGGACACGCCCTCACCTGAGGGGAGGAAGAGGACAAGTCCCAGGGAGAGACCCAGAACAGACCGGGGAAGCCATGCCCCCGCCAGAGTAGGCTGACCCCCCTCGATGAAGCCACGCCCCCTCTCACCGGAAGAGAAGCATGAGGGCCTGGAAGAAGGTCCGAAAGTTGTTGTGCTCAGTGATTTGGAACTCATCCTCGTCACTGTCTTCATCCTCCCCATCTATGCCAATGTTGCCAAATACCTGGGGAGGTAGAGGATGACAGCCAGGAGCAGCCACGCCCCTGCCCCTTTCCACCCCGTGGTTCCAGGAAAACCCAGGTAAATCCCTATGGTTGTCGCCGTTTGGGGGTCCTTGGACCCTTCCCTGCCTAAGGGTGCTGCCCTCCTGGGGAGGCTCTGGGGACCTCCGGGATTTGGCACTCACCTGCATGCCGATGATAGCGTAAATGAAGAAGAGCATGGCAATGAGCAGACAGACATAGGGCAGGGCCTGGTGGGAAAGAGGAAGACAGTGAGGAGGGGCTGTGGTCCCTTAACCACACCCTTTCCTTCCCTGTTTCCTGGCCACATGCCGGCCAGTCCTTCAAGGGCTGGTGGGTAGCTTTGAGGGAGACTAGCAGAGGGCCTTGGAGGTGTGAAGACAGGGCAGGGGCAGGAAGTTAGAGCCAGTGGAGAGCAGACCCTCAGCCAGGCTGCACCACAGAGGTGCTTCTGGCCTGACTGCCACGTTCCTCCCTGCACAGGGAGCCTGGGGCACAGGCAGGGCAGGAGCTCACCTTGAAGGACTGCACGAAGGTCCAGAGGAGAATTCGGATGGTATAACCCTGACGGAGGAGCTTGATGAGCCGGGCGGCCCGGAAGAGGCGGAGGAAGCTCAGGTTGATGAAGTTATTCTGGGGAGACGGGAAAAGAGGGGTGACCATCCACCCACCAAGAGGGGCTCAGACTTGTCACCACTCACAGAGGCCCCTACATGAAGCCAACCAACAGGAATAAAGCAAGCCAGACCCCAAATAAGGAGGGAGAGGAGAGAAAGCACTATTAATGCAAATGGAGCAGAGGAAAAACTCGAAAAAAGGAAGGAAGTCAGAGGGGAGAGAGAGGGAGGGAGGAAGAAGAGCATCAACTCAAAAGCATACGTCTTCCCTGCCAGCCCCACCCACAATGGGGAAAAGGAAAGAAAAACAGGGAAGGAGGAGAAAGAAACCAGGGGGCAGGAGGGAGAAATAACAAAAGAACAATGAAAAGAAAATATATCCGAATCATCCAATCAGGAAAAAAATCGAGATGGTTTTTGTTTCTCCCAACAACCAAATGCACTGAGACAGAGGACACAAGCGGGTCAAACTGCAGGACCCATCACAAGGGGACAAGGCACAAACACCAGGCAGGTGGGGTTGGGGTCGCCAGCACCAGGCCTGGTGGACACGTGCAGGTTCCGAGGGCATGTTACGCTCCGGGCCAGAAATGCATCTGCCACGGGACTCACCAGGCACCTGCCCTGCCCTGCCGAGCTGCCCACCCGCTCCTGCCCGCCCTGATCTCGCTCAGCGGCCAAGAGGAGCAGCGGCTGGCGCCAGGGGAGAAGCAGAAGAGCATCTTTTCTTACCCCCTTGGCGAGCGGGAATGGGGAGGACGGGAGGGAGCTGGGGCTGTTCGGCTGCAGGGTGAGTCCTCGCTGCCCGCTGAGTCGGAGAAGATGCATTTGGGACCCTTTCCCCCCTCTCAGGGATGGCTTCTCAGCTTCTGGGACTGGGTGGAGTGTCACGGGACCAGGCCTGCGGGAAGCAGGAAGGACTCAGCTCCCGGGGGCGGGCGAGCTGGGGATCAGCCCTGGGCCCACCGAGGGGCAGGTGCTGGGGTGGGAGGTGGGGCCATCCCTGCCCCCAGGACCTCCCTGGGTGGCCCCTGCCTCTGCTCCAACCCCCACCCCCACCCCTCCCCGTCTAGTCACTGCCTCTTTCCTCCTGCCTGAGCTAGAAACAAGCTAGAAACTGTGTACACGGTGTACCCGGCCTGCTGCTGTGACAGGACTGTCCCGGAGCTTTGGGGATCCCTGGCAGAGGGTGCAAGGCCAGACATTGAAAATGGTGACCTGATCTGGCCAATGAAGCTAATTAGTTGGGCCTGAACAGTCTTTTTAAAAAATTAAAAAGTCTGATTTAAACAAAAATCAGATTCTGCCCACCTATCTGGCTTCTTGGAACCCCGGCCTCTGATGGCTGTCCCTTGGAAGCAGGTGACATCCTGTCTAGTTTTCCAAGGTCCCCTGGAAATGACACCTGCTTTCCTAGTGCGCTGGTGTCTGCTTGGCCCCCAAAGGCATCTGAGACTGAGTCCTGTGCAAGGCAGATTTGGAGACGAGAAATCACCAGCCAGTGTCCAGCGGGCTGAGGGCTGGAGGGTCCCCCGTGAAGAGGGGCCTTGAATGGACTCTGATGTGTGGGGTTTGTAGGAGCCACACAGCAAGATTTATCTCCGCCTGGCTTCCCCCAAATGGCTCGCAGTGACTGTATAGGTTCCCCTGACAACCACAGCCGGCCTCCTGCTTTGGCAGTGAGTTCTGTGGGCAGTCTTTCTCCTCGGCATTTCCTGGCAGGTTCTTACCACCACCAGGTCTGTGTCCTGCACTAGCTGTGGCCTGGGAGCTGAGAGGCAGGGACTGGAGCCCAGGGACTCTGGAGGCTTGCAAGAGGCCTTTGGGTTTGCTGGTACATCTGTGTTTTCTGGCTGATGCCAGTCGACCCTTAGACATCAGGGTGGCAAAGGAGCTGGAGCCTTCTACCCTGGACTCTCCTGCCCCAGCCTGTCATCCCAGGTGCCTCATACAAGCCCCCAAACCCAGCTTGGTGAAGAGTCAGCTCGGTGCTTTGCTGATCTGACTCCCAGCCCTGCCTGGCACCAAGCTCCATCTGGAGATGGGGGTGATGACCCAGGTGTCCCCAGCATCCTCCCGTGTACTCCCAGAGTACAAGCCATCCCTTCCACGGGGCGGACCATAACATGTGGGCTCGGTGGGACATGCACAGGCAGGCAGGCTCTGGGAACAGCCTCGGGGTGGAGCTGCCACTACAGAAGCAGCGGGATGTACAGAGAGCATGCTGTCCTGGCGCAGGAGAGGGGGCACACGTGAGGGTGGGGTGGGATGGGGGAGGGGGGGTGGGGAGGCCCAGTCAGCCCTGTTCTGCCCTCCATGGCTTCTCGGGTCTGCACTATGACTTGGGGTGTCCACAGAACTGCAAGGCGCCCCCTCCTGGACCATTCCCTCTGCTCCTTGTCCTTGGGGTCCTCTCTGTTCTAGTGACATTCCTGGGGGCAGCTGTCCCTCAGGGTGCAGCAGCACATGGAAGCCACCTGCCCAGGGGCTCCAGAGGAACCCTGCCATTGCAGACCCCACTTCCAGCCCTGAGCTCACATCCACACTCCAGACCGTCCACCTGCCTGCCTGCCTGCAAGGCCACCTCGATCTCACCATGTCCACACTTGCTCTTTCCCCCAGCCCAGCCCTTGCCTGGCCCTGCCTAACTGCCACCTCCTGGTTTCCAGCCAGGCTTGGGAACACCCCACAGTGCCTCACATCCCCTCAACCCAGATCTGCCCCATCTCTAGGTCTTGGGGAGGCTCCTGCTGTCTCTACCCCGTTACTGACAACTCTCACTGGTTTTCTCCCCTCCAGCCCAGCCCCATCTTGCTTCACAGCTGTGGTGGTCTTGTCTAATCACAGTCCTGATGGCGCCATCCTTACATCAAACCTTCTTTGGCCACTCTTGGTGCTTAGGATAAAGCTGATTCCACACCAAAGTCCCAGGATCCTGCCTGCTTAGCTTTCTGAGGCAGCCTTCTGCTTTCTGTGCTCCAGTCAGAGTCCCCACTTGCCCTTTCCAGACTCTGACTCCTGCACACTCTATCCTTCCTCAGGACCTTTGCATGCACTGCTCTGGGGCCTGGAATGTCCTTTTCTTCCTTTTCCACTTTGTCAATGCTGCTCAGCATCAGCCTGCAGCACAGCTACAATTTCAAGTGGGTTATCAGACCAGTGCCTGCCTCCTTATCCTCACTGTAGGCAAGGGGTGGGGGCAGTGATGTGGCCATTTTTGTCCACTACGCCAATGGTGCCATCAAATAAGGACTCATTAGCTGTCCGGTGGATGGATGCATGTGTACTGCCCACAGGAAGGGTGCCCAGTGCAGGCCCTTCAGAGGCTCATTGGTCAAGGGCAGGGCAGGGCAGGGCAGGGCAGGTGGGTTTGTTGCAGTGAGGGCTGTGAAAGGGACCAGGAAATGGGGAGGGGGTGTATGCAGGGTTGTGGGTGTGACGTGCAGGGTGAAGGATGTGACAGAGAGGGAGAGAGGGAGGGAGAAGGGAGATTGAGAGACCCAGCCCGGGGATGGGGGGAGGTCTGGGAGCTTTCTGATGCTGAGAAGCAGTGGGAGTGGGCGCACCTCCAACAGCCCTGAGTGTGCGTGATGTGTGTGGGGTGAGGTGGCCCTCTAGTCCTGGCAGAGAGGCCCACAGGGAAAATCACAGCCCGTCATCTGCAAAAGACCCACACCTACTCAGACTGAAGCCCCAATCTAAAGCTGGATAAAAAACACCACAGGGATTTAGGGACACAGAGGGCGAGGGGCTGGGTGGGGCCTGGGAGAGGACAGACGGACAGAAGGGAGGCGGGGCACAGCAGGCATCCGCAAAAAGCCGGGGTGGGTCATGCCATAGAGATGCGAGAGGTGCGTTCACAGTTAATGTAGGGCATTTAGACTGCAGAAAGAAGTAACACCAACCGGATTCTAGATGCAGATGTTGAAGATGGAGGGGAAGCGGGCGGGCGGGGGCGGTTGGGGAGGCGTTTCAGCGTTTTTTAGGTTGATTTGTAACCAGTGCCAAAAAACCAATGGGTTTCGGTTCCCGGGCGGGGAGTGGGGGTGGTGGTGGTGGCGGGTTGGGAGATAAAGTCATTGGTGTATGAGTACATAGACCACGTCACGGATGAGCAAATGGATTTCATAGTGCATTTTGATTGGATGAGTTTTTCAGACGGCGTTGTGCCAATATACAGTTTAAACAGCAGGCATGAAAAGAGACAAGAAACACAGTCATTATCCATTGAGTACAGGACAAACCCACGCCACCCCGTCCACCTGGGGGCCAGCAGCTGAAGCCGGCCAGTGCTGGCGTCTCTGCCCTGCAGCGCCCCACTCCTGTCTTCCCCAGAGCCCCTCCCCAGGCTCATCCCAGCTGAGCTCTGGCCTCAGACCTGCTGGCCTTACCTGGGAGGCAGAGAGGGCAGTTGATCTAACGCAGGTTAGACCTGGTCATCGTGTGTGGCCCAAACCCACCTGCTCTCTTTCCCTTAAAATGACACCCAAGTGCATTCATGGCAACAACAGCAATAGCAGTAATAATAACCACCATTTGGGAACTATTACCTAACGGGTTCTGTGCCAAGCACTTTACATTGATTGCACTTTATTTTTTAAGTTTTAATTTTAATTTTTTTGCAATATGGAGGGCTGAACCCAGGGTCTTCATACTCAGCGTTGGCCCCAGTCTCTTTCTTCTTCTGTTTGTTTTTTGTTTGAGACAGGGTCTTGCTATGTAGTTCAAGCTGTCCTTGCACTCTCTATGTTGGCCAATCTGGCCTTGAACTCACAGCTACCCTGCCTCAGCCTCCTGAGTATACCACCACAAGCATGAACCACTACACCTGGCTTGACCGCTCTTTCTTACAAAAAAAAAAAGTTGTCTCCCTCCCTAGAGCATTGGTTCTTGGGGGGCAGGCATTCTGCATGCCTATCTGTCTTGCCCCTGTGCTCCATCTCCATCATCTATAACAGTGCCTGTTGAATGCATGCATGAATGGGAGTCTGTAAAGAGTTGATGAGGTCAGCTGCAACTGTGGATCCCAATCTATGCAAGAGTAGGTAATAAGCTGTCCAAGATCAAGCAGATGGTCGGGAGGGCTGTCTGGCTACTGCACAGGTCCTGACGTCTGATTGGCTTCTATTCCTCACCATCCTGCCCTTCCCGGTGCTGCCAAGCAGGACAGGCAGTCAGGATCTCACCCTATGGGTCTGTCACCAACAATCACAGGTTTCAACTTCTTCCACCTGCCCTGCTGGACGCTAAGCAGTTCCTCAACTCTGGGATGCAGGCTTAAGGTCACCATGGGCTCAGCTGGGCTGCAAGCACTCCTGACTGCCTGCCGCAGTCCCCACCTCCCTCGAATGCAGCACAGAAGACAGCAGGAGCAGGTTCTGCGGGGCAGCCTGGGACATCCTCAGGCTGGCACTCGGGAGTTCCTAGGCTTGGATATGTGACCTTGGGCGGGTCCCCTGGCCTCTTTCTGGTTCACCTTGGCCAGTGGGTGGTGCTGGCAGGAGATGGAGGCAGCAGGGGACAGAGGCGGGGATGTCTTTTCCTCCTGCTCTCTGCTGGCTCTGGCTCTGGGCTCTACCAGGGCTCTTCCCACTTCCACACCGGGCAGGTGACAGCTCCTACGGAGGCCGAGGGCTGCGCCCTACCATCCAGGTGTGTCCCCTTCCCCTCCCTGGCATGAGTCTCTGTGTTCAGATCCTACCAGCTGGATCCTTCGAGGAAACTTTTTTGTTTTTTGTGGTCTTACGGATTGAACCTAGGGCCTTCACACTGAGCTACATCCCCAGCCCTTTAAATTTTTTTAAAATTTTGAGACAGGCTCTCACTAAGTTCTAAGCTGTCTGGACTGGGCTCAAACTTGCAATGCTCCTGCCTCAGCCTCCCAGAGCACTGGAATGACAGGCATGAGCCACTGTGCCAGGCTGAAAGAATTCTTAGGCACTGCTAGGAGACCCTCAACAGAAGCCAATCCATATGACATGCTTGGCACAGCACCTGGCCAGCAGCCAAGGGTACGACCCTCGCCAGCTCTTATTACTGTCATTGTTGTTAGGGTGCTGCTGTACCTGCCTCAGTTCCTGGTCCCTTTGCCCCTGGGGGAACACCCTACCCTCAGTGCATCTCCTGAGGGTCCCCAAGCCTGGGCTCACTGGCAAATGGCCAAGGACAGGGTCTGGGACAGGGACTCTGGGCCCCCACATTTCGGAAAATGAGAAGGGATGGTGTGTGAGGTGCAGAGTCTCCACCTGGCTCTGCGTGGCCCTGGAACCTTGCGCTGTTTGGAACAGGGCTCCTTGGGTCTGGTCGGTGCAAACCCACATTATTTACTCAAACCCACGGCCCAGAAGTGGGGGTGCCCACTCTGGGGGGCTGGCCCTACCCTGGGGCTCAGCCACCCCCCACTGCTCCCTAGGGGGGTGCCTGTGCCCCCCACCCCGTTCTCCCCCAGTGGCCGCCCTGGATGTGGCCATGGTCCTCGGGACCTGCCCCACCCCATTCCTCACCCCATTTAGGCCGGAGCCACCTGGAGAAAAGCCGGCGGGAGACTCACCCCAAACTCCGTCACGAGGATGTCTGTGATGCTGCCCAGAACAGTCACAAAGTCGAAGATGTTCCAGGCATCACGGAAATAATTCTAGAACAGGGACCCATAAGACAGAGATGCCAATGGAGGGCTCCATGCCGGGACCCCGGGCTGATGGGGGCACGTCAGGGGAACCACTGTCGCCATTCAGGTGCATGTGTTACTACAGTAGTGGCTGTTTCAGTGCTGGGGATGAAACCCAGGTTCTTCCCACCAAGCTGCATCCCCAGGCCTTTTTTTTTCAGTTTTTTGAGATAGGGTCTGGCTTTGTAGCCCAGGCTGGCCTCAAACTCAATCCTCCTGCTTCAGCCTCCCAGAGTGCTGGGATTATAGGTGTGGGGCATCAGGCCCACCAGATCCTCTTCTCATCTGATCCAAGTCCCCCTTCTTGGGTCTCCCAGGCCTTGCCATGACTTGCTTGGCTCCAGATGAGGCTTCTGGTTTTGTTTCCCCTTTGCTAGGCTAGAGGCTGCCCACTGAAGTGGGGTCTGTCTCTCCAAGCCAGGTGCTTTATGAAGGGCCTCATGGGGGTCCTCACAAGGGTTTCTTAAGGAAAGAGCTTCACCCATCTCCTGTGGCCACCTGGGCTTGGAGACGAAAGCTACTCATCTGCCTGAGGAAGCACACAGAGGTGTGCAGCCAGGATTTGAACCCAGGGTCCAGGATCTGCATTCAGGACCCCACTGTCTATATGGCACACTTGCCAAGCAGGCAGACTCTGAGTTCAAATCCCAGTTCTACTACCAGAGCTGTATGGTTGTGGGCAAGTGGCTCAATCTCTCTGGGCCAACATTTCCTGATCTGGAGGAGGACAATGACAGAGATGTGGCCTGGGCTTGGGAACAATGGCCTTGAGCCTTCCAGCACACATGAGCTGTGCTTCCTGACTCCTTGTGGTTAGGTGGGGCTTCATGGCTTCTGTGAGCAGAGGTAGTGTGGTCTCTTCCTGGCCAGAAAGGGGGTCTCCACAATTCTCTCAAAACTGGGCCTGGCAGGCTGGGGATTTGGCTCAGTGGCACTGCGCCTGCCTCGAAAGTGCAAGGTCCTCAGTTCGATCCCCCGGTAAAAAAACAAAAACAACAGCAAAAAAAACTGGGCCTGGGGACCAGCAACATCCAGATAG
This sequence comes from Heterocephalus glaber, assembly GCF_000247695.1. Next base: position 738,139 of record NW_004624901.1, read on the forward strand.
GAGCTACTCCATGAGCCCAAGTCCCTGGGCAACTAGGAAGAAAAAGCCCCGCCCCTCCCCTCAGTGTAAAAAAACCCAAAAGAGGGCTAGGGATTTAGCTCAGTGGTTCCGCCCCCTACCTTGCAAGCACAAGGACCCAAGTTTGAACCTCGGTACCAAAACCAAAACAAACAAACAAATAAAAACCCAAAGGAGAAAACAAAACCATTTTTGGGGGGAGGGGGTACTGGGGATTGAATTCAGGACCTTGCATTTGCAAGGCAGGCACGGTGCCACTGCACTAAATCCCCAGCCCCAAAACCATTTGTTGATGGAAGCCACTGAGATATAGGGCATGTTTGTCACTGCAGCTTAACTTGATCTTTCCTGACTGATACATTGCTGGGCTGAGTGCTGGCTGTACATTGGTACTGGTGCATTGTTACTGTGAAAATGCTGAAATAGCCCATGCTGTTTGGTGAACACAACAGCCCCCAACCCTCTGAGGACCCCCTGCTCTCCTCAAATTAGCACAGAAATGGTAGTGCTTGCTCCTTTAGGAGGGAACCGGACTCTGACTTATGAGTTCACTCCTAGCAACACCTTGCCTGGAACTAAGAATGAGGTCCAACGGGGGCTGGCCTTCCCCGGGGCCTGAGTGGGTCCTGTGGAGAACACGGGCCCTCAGGGTCCTCACCAGAGCAGTCAGGGCTGGGGCTGGGGCCTCAGAGCATGCGACCCTGAGGCAGCCCTTCTGCTTCCTGGGTGTCTTCCTGTTCTCACTCTTCTTCCCTTTTCCTCTCCTATCCTTCCTGGGGTCTTTTCCCAGATAAACTCCCTGGACTTAATCTTCGTCTCAGGCTCTGCTTTTGAAGAACAGCAAATGAAACCATCTTCTAGGTATCTGTACACAGCCTTTAAACCTCAGGGCTGGAAGGTTTCCTTCTAGTGCCTGAATGCCATATGGGGTTATTCTGGGCTTCATCTACAATGGAAAAGGGATCAGCGCAGGCTACTTCAGGATCAGGAGGGAGATGGAGCCTTAGCTCCTGGCAGAAGAATCAATCACCTTACCACTAAAAGAATGAAACAACTGCATACCCAGCTCCTCTCTGTCCTGGGGGCCAGGTGCAGAGAATCCCCATCCTGTACAAAGAGGCCAAGGAGCTGGCTGAGGCCATACAGCTACAGAGGGGCGGAGGCAGGATCAGAAGCCAGAACTGTGCACAGGAAGCTGGGTTCTTCCCTATCCACGTTCTGCATCCGCGTCACACAGCCCATGGGTGTCATCCTCAACTCTAGAAGGCCGGGCCGCTGTCCATGTTCAGATGCAGGTGTCTCCTCTGACTGGGGGCCCTAAGTGCCATGCCCAGCAGCCCCGTGGGACCTTGGTTTTCCCTTGGGACCCTCATTAGAAACAGGGGCTGCGCAGCCAAGCGAATCAGAACTTTTGGAGGTCCGTTGGGGGCACCATGCCATTTTTTTCTTTTTGCAGTGCTAGGGATTGAACTTAGGGCCTTTGCCTTGAGCTATATCCCATTTTATTATTGCCATTATTCCTTTAAGTTTTGAGACAAGGTCTTGCTTAGTAAGTGGCCCAGGATGGGCTTGAACGTGTGATCCTCCTGCCTCAGCCTCCCAGAGTGCTCGGTTACAGTGCTTCATATGGGTAGATCTCCTCCCCAGCAAAGCCACTGCTTCAGAGAACAAAGGCAGGTGGGTATTTTTTTTTATTGTGACCCTCCCTAGCACCAACAGGCACTCACTTCACACTGGGCTCTACTCTCAGTTCTTCGGACACAGGCATACTGTTCAGTGCCCTTCTGATGACAGCCAGGGGCAGAACCTGTGCATGACATGCATGAGGCGGGGTTTGGATTCAGGTTTCTCCAGCACTGACGCTGATGCCCTTAGCCACCTCAGTAAGCCAAGGTGGATCCAGGCTTTTGAGAGCCATTCTCTTCAGAGGTGGACTGGACTCAACCAGTCATTAAGAAAGTAGACATCCTGGCTCAAGTGCCAGCTCAGCCATTCACTGGGGACCTTCAAAAAGTCATTTAACAAGTTCCTCCATGCTATCATTTGGATCCTCAATGTCTTCCAAAGGTTTATGTTTTATCGCAATCTGTGATAAACCAATCTGTGGAGCCACAAGGAGGTAGTGAGGCCTTTGAGAGGTGGAGCCTAGTGGGAGGAAGTGAGGTCACTGGGGCTGTGGCCTTGGAGGGGCTGTTAGGACTCTAGCCACCCCCCTTTTTGGTACCAGGAATTGAACTCAGGGCCTTGTGCTTACAAGGGAGATGTTGTGTCACTGAGCTAAATCCCGGCCCTCCCCAGCCCCTTTCTGTCTTTTCGCTTCTAGGCTGCTCAGAGGTGAACAAGCTTCCTCTGTCAAGGGCTCCCGCCAGCATGGACCATGCCTCCACAGGTCCCAAGCTACAGTGCCAACTCAATGTGGACCAGAACTGTGAGCTAAAATAAATCTCTCCTTCCCTTAAGTTGATTATTTCAAGTATTTTGTCATAGCAATGGAAAGCTGACTAATATATTCCAAGTCACAGCCTATCAGCAGCCCTTTCTTCTTCTTTTCCTTCTCCTCTTCTTTCTCCTCCTCCTTTTGTGTTGCTGGAGATGGAATGCAGGACCTTTGTTCTGAGCTACATGCACAGCCCTTTTTCATTCTGAGACAGGGTTTTGCTAAGTCTCTAAGTTGGATAGGCTGGCCTCAAACTTGTGATTCTCCTGCCTCAGGCTCCCAGAGTGCTGGGTTTACAGCTGTGTGCCACCATGCCTGGCTCTTTTCTTTTCTCTCCCTCCTCCTTGTTCTCTCCCTCCCTCCCTCCTTCCTTTCCTTCCTCCTTTCCCCTCTCTTCTCTCGCTCTCCCTTCCTTCTTCCCTTCCCTTCTCTCCCTAACTCCCTTCCTTTCTTTTTTTGTATTACGATCTCCCTTAGCCATCTTGAAAGACTTTCTCAGAGTAACACTGGTAAATCCATAAAATAAAATAGCCAGGGCTGGGATTTAGCTCAGTGGTTCCGGCACCTGCCCCGAAAGTGCAAGGACCGGAGTTTGATCCCCAGTACAGGAAAAAAAAAAGAGAGAGAGAGAAAAAATAGCCAGAATCAGAAGGAGAACTGTTCTTCTGATTGATATACTTTTGCAAAAAAATTTTTAAAATAATGATCCAACACTTCATGTACTTCATCAATACACCAAATACTAAGTTCTCAATGTAGGTCTAATGGCCACCAGCATTTTAAAACAATAATGATCATGGATAAGAATCAGAGGTATCTGCAACCCCTGTCATGCACTGTGAAAATATCTGATTTTTACATGTGACATGGACCATACTGATAATACTTCATAGGTTTTGTCATCTGCTGCTATGCTTTGGATAAGTGTCTCCTAAAGGCCTATGGGTTGAAGGCTTGGCTCCTAGCCTACAGGCTACACTGCAGGGAGGTGGTGGAATCTTTGAGAGGTGGGGCCTAATGGGAAGAAATGAGGTCATGGGGCGTGGCCTCAAAGGGGTATTAGGACCCTGGCTCCTTCCTGTCTCTCTCTGCTTCCCAGCCATCATGGGGTGAGTGGCTTTGCTCCATCACATTCCTGCCATAATGCTCTGCTCACCCCAGGTCCAAATGCAACAGGGCAACAGTCCATGAAGTAAAACCTCAGAAACCATGAGTCAAATAAACTTTTCTTCCCTGGAAGTTAACTAACTCAGGTATTTTGTGACAGTGATGGAAAGCGAATGAGCACATCAGCCTTCAAGATGAAACAAAACGCTGCAATTAAGTCAGTGGGTGGTGAAAAATGAAGATGGGAGGTTTTTTTTCCATCTAATTTCCGTGAGGCCACAATACCCCACCCTCATCTGCAGATCCAATCTTAGGGGCCAAAAGGCTGTAGTTAAGACTGTGTGCATCAGTGGAGATGAAATCAAGCTAGTGGCTCATAAAATCCATTTAAAAGAAAAAGAAACAGATCTGAGTAGGGTAGAGTCTAAGGCATGTGGCGAGATTAGATGCTGATTTCCTGAACATTTCATGCTGGTTATCTGCACACCTGTTGGCACGCAGGGCTCTATGAGTGACAATTGGTTCTGTGGATTGAGGTTAAGACATCGTGAACATCATGCACTTGTTAGCTTCTGATTGTGGCCTCCTTATCTCTAAATGAATGACAACTGCTCTCTCAAGGGATCCTCTGGAGGAGTAACTGAATCCCTACAGTTTTGGGTACAGTGACACTCAAAAGCATCGGTCTCAATGGAATTATGTGGTGAGCACAGGGATGCTGAAGTAGGGTTTGTAGCCATCAGCATGATGCCTAAGCCACCCTGGGGGGTGGTGGTCCTGGAACTGAGTGGGGAGACTATCGCCCAGCATCCAGTGACCCCTGGCTTCCCCAGCCCACAGTTGTGCCCATGGCCATACTTACCAGAATCCCAAAGGCCATGACTTTGAGCACACATTCCAGAGAGAAAAGGGAGGTGAAGACGATGTTGAACACCCTCAGGGCATTTTCATAAGCAGCTGAGGCTCCATAGAACTAGAGGAGGAAGAGGAGAGGGTGGCAGGGTCAGCCTAGGAAGCCAACTTCCTGAGTGTCCTTCCTGGGGCAGGACTTGGATACTAGGAAAGGACTGAGCAAAGGCTCCAAAAAGCCCAGATCTTCCCAGGTCTGTGGGCATCTTTTCATATTCAAAATAAAAGAAAAAAAATTTTTTTTGAGACAGGGTTTCGCTATGTAGTGCAGGCGGGCCTTGAACTTGCTATGTAGCCCAGACTGACCTCAATTTGAGGTGATCCTCCTGCCTCAGCCTCCCAAGTTCTGGGATAAAAGATGTGTACCACCATGCCTGGCCAAAAGCTTTCTTCTGATCTGTCTTGGCATCCCAGATCCTAGGACAGCCTGGTTTGGTAAAGCCCTGACAGGATATAGAGGGAGGCATCCTGTCTGTGGTTGCTTTCTTTGACTTTTCCTTTCCTTTCTTTTTTTTTTTCCAGAGTGGTTCTTCAGTTTTTTAAATTTTTATTTTTTTACATTAAGTTTATCGGTGCATTTTAGGTATACAACACAGTTACATTCATCATTGGGAGCTTGTACCTGTACATGGTGTATCTTGGTTCTTATTTTTTCCCCATTCCCCTGTCCCCCCTTCACCCCCTCCACCCTTCCCTATTTACAAAGGTTTTGTTTCCATTTTTTCCTTTTCTCATATTTTTTCTTTTCCCTTCTTTCCTTTCCCTTACCCCTCCCACTTCCCCTACTCCTTTAGACCTTTTCTTCCTATTTCACAATATCAATCTTTTCTTTTTTTAACAATCATTTATGTGAAAAATTTATAATTTGTGATAAAATATATGATTTTTCTTTTTAGGTATTTTTATTGTAGAAAGCTTTAAAATATATATGTTGGGCCAGAGACGTAGCTCAGCGGCATAGCACCTGCCTCGCAAGCATGAGGCCCTGAGTTCAGTTCCCAGTACAAAAAACAAAACAAAACAAAACAAATTTATACATATATATGTATTTGGGCATGGTGGTGCACACCTGTCATCCTAGCACTTGGAGGCTGAGGCAGGAGGATCATTGCCAGTTCAAGACCAGGTTGGTCTACATAGTGAGTTCAAGGCAGCCTGAACTACAAAGCAAGACCCTGTCTCAAACACCCAAGATCAAAACTAAAATTAAAAAGTATTTATGTATAATTTAAATGGCACATAATAGTTTACATGTTTTGGGGGTAGAGTGTGATCTTTCAATACATGTTATAATGTATAATGCTTAATTTGGGGTAACAAGTGTATTTATCATCTCAGATACATCACTTCCAGATCCCCCGTCTTTCTCTCTCTCATTCTCTTTCCCTTTGTGGTACGGTTGAACCTAGGGTCTTTGCACTGAGCTACATCCTCAGCCCATTTATATATATATATATATATATATATATATATATATATATATATATATATTTTTTTTTTTTGGTACCGGGGATCGAACTTGGGACCTTGCGCTTGCAAGGCAGGTGCTGGAACCACTGAGCTAAATCTCTGGCCTGCCCATTTATATTTTGAGACAGGCTCTCACTAAATTACCTGGGCTAGACTTGAACTTGAGATCCTCCTGCCTCAGCCTCTCAGAATGCTGGGTAGTTGTCCAGGTGGGCCTTGAACTTGTGTACCTCCTGCCTCACCACCAAAGTAGCTGGGATTACATGCATATGCACGTGGCAGTTTCCTTGTGTGAAATGGTTCAGAACAGTAAAAATGGAAAAGTAAAAAAAAGAAACTAACTTATTTATATAGTAGTCCCACCTTATCTTACCATCTTACCAGTTACCCAAGGTCCAAAAATATAAATGGAAAAATCCCAGAAATAATTCATAAATTAAAAAAACTTTCCCCTCCTTGAGATAAGATTCCACTATGTTGCTCAGGCTAGCCTCAAATTTCAGGGCTCAAGTGATCCTCCTGCCTCAGCTTCCCAAGTATCTGGGACCAGATGTGTACCACTGCACTCGGCTATTCTGTAAGTTTTAGCTAACATTTATTATAGCAGATTGTCATGAATGTTCTACTTTATTATTAATCACTGTTGCTAATCTCAGTCCTGTGCCTTACTTATTACTTATTTGTTGCTGGGGATGGAATGTGACGCCTTTGCCTTCCGCATGCTGAGTATTCTCTCTGCCCCTGAGCCACACCCAACCTCCTGTGCCTAATTTACACATAAACTCCACTCTAACATGTATGTCGAGGAAGAAACCCAGCACAGGAATATACTGCAGAGGGCTGTGCCATGCCTGGTTTCAGCCCCACCAAGCAAGGAGGTCACCATAGGAGAGAACTTTCAGGAGTGAATCAGCCCAGCCTTCCCGCCATTCAAGAATTAACAGCTAAGCTGAGCGTGGTGGCACACACCTGTGACCCCAGTGCTCGGGAGGCTGAGACAGGAGGATCACCATGAGTTTGAGGCCAGCCTGGGCCACGCAGTGAGAACCTGTCTCAAAAGAACAATAAAAAAAAGAATTAACAGCTAAGCTGGGCATGGTGGTGTTCTGGGAGGCTGGGGCAGGAGGATTGCAAGTTGGAGCCCAGCAATTTAGTGACTTAGGGAGACCCTGTCTCAAAATTAAAATTTTTTTTAAAAAACAGCTGGAGATGTAGGTTCAGTGCAAATGCTCTGGGTTCAATCCTAAGTACTGGAAAAAAGAAGAATGATTAGCTACATGTATTAAGTGCTAGGAAAGCACTAAGATTGCCTGGGTTTTCTCATCCAATCCTCCCATTTTATTGACAGAGAAAGTGAGGCCCCAGGACATCACTGGGGACTTGTGGGAAATGAAACAGTGAGTTACATGGCAGAGTTGAACTTGAACCCAGAACTCTGAACCTCAGGGTAACAGATTTTGAGATTTGACCATGAATAGGCTCTGAGGCCCTGCAACTCATTCCTCCTCCCTCATTTCACAGTGCTTTCTTTTCCCCTCCCTTCCTTCCTTTGTTCCTTCCTCCCCCTACCCATCTTTTTAGCACTGGGGCTCTGCCCTGAGCTACATCCCCAACCTCTTCTATTTTTTAAATAGAAACAGGGTCAGGGCCAGGGATTTAGCTCAGTGGTTCCACTGTCTGCCTCACAAGCACAAGGTCCCCAGTTCAATCCCCGGTACCAATAAAATAAAATAAAAGTGCCAGGGATTTAGCTCAGTGGTGCTGCCACCTGCCTTGCAAGCACAAGGTCCTGAGTTTGATCCCCGGTACCGAAAAGAAAAACAAACCAAAGCTATCTTTGAAACAGGGTCTTGCTAAGACACCCAGACTGGACTCGAAGTTGGAATCCTCCTACCTCAGCCTCCTGGATTGCTGGGATGACAGGTGTATCACATACATTCCTGGGGGTGTCCTCCTGCTGAGTCAGACCCTGGCTGAGGTCTATGGATTCAGGGCTGTGGCTCCAAGAGCTCTTAGGATGGTGGAGACTCCACTGAGTACTCAACACTAACTTCCTCGTGTCACCAGGAAGCCGGCCAAGACAGGGTCTGGCGCAGTTTGGGGCAGTCAGGGGAGGGGTCCTCTGGGGCAACTGGGACCAGGAGCTGGCCAGAAAGTGTGGTGGGAACAGTGTGGACAGCGGAGGGAGCAGCTGGCGCGAGGGCTGGGAGGTGACCGAGTTTGTTGCCGAGGGGAGAGGTGGCCATGGCTCACCTTCATCATCAGCACGATGGTGTTGAGGGCAATCATGGCCATGATGGTGTACTCGAATGGCGGGGACACCACAAACTGCCACATGCGGTACTGGAAGCTCTGCTTGTTCTGTGGCATGTGCCGGGTCAGCGGCTTCGCACTGATGGCGAAGTCGATGCAGGCTCTCTGGGGTGAGGAGACAGACACGTAAGGGGCCGGATGTCGAGCCCTCTGCCCCCGACCCCACACAGCTCCCAGGCGCAGCTATCCAGATGCCGGGGCTCCTGCTACTTGTTTTCCTCAGAACTGCTCCCCTCCTCCTGCACCACAGCTGCCCCGGAAGCTGCACCCTGCCGGCCAGCTTGTGAGTGGGGAGGCCTCATGATCTCAGACTCTCCTCAGCCAAGACGAGTCTATAGCCTGCTCTGCTGATGAGGAATACAGGCTCAGAGAGGCAGAGCTGCTTGTCTGAGGAGGCACAGCGGCCAAGGGGGCTGAGTCTGGACTCAAATGAGAGCCAACTGCATATCATAGCCATTCTTTCTTGAATATCTCGCTTCTCCTACTTTTTCTTTTAGGGAGGTGGAGAGGCAAAGATTGAATGTGCTCTAGGTCCTTCCCTGCCCCTGACATCAGACACAGACGCAGGATCTGGTCTGGCTAAGGACGGTGTGAGCAAAGTGGTCTGCCCCCTCGTTTGGCTCTGAAGGATCTCAGAGGAAGGTGGCTGTGCCAGGCTGGGGACAGAGTAAAGATACCACAGAAAAGAGCCAGTCTGCAGCATGGGAGAGAATCGGCCCCTTTGTGCCAGTGCAGGAATGCTCATTACTGAGGCATAACCTGGTGTAAGCTGACTCATACACGTGCCATGTGACCGATGGCTTTTCCCTTAGAGACTGAGGGAGGGGTCACCCTGCACACTGTGCCCTGATTGGGGCCATTGCTGTTCTGCCCCGGGGCCCTGGAAGCTGGTTCCTGGGTGAGTTTGTGTGCATGTGCATGCGGGACGGGGCGGGGCGGGGGGGGGGTTCCTGGGTGTATGTGGTATCTGCGGGGCACCAGGATGCAGTACCTCATTTTTCTCCAGGCTGTACTCCTCCATCATCTTGTCCCCCTGCTCCTGGAAGGTGATGATGATCAAGGCCACAAAGATGTTGACGAAGAAAAAGGGGAAGACCACAAAGTAGACGACGTAGAAGATGGACATTTCCATGCGGTAGCCGGGGCTGGGGCCCTGGTTCTCAAAGGTGGCATCCACGGAGTGCTTAAGCACCCTGCAGAATGGTGGGGTGGGGGGAGGAGGGAACACGGAAAGAGGATGGAAGAGAGATGAAAGTCCCCTGGTAATGGTGCCAGTTATGTCTATGGCTACGTATCATGGTTTATTGTGTGCCAAAAATAATGTTCAACATTTGTTTTCCCAGCAAACCTCTCAGGGAGGTGATGACCAGTTCCCTTTTATGCACAAAGAAACTGAGGCTCGGCAATTTAAAGGGAGCTGCTGTGGTCCCTTTGGGATTTGAAACTAGATTTTTTTTTTCAGTTTAATGTAACATAAGAGTCTTCCTTTGGTGTTTTTTTTTTATTAATTTCATTGGTACATTTTAGGTATACAATGAAGCCAGATTTGTGCTGATGAGTGGGAGTGAGCAGGGAGTGATGGCAGGAGTATGTCAGTTGTGCTGCAGGAGGTGGTGGGCCCTGAGGAGGTGTGATAGGGATGCATGTGGGAGAGTATCTGTGCACAGCAGCTCTGTAAAGCTGCACAGGTTGTGCACTGCCCAAGAGGTCTGTGTTTCATCAGTGCTACTTCATATAGTAGCCATGACAGATTTGTATATTTGTGATGATTTTTTTTGGCAGGTTGCCATTAAGTGTCTTATTTGAACAAAATCGTTTAGGTGTACAGCAATGATTTTCTGACACACAGAAGTGAAGCCTGGTAAATGGGCAGCTTAAAAATAATTCACTTGAAGGTGCCTTGTGGCTAGCACTGACTTCACTTGTGTGGGTCCTAGAGGTGGGCATGGGGTGTAGACGTGCGTGTTTGGGTTTCGTGTTTGATGGGGAGGGAGAGAAGGCATGTGCTGGGCTCTGTCAGCCTCCAACCAGACATCCTCGTGACTCAAGGAGGAAGCCCAGGGCAGGATGAGGAGAGGAGAGGGAGGCGTCTGTCCTGGGTAAAAATTATGAGGGCTCCCAAAACACAAGCAATCAGGATTTAAAAAAAAATCTCACTGTGGTATTTTAAAAAATCAAAATGAATGGCAAAAAGTTCTTGATGAATTAAATATTAGGTTGGGTTTTTTGTGGGGTATTTTGGTACTGCTGAGGACTGAACCCAGGGATGTTCTACCACTCAGCCACACTCCCAGCCTTTTTAATTTTTAAGACCTCAAATTTGCCATCCTTCTGCCTCAGCCTCCTGAGTAGCTGGGAGAGAGGTGTGGGCCACCATGCCTGGCTCAAGATTTTCAGTAAAGACCAGGTCCATTCTTGAACTTGCATGATTCAGCTTCCCTGCCTCCCCCTAGCCCACGGCCCCTTGGATCTACAAGGCTCCCCACCTTGCTTGTGAGGCAGGCGGCAGAACCACTGAGCTAAATCCCTGGCCCTCCCCACCTTGTGAAGCAACAGCCACCCTTCTCCCAGCCCCTCATCCTGCTCCCCAGGCCCTGAGCTCCTCCTGCCTCAGCCTCTCCGTGTGTACTCACTGTGGCCATCCTTCTCCTGTGGACACTGTGAAGAGCGTCAGCAGGGCCCAGAGGACGTTGTCATAATGGAACTCATACTTCTTCCACTCTCGGTCCCGGGCCTTCACCTCATTTTTCTCATACAGGAGGTACTTGCCGCTGCCGTGGACAGGGCACCATTAGTCAACAGGAGGAGGGCTCGGAGCATTGGCCTGCCTCTCTCTCTCTTTCTCTCTCTCTCTCTTTTCTCTCCTACCTCCCTCTCTTCCTTTTTTCTTTTGCAGTACTGGGGACTGAACCTAGGGCTTTGGGGCTGAGCTACATCCTCAGCCCTTTTTTATTTCAAGACAGGGTCCAGCTAAGTGGCTCGGTTGCCCAGGCTGGGCTTGAACTTGTGATCCTCCTGCCTCAGCCTCCCAGAGTGCTGGGATCACAGGTGTGGGCCGCCATGTCTGGCTATTATGCCATTTTAAGAGCCTCGAGCACCTATTGAATTTGGTATCCAAACAGATTCCAGAATCAATCCCCTGGATATCTGAGAATCAGTCATGACATTGGCTCCGTGACAGGGGAGAGTGCCCTGAGGTCACAACCCTTCTGCACAATTCTAAAACCCAGGAAGGTCTGAGGGCCAAATCTCTTCCTCCTCATGCAGGGACTGGTCAGCCACAGCTCACAGCCCAAACTGGACCACTCACCACTGTAGGGCCTGCAAGCTGAGAACATTTACATTTAAATAACATATGCTTTCATGACAATTAAAAAATCATATAAAATTCAAATTTCAGGAGTGTGTGTGTGTGTGTTTGTGTGTGTGTGACAGGGTCTTGGTATTTCTCAAATTTCAGTTTCCAGCCAGGTGTGTTGGCAAATACTTGTAGTTTGAGTTACTGTGGAAGCTGAGGCAGGAAGGTTCCTTGAGCCCAACAGTTCATAACTAGCTTGGACAACATAATCCCTGGTGTGTTTTTTTTAAGCATTTAGTTTCCAGAAATAAAGTTTTATTGGAGTACAACCATGCATGTTCATTGGTCTAGTACCTACATCTACTTCTGAGATATAAGCGCAAAACTGGGCAAGCAAAACAGAGATCATGTGGTCTGCAAAGACAAAATTACCTCTTGGCCCTTGGTCAGAAAGAATTAATGATGAATGTAATTCATCTGGCAACAAACCCAGCCCTGATTGGATGGAACACTCTTTATACTCATTATTTACCATATTTGGGACAAATTGCTGCATGTTTCTCGACAGAAATATTCTGTCTGATTTCAGGGCTGCTGGGAGTATTCATGCCTTAGGTGGGGCATGCAGTGTACAAACTTCCTGTCTCAAAATATGATGAAAATTTTTTTTGTGCTATTGAAGATCAAACCCAGGGCCTCATGCATGACAGGCAAGTGGTTACCACTGAGCTGCACCCCCACCCTATGATACTGAATGCTGGAACAGCTCTGTCAGAAAGGTTTCAAAGAAAGCTTGATGGATGTGTTTTAATATCTGCATGTGGCAAGCTTCAAAGGAGGACCCATGCAAGTGTATTAATGCCCCCATGTGACAAAGGAGACAAAAGTTTATGATTTTCCTGCTGTGATGGGGTAGGGTAGGGTATTCAAATTCCCAAACTTTTCTTTTTTCTATCAGGGATCAAACTCAGGACCTTGCGCTTATGAGACAGGTGGCAGAACCAATGAGCTAAATCCCTGGCCCCCAAACTTTTCTTATCCAGATCCAGGTTAGTTACCATCGATTCCCTCTCAACACCAAAGGGCTCCCATCTCCAAGCCCTGGTCATTGGTGCCCCTGGCCATGGCCTAGCCTGTGCCAGCCCCAGGGAGTGAGACCCACCGACAATCCTTCTCAAACTCCTTGGACTCGTCAGTACAGTGGAAAAATTTCCCCTTGAAGAGCTGCACAGCCACCACCGCGAAGATGAACATGAAGAGCATGTAGACAATGAGGATGTTGAAGACGTTCTTGAGTGAATTCACCACACAGTCAAACACAGCCTGGGGGTGGGCGAGAAAGAGGAGAGGGGCTAGGACCCTGGCCAGCCTGTTCCAGCAGCCTGTGCCACTGAAGGAGAGTTGTCCCCCTCTGTTCCTGTGGGTTCTATTTTTTGGGGGGGGTGGGTGAATGGAAGGACAGAGTCTCCCTATGTAGCCCAAGCTGGCCTTGAACTCAAGATCTTCCTGCCTCGGCCTCACGAATAGCTGGAATTAGAGGCATGTGCTACCCATGCTGGGCACCCATAGGTTATCTATGGACTCAACCAACCTTGGATGGAAAATATTTGGAAAAAATTCTATCTGTCCTGAGCATGTAGATTTTTCCTAGTCCTGATTTCCTAAACAGAACAGTATAACAATGACTTCCCCATATTTTCATTGTACCAAGGGTTCTAAGTGATCCAGAGATGGTTGAAAGACCACTGTCCTCCCTCAGCTTCCCTTGTGGTCTCCTTTTTGCCTGCTGAGAAGTGGGGAATTCTCTGGATTTCAGAGATGACTCTGTGTGCTTGGGATAAGGCATAGGAAGGCTGCGATATTACTAGCACCTCCTTCAACATAGTGTTTTCAAGCCAGTTGAATCTGTACATGCCAGATGGAATCTCCCATCCTCTCCCAGAGAAGATTAGGGGGTCCCAGCTTGGAATGTCCCCCACCTCACTGACTGCAGCTCTGCCCATTGGACATGGCTGGGGGTTTCTGGATTTGCCTTGGCCTTTTCAGAATGTCTTCTATTTGACTCCAAATTTGCATTATTTCCCAATCACAAGTGGTTGTCAAGGATGGCTGAGGCTAAGGGGCTCATGGGTGGAGTGTGGCCAGCCTTCTCCAGGGTAGGAAGGACAGGTTTTCAGGTGTTCAAGGGGGGTTGTGATGGGAAGATGGTGAACTGAATGACTGAGGTCCCATGTGTTTCAAGCTTTTAATTCTGAAGTGCAGCCATCTCTCTTGTTTAACATGCATCCCCTAAATGGGACACTCATCTGATTTCCAGTCAGGAGGGACACTTTCTCACAAACAGGACATCAGAAGTACCTGAAATCAAGTATTTCATTTTATTTTTATTTTTTCCAGAACTGGGGACTGAATCCAGGGCCTTTGCACTGAGCTCCATCCCCAGGCCATTTTTGTTATTTTGAGTCAGGTTCTTGCCAAACTGCTAAGTTGCCTAGGCTGGGTTCAAACTTGGGATCCTCCTGCCTCAGCCTCCCCAGAGTGCTGGGATGACATGCCTACGCCACCTTGCCTTGCTCAGAGATACTTTTAGATGACACAGGAACCCAGCATAGAATCACATGGTAACAGAGTTATTCCTCTCCAGTTTCCTTCCATTCCTTTTGAGCAAGGGAGAGAGTCCTGCTTTGATGCTACTATGTTAGTGCCTGACCATGGTACTTTCTCTTTTCACTTTGTTTTTCAATTAATTTTTTTGTCTCCCATTCCTCTCCCTGCTACTTTCTCCTAGCCAAGAAAGAGCAGCTATCCATATTCAAAGCCTTTGGCCTGGAGGCTTCTTTGGCTAGCTTTTAGTAGCAGCATTTCATTTTCTTACAAGAAAAGTTTAGTTTTATCTTCTATTAACAGTGGGGTCTGGATTTTCACGTGAGAGATGTGGCAGAGCCTTTTAAGTTTTCTTTGGCTTTTTTGAGATAGGGTTGCCTTGAACTCATTGTGGAGCCCAGGTTGACCTTGAACTTGTGATCCTCCTGCCTCAGCCTCCCAAGTGCTGGGATGAAAGGCATGTACCACTATGTCCAGCTGAGCCTTTCCTTTTAAAATAAGCTCACTTAAGTAAGAAAAATTAAGTGACCTGACTTAATGAAACATATCAAGTGATACAGGTGGCCCTTATGTGAAACCTAAATTGAAAAGGGGTGCTTGAATACCAGGATTCTCCTTATCTCCCCTCCCTTCCTCTCTTCCCTTCTTCTTTCTTCTTTCCATGGTAAGCTTTTGGGAAATGCTGGCTCAGACATTTTGGAATGGGGAAATTGGGAACCTACACTAAGTGGATAATGAGTTAAAGGTTACATAGGACCAGAAGCTTAATTTCCTGCTTCTCAGGTTAGAATGATCCCCTCATTTTGGAAATGTCGATAAAATACCTTCACATGAATTAAGACAAGGAATCAGACTTGACATTTCACATAGTGTAAAACTGCTATAATAGTAAGGGTTGTCAGGCGAATTCACTTTACTGCTACCTGCTAGACATTGTAATAATAAATATACTCTCATTTGTGAAGGTTGTGAAATGTTATCAGCACTCCTTTCCATGTAATATTCCCCCCCCCCCCACTATGGCAGATTGAACTCTGGACCTTGTGGTTGCTAGGCAGGTGCGGTGCCACTGAGCTACATC
Source organism: Heterocephalus glaber (assembly GCF_000247695.1). Next base: position 753,376 of record NW_004624901.1, read on the forward strand.
CTTGGCCTTTTTCTTTTGGTACTAGGGATCAAACTCAGGACCTTGCAGTTGTGAGGCAGGCGTGGTGCCACTGAGCTAAATTCCCAGCCCCTGGTGTAATGTTCTTGACAAAAAGTTTTAAGAGTACTGGGAATCGAACCCAGGAACTCACATATGCTAGGCAAGCACTTACTACTAATCCACCTTCCTTTTAATTGTTATTTTTGCAGTTCTAGGGATTGAACCCAGGTCCTGTGCAATGAGCTACATCCCCAGACCTTTTAAAAAACAATATCTTAAAAAAATATTTTGGTTTTGGTACTGGGGATTGAACTCAGGCATGGCACCACCGAGTTAAATCCCCAGCCCCTCTCTTTTTAAATGTTGAGAAAAGGTCTAAACTGACCAGGCTGGCTTTGAACTCGTGATCCTCCCACTTCAGCTTCCTAAGTAGCTGGGATTACAGGTGTGTACCACATCTACCTGACGTGGTACTGAGCAGTGTACAACCTGTTCAATTGTATATGGCAACCCTGAAAGCACCCTCTCCACCCCCACCTTCTGGAATCTCACCTTAAGCTTTGGCAACCGCTTGATGGTTTTGAGAGGTCGTAGCACCCGGAGGACTCGGAGAGATTTAATTGTGTTGATGTCCTTTCCTTTGCTATTGCCACTGTGGAGGGACATCAGGGCAGGGAGAAGGGAAGAGAAAGAGTGGCAGTCAGGAGTGGGAGGTGGGAAGTCTTGCAGCTCCACTGACCCCACCTTCTCAGGTCTAAAGTCTGGTGTGAGCCAGGTGCACCCTGCCCTTCCTTGACAAGAGTTGCCGGGTTTGCCTGCTCCGACTGGGCAGGGGAGGCAGCAGGCTGAGGCTCTTGGGGTTCTGGTCTCAGGGTTGGTTTCTTTTTCTTTTGAGACAGAGGCTGGCTATTGAGGCTGGCCTCAAACTCACAGCAATCTTCCTGTCTCAGCTTCCCGAGTGCTGGGATCACAGGAGTGTGGCATCACGCCTGGCTCGGGTTGGTTTCTGATGCTACCTGGCGTGGGGTGGTCCTCAGCTTGCTGCCCACCCCTAATCCCTGCACAGTGATTTCCAAGAAACTTCTTGGGGTGGGAGTCGAGGGCTCCTGTGCTCTCTTTAAAAATGGTTTTAGACAATGGGGTCCCCCTCTTTCCAACAGGACTGAGGACGCCCTTTGGACAGAGACCTCCTTGTGCCTATCTGGGGCCCACAGGGAGGAAAACACCCCATGGTCATTTCAGATGCCGATGCTGGCCATCATGGGCTCCTGCCTCAGCCTCTGGAGGGCATCTGCACCCATGGCCACCACAGGGCTTCACCAAGATGTGACCCAGGCTCTGCCAGGCCGAGCTCAGCAACGTAGACCTCGCAGGTCCCAGACACCCAGGAAGGGCTGGTGGACAGTGGCACCACCCCCACCCAGGGCCCGCACCAGCAGCTCTGAGTCCCGGCTGCCTGTGCCACCCCGGCCTCCTCCACTTTGGGGCATCTCCCCAAACGTCGTCCGCCTCAGACGCCCCCACCCTTCACCACCTCCTTCCCCAAATCCCCATTTTCTCTTCTTCCCCTGTTTCTGCCCACGGTGGCCGAAGCCAGCAGGCAGAGCAGGTCACAGTCCCTGAGAATCCCGGAGACTGGACTCTTAGCAGAGCTATGCAGACTTCTGGACACAGCCCTCGATGCTCTCTGAAATCCAGCCTGACTCGCCACGCAGACCCGGCTCCTGAAAGCTTGCCAGCCTCTGTCTGGGTTTTGCCGTGTGGCTCCTGCCTCAGCCATGCCCTTTGTCTTCGTCCACTCCCAAGGCACAGCCCAACTCCAAGTCCAAGTTCCAGGCCAACCCCTCACTGGCTCTGCCGCCTTAGCCCTGCCTTGGGAGGATCCTGACGCCTGGCACTGGACAGAGGGCCCGGGGCTGGCGCCGGAATTGCTGCTAGCTCCACTTTTTCTGACCCTGGCTCCCGACCCAGCTCTGGCCCAAGGACCCTGAATGGACCCAGGACAGTGTTCCTGGGTGAAAACCTCTTCCTGTGGTCACGGCCCCTGAGGCCCTCACTATGATGAGCCTGCAGAGCCATGTGCAAAAACATCAATTAAAAAAAATTTTGCCTTTCTTTTAGGTACCTTTCTGGTATTCTTCAGGGAGTCAGAAGAGCTACATTTTAGTGCTACAAGACCCAGCAGTCTCAGTAAGTTGTTTTTGAGACAGGGTCTCGCTATGTAGTCCAGGCTGGGCTGTCTCAGCCTCCTGAGTGCTGGGATCACAGGCGTGTGCCACCACACCTGGCGTCTTTATTGCAGCAGAAACTTCAATGTGTGCCGGTGGTCTTATGGCATCCAGACACCCACAATTTCCCCTCATTTGTACCCCAGTACCTCCTGTATGCTAGGCAAGCCCTTTACCACAGAGCTACATTTCCTAGCCTGTTTTTATTTTGAGACAGGTTCTTGCTAAATTGCTGTTACCCAGGATGAACTCGACATCCTCCTGCCTCAGTCTCCCGAGTAGCTAAGGGCTGAACTCTGCATGTGCCAAAGGACTGCTGCTGGAGAACTGTCTGCCTGGGTGCCTGCGTTCCCTCATCTGAGATGGACCCCACCAGCATTAGTGCTCTCTCCCCCAGGAGGAGGAAGGACCCGAGGCCCAGAAGCTGTCCTGAGAGGACCCCAGGGAACACAGGCACTGTTCCTGAAGCCAGACTTGCTGCATGTGCAGACACCTCGAAGGGTGCACCTGCTCTCTCCAGCTAGAGCCTCCTGGCTTCTCCCACCTGGGGAGCCAGAGGCCCCGACTCTGCTAACCGCCCGCCCCAGACCCCATCGCCTGCTCTATTTTCTGCCAGAGCTGGTGAGTCACGGCGAGGTCACAGCCAAGAGCCCTTGGTCCCCTTGGCCACGGGAGAGTAGATTCTGGTCATCATAAGCAACAGGACAGCCGCAAGGGCACAGGGCCATGGAGAAGAGGCCAGAACTGACGTGACTGCACCAGAGCACGGAGGACGAGAGACAGAATGAGAGCGAGCGAGCGAGAGCGAGAGACTTTACCGTGTGCTGCTCCTGGAGAGGTGGCGTTGGAGGGAGAGACAGGTCGTAAGCGGCCTCAGAAGAGAACACAGGACACGCACAGACACGTACACACGACACCGCCGCATGGTCCCCAAGCCCCCGATTCCCGCCCGGGGACCCGGAGGGGTGGATCAGGACGGCAGATCTCGTCATGCCTCTGGCCCCACATCCACCAGACTCGATCCCTGCCTGGCCAGAGCACCCAAGGAAGCCACATTTCAAGTAGCTGTGGGCCACCAAGGCGAAGGAAATCCCTTTTGTTCCCAGAAGTTCTGGCCTGGGAGGGTGAAGCTGGTCTGGAAAGATGAGCTCTGGGTTGGGAGAGGGCCTGGGTTTAAATCCTGCTTGTCTCTCCTGACCCCATCTGGGAAATGGGGTAGGGTACTCATACACTTCATGGGTCCCATGAGCCCTTGGCTTTAGTACATATTTACTATGTTTTTGGGTTTTTGAGACAGGGTCTTGCTATGTAGCCCAGGCTGGCCCTGAACTCATGGTGACCCTCCTGGCTCAGCCTCCCGGAGTGCTGGGATTCCAGCTGTGCGCCACCACGCCCCGCAGTGTGTCCAAGGATCAGCGCACGCAAACGTGGACAGATTCTACTTTGTGGACAATTGAAGGAACTTCCGTTGACAGTGATCTCTGCTTGGGTTGCTGACTTTGAGTGCAACCCGGAAGTTCTGTGAACGTCACTGCATCTGACTTCATGAAGATGGGACTGTGATGCCCACTTGCCAGATGAGGAAACTGAAGCCCGGAGAGGGAGAACAATTATCCCTAGGCCATGCAGCTGGGCAGTAGCAGGCTGTTTCAAACCCAGGCTCGAGAACCCACCTGCTCCTCTTTCCATTTCCTCCCCCACAGGGAGAATAATGCCTTTCAAGTGGCGTCTGTTTCAAGATAAAATGGAAGCAAAGGGGCTCCTTCTGTGGCTTCCTGGAAGTGTGGCCCCTATGGGTGCAGGCACGGCTTGATCCAGGCACTCTGTCAGCAGTGCTGGCCTGTAGTCCCGCCTTGGGGGCAGGAGCCACACCTGACGGGCTTCTGGCAGTGAGGACAGGATCGTGGTCCTGCTGAGTGTTGTCAGCCACTGCCCCAGGCCTGGGCAGAGTGTGTGACATTCGGGCGATGCCAATGGCTTGTGAAATGGTGTGCTGATGGAGTCACAGGGACACGGACACGGTAGGGGATGGAGGACACACACACAGTCTCGGGAGGGTGGGGGCGCTCAGGTCGGGACCACAGTTTCGGCCCAGGCAGAGTCCTGGCCTCTGCACTCGAGAGGACCGGCCTCACCTGGCCTGGGAGATCCTGCACCTCCTGGGGCCGCCTCAGGTCCGGGCTGGACCCACTTCCCTGTGTACCTCAGTTTCCCCATCTGCTAACCAAGGCTGACAATAGCCCTGCTTTCGCACTGTGGATGCAGATTACAAACAAGGCTGCAATTGTTTTTGTCTGTTGTTTTTGAGACAGGGACTAGCTATGTAGTCCAGGATGGCTTTGAACTTGGGGCAGTCCTCTTGCCTCAGCGTCCCAAGTGCCGGGATCACAGAGCCCAACTGGGTGGCGTGTGTGTGTGTGTGGGGTCACTGTGTTTATTATGGCCTAGTCCGCGTTCCCTGCTGCATGGGGAAACTGAGGCACAGGGAGGCTAAGGGACTGGTACATCCAGAGAGAAACCTGACACTTGCTGGGAGCAGACAGGGACAGATAAAGCAAAAGACTAAGGAGAAGAAGCAAATTGAGAGCCTCGGACCTCCTCTACTCTGCCCACAAGGAAAGTCAGAAAGCACTGCGCTCACAGGCCACAGAGGTGGGAATCTGCAGTGAGGAGGAGTGGATTCTCTAACTTTCCTTGAGGGCAAAGTAGCAGCTCTGGGCTCCTTCACTGCTTTGGGCAGTTAGAGGGGAGGTAGCAGGACTGGCTTGATCCAGGCCACTGGGGCTGTGCGGGGCCTGTCCAGTATTCAGGCAGTGACGGCCCCAGATGCAGTCTGCCACGGTCCCGCTGGACCAAGTTCCTGGCACTGGCCAAACAATCTCCCCCGCCTCTACTCCCCGAGAGAGTCCAGAGCAGGAGACGCACACAGAGTGGCCAGAAATCTCTGCCCATGTGCCCCACACAGGGAAAGAACCTTCCAAGTAGGAACGTCTGAGCATGCAGGGTTTCCAAGTCACGAGGAGGGTTCTCAAGTTCACTGCAGCGCAGGCTGCCCAGTCACTGTGAACTGCAGATTTCAACATTCTTTTTGCTGAGGATTGAACCCAGGGCTTTCACACCACGCTACAGCCTCAGTCCTTCCTAAAATATTTTTATTTTGAGACAAGGTCTTGCTAAATCGTTGAGTTGCCTGGGCTGGGGTGGATCTGGTGATCCTCCTGCCTCCATCTCCTAGAGTACTGGGATTACTAGTGTGCACTGTGATGCCCAGGGGCGGACTACTTCTTGACCCTGTACAACTTTATACAGTCAAGCACCGCAAAAAGATGTTTCGGTCAAGGCATCACCATACAATTGCATCACTCATAAAGAAAATGTGTTTACATCCGGCGGAGTACTGCTCTGCCATGAAGAAGGATAAACCTGAATCATGTGGAGGAAAATGGATGCATCTTGACACCCTAACGGTAAGTGCCATAAAGCAGGCACAGAAGGTTAAGTACTGTGTGGTTTCTCTTACATGAGAAACCCAAAGTATAAATAAATTAAAGAGCAAAATGAAGGCTAGATGGTAGGAAACAGGGAGGTAGACTTTGTGGACATGAGAAGGGGCCTGGGGAAGGAAGGAGAGGGGATGGACAGGAGGGGAGGAAGTGAAAAGGACTGAGCTGTGATGTGTGTCTGTACCAACCCTGGTGCTGATGTGCAACATGGGCTCGTGGTGAAAACATGGGGCCTCCTGGTGAGTGCAGTGACAGAGGTGCCCATGACTCGCTTCTTAGGCTGTGTCCCTGTTGCCACACAATGCTCGACTGTGTCTGAAAAGGGGACTCGGCAGAGCTCAGGGCCACAGGCACAGGAACCCTTCTGCTCACGGACCTTAATTTCACTTTATGTTTCTGTGGTGCTGGGGATGGAAGCCCGGGCCTCACATGTGTCAGGCAAGCACTGACCCCTAAGCCACACCTCAGCCTATGACAGGATCTGCTTAAAGAAGAGGCTTGTGGGGCCATTCTTGGGGATGGTGGTGCACTATGGGAAGCCGACGCAGGAGGGTTTCAAGTTTGAGGCTATTTTGGGCAACATGGTGAGACTCTGTCTCGAAATAAAACATAAAAAAGGGCTGAGGGTGGAGCTCAGTGCAAAGGCCCTGGGTTCAATCCCCAGAACCAAAGAAACTCAAAAACCAAAAACCATAACCAAAACAACCCCCAAAGCAGGCTCATGGTGACTCCAGAGCCTGTTGTGAACTTGGCTCATAACAGCACAGGCTCAAAGGTTGGGGACTGGAAGGTTTCTCCGGGCCCGAATCCAGAGGGACCAGATGGCAACAGGTCCCCTTCTCAGAGTGTGGAGCATCAGTTCCCATAGGGCAAAGGGGCACAGGGTGTGGACTGCGGGACACACATGGTCACCCCATCCTTCTCCGGCACCTGGGACTCTGCCCACAGACGCTGCCCACAGGGCCTGGAGAGCTTGCATCTGCTGGGCTTCCTCCTCTACCCGGGCTCTGCCTGGGGCTGAAGGCCCCACCCCAGCCCACCCCACAGCTCAGGTCAGGGTGGTCGGACCCTCTGGGTGGATGGGTGACGGCAGAGGGCTTCCTGCAGGCCACACTACCCAGGGGACCCGGACAGCTCGACTTGGGAGCAGGCTTCCGGGTGGGTGGGGAGAGACAGGATGAGGGCAGAGATGGCAGGAGCAGGGAGGGGACAGAAAGCCTTAGGTCACCTCCTAGGGAACCGCTCTACTCCAGGCTCAGCGTGGTAGAGGTTCTGGCTTTTCAGAGTCTAAGTTTTCTCATATGCCGCCTGCCTGACGTCTGAAGGATCTGCTTAAATAGGAGACGGAGGGAGAAAGAAGCCTACAGCGTCACGCTCTCACATACACTGTGATTACCTAAAGTTCTCCAGGCTGACTCCCCAGCCGCCTTTCTCTTGCAGTCCAGGCTGGCCTCGAACTCAAGATGCTCCAGGAATCACAGGTGTGCACCACCTCATTTGGGGCCCCTTTTTATTAGCTATCAGCAGTCTGTGAAACTCCTGTTCACATCCCTTTTTTTTTCCGGTACCAGGGATGGAACTCAGGACCTTAGGCTTGCCAGGCAGGTGCCACGCTGCTGAGCCACATCCCGGCCCTACTTCCTTTCTTAATAGACCTACTGAGATTTAGGTTTTTCTTGCTTTGCAAGAACTTTTCATATAGGACACCAGCCCCTTGTCTGGTCTATGGCAATCTTCCTCCCCTAGTTTATTGTGCATTTATTTATTTCCTACAGAACCTCTCCCAATTCCCCTAGCACTGAGGATTGAACCCAGGGCCTTTGCACTGAGCTCTATCCTCAGCTCAGCTCATTTAAAAGATTATTTTAATTTTTTTTGTTTTTTTGAGACAGGTTCTTGCTGTAGTCCAGGCTGGCCTTGAACTCCTGGTGATCCTCCTTCCTCACCCTCCCAAATTCTAGGATTACAGGTGTGCACCATCACGCCCAGCCTTTTTTTTTTGGTACCAGGGATCGAACTCGGGACCTTTCGCTTATGAGGCAGGCTGTGGAACCACTGAGCTAAATCCCTGACTCACGCCCAGCTTTTACTTTTTAAAATTTTGAGACATGGTCTCGCTAAACTGCTAAATTGCGGAGGCTGGGCTTGAACTTGTGATCCTCCTGGTTTGGCCTCCCACAGTCTGGGATGACAGGGGTGTGCCACCACACCCGGATCCTACAGAACATCTTAATGATAATGTTGCCAGACACCCTGATTTGTTGTTATTTATGATTTCTTCAAATAATAAATACTTAATTACTTTAGAAGAAGGAAGGGAGCTGGAGAGGGAGAGGTGAAGAAAGGGTGGAAAGAGAGGCAAGGAAGGAGACAGTGAGGGACAGAGGAGGAGTGGGGATGTCAGCCAGTCACAGACGCCAGCTGCCCCCTTCATGCCGCGTCCCCAGCTCCAGTGCCCTGAAGCCTGGAGAGTTCTTACCTAGACCCAACCTGACCTTGCTGTGTTTCCAGGGCAGACTGAGGGTGGCCTGGTTTAGCTCTGGAATTGGGAACGGGGCGCTATCCGGGCCCTCTGTCAGGTCGCGGAGACTGTTCAGTACTCCGCCTGCTGAGGAGGGACCTAGGATTTCCCACTGCAGGCTCAGGATCCCTACAAGACCCTCCTTTTGGGAATGACTTCTTTGACAGGACTCTGTGACCTCTGAGGCTGGGTCCTCAAGATCCGCTCCTGAATCTGTCACCTTTTAGTCTGTAACAAAGGTCTCTAATGTGGGGATGGTACTGCTAAACTCACTACCAGGCCCCTAAGGGCTAATGGCTGCTCAGCCCTTGAGGGCTACCCTGGAATGGCCACCCAGGACTCAGGAACCATCTTGGAATGGCAGCTCAGCCCTCGGGCATTACCTTCAAAAGAATGCCCAGAATTCAGATACCATCTTGAAATGGCTGCCCAGAAGTCAGGCACCAGCTTTGGAGTGGCTATGAAGCCCCAGGGTTCCATCTTGAAATGGCTACTAGAAATGGTGTGCCATCTTGAAATGGCTGCCCAGAACTCAGTTGCCATTTTGAGATAAGCTCTAAGAGGAATGGCTACATAGCCCTAGCATGTCATCTGGGAATGGATGTTCAACTCACAGGCACCTTCTTCAAATGGCAATTTAGAACTTTGATGCCATTTTGAAATGGGTATCCAGGACTCACACACCCTCTCAACATACTTGCTAAGCCCTAAGGTGCCATCTTGAAATGGCTGTCCAGCACTTGGGTGCCGTTTTGAAATGGCCTCCCAGAACTCGGTTGCCATTTTGCATTGGCTGCTCACTTCTTGGGCACCATCTTGAAATGGGTATTTAGAACTTTGATGCCATTGTGAGATGGCTGCCCAGAACTCAGGCACCCCCTCAGAATGCCTGTTACACCCTAGGGTGCCATTTTGAAATGACTGTCCAGAAGTTAGAAGCCATCTTGGAATGGCCACCCAGACTCAGTTACCCTTTTAGATAGCTACTAAGCTCCACGGTGCTATTTCGGAATGGCTGTTCAACCCTTAGGCACCATCTGGAAGTCACCACTTACAACTAGGGCACCAACTTAGGGCTGTGTGATGACACATGACCTTGAGAGGGCAGAGTGACCTCAGACTGGTGGGAGAAGTGACACACACACCAGGATGTCATCAGGGCTATGATGACAAGGCCTCTGGCACAAGATGGGGTCAGGATTTTCATGCACACTTATGTCCTGGTTGTCTTTTTAGGGGTTTCCCAAAGAGACAGCAGTGGGGCAGAGGGTGTGGAGTGGAAGGGGGATGAGATGTCCCAGAAAGCGCACAGCAGGGCCGATGATGTGGTGAGCCCTCTGATGTGTGTGGAGGCAGAAGTAAGAGTGTTTCCTCCCACCCCATGGTGCACAGTCATGCACAAAGCTAGTTGAAGCTCCTCCTGGGGGCATGCTGGTGTCCCCACCGCCCCAGAGCCCACATCCCCATCTCTGTACCCAGGAACATGTCCCCCAGTCCAACCACAGGTGGCCTTGTATGGGGCCCTGCATGGCGACTTACGTGAAGGCAAAGGCCACGAGGGCCCCACTGACCACAATGAAGTCGAGGATGTTCCAGAGGTCTCGGAAGTAGGCGCCCTGGTGCAGGACAAGGCCCAGGTCAATCATCTGCAGGGGACAGGAAAGGGTGCTGGGACTCTGGCTCTACCCTGGGCTGTGGCATCCTTTGGACAAGGGTGCTGTTCTTTTGGGCCCACAGCCTGCAGGTCAGCCTAGGCCCAGACTTTGGGGCACAATCCAACCACCAGATGGATCCATCCATATTCGATCCATTCACCAGAAATTCTTTTTCTTTCTTTCTTTTTCTTTCTTTCTTTTCCTTCTTTCTTTCTTTCTTTTCTTTCTTTCTTTCTTCCTTCTTTCCTTCCTTCCTTCCTTCCTTCCTTCCTCTTTTTTCTTTGTACTGGGCATTGAACCCTGGGCCTTTGCACTGAGCTGCATCCCTAGTGCTTTTTTTTTTGTACCAGGGATTGAACTTGGGACCTTGCGCTTTCAAGGCAGGAAGCAGCACTACTGAGCTAAATCCCCAGGCTCTTAGTGCTTTTAAATTTATGTTTTGCTAAGTTGCCCAGGCTAGGCTCAAATTTGTGATCCTCCTGCCTCAGCTTCCTAGAGTGCTGGGATGACAGGCTTTCACCCTGCTCTCTCTGCCCTTACCTTGATGACCATCTCAAAGGTAAAGACGCCTGTAAAAACATAATCAAAGTACCGCAGCACCTGCAGGGAACAGAAAGGCACAGGGTCACATGCTTGCTCCCACAGAGCGCTCTGTGAATCTAACAACACCCTCTGCAACACAGAGTCCCCAACGAGCAGATTTCCACCCAGAGCAGAGGTAGCCACTGCACGCAGGGAAAGGTGAGCACTGAAGGAGACCCTAACTGCCCTTCCTTGCTGGAGGCAGAGCTGTGGGTTGTGAGTGGTGGTGGCCGGCAGAGGGCGACAAACCCCACCAAATCACGGAGCAGTGGCTTTACCAATGCAAAGGACGCCTTTCTATTTGCTCCAAGCTCTGGGTGGACTGAGGTGGTGCTGGGGAAGCCATGGTTGACTGTATCCTTCCCGGCAAGGCCACACCTCTCCTCCCATTGCTTATGTCCAGTGCCACTTTGCCACTGTACCCTCCCCTGGCCCACCTTTTTCAAATGCCACCTCCAGGCATTTGTTCTCCCCACTAAATCTGTACCTCCCCACTCTCGTACCCATCACTTCTTGACACACTATGGTTATGGCTGTCGATGATCTTTTTTATTTTTGTTATCTCAAAACAGGGTCTCACTGTGTAGCCCAGGCTGGCCTTGAACTCACGGTGACCCTCCTGCCTCAGCCTCCTGAGTGCTGGGAGGCTGTTTGTCTTCCTCATCCAGTGCCAGCCCCACGGCAAAAGGACTGGCACCATTGAGGCCCCTCCAGCTCATGACACAGTGCCAGGAACCCAAGCAGGTGCTCAAGAAATGTTTGCTGAGTGAGTGTGGGGCCAGGCTCTGGGATCTGAGGCTCACACCCTCATCTGGGGCGTGATGCTGGGCACTGTAGGCTGCCAGGGCCCTGCCCCTGCCACAAGCATCAGTGTTTCCCCCTCACTTTTAAAGCTGTTTTGTTTCTAAGTCAAATTGTACATCTGTTCTTCCTTCTTTTCTTTTTAGTACTGGGGATGGAACCCAGCCCTTGTGGATGCTGGGCCAGCCACCGGCATTCCAGCAGGATGACAGCTGCTCGGAGGGACATCTTGCTCCCTTGTGTCCCTAGGCTCCCAGCTTCCCCTGCAGTGGCCATGGCCGCCCCAGGTGTCTTGGGGTTGGGGCCCAGGAGAGACTCACGTTGTTGCGTGGCGCGTTGGGCTGCACAGGGTCCTCCGCAGCCAGCGCGATGCTGCTCATGGCGATGACCATGAGGATGCACATCTCAAAGTAGCGCAGGTTCAGGATGTAATGGCACAGGCGGCGCAGGCTGCGGGTACACAGGGTGCTGAGTCTAGGCAGGACATGCTCCGGCCCTCTCCCCCACTGCCCTGTTCCTATGTGAACCCGGGTGTGCAGGGCTCCTCTGCCCAGCCCTGTCTGCCCCAGGCATGGGCACCCTGTCCCCTCCACCCAGCAGTTCTCTGGGATGCCAACTCCCTAACCGGGCTGTCACGCGGGAGACAGAATGGTTGCCACGCACAGCACATCCTGGCCACTCAGACACCTGCGGGTTCAGCAGAGTCCGCCTGCCCTTCCTTCCTCTCTTCTTGAAATTAGCTGTGTGACCCGGGGTGTGTTATGCACCCTCTCTGTGCACTCGTTTGTCAAATGGTCACAGAGTGAGACTAAAAGGGCTGATGTACGCCTGGCACACTGGGAATCTCCGAAATTGAACCCAGGGCCTTAGGCATGCAGGGCCAGTGCTCTACCACTGAGCCACACGTACAGTCCATTTTCAAAATTTTGACATAGGGATCTTGCTAAATTGTCCAGGATGGGACTGAACTTGCAATCCTCCCACCTCAGCCTCCAGAGTAGCCGGGATGGCAGGAGTGGACCCCAAGTCCGGCTAGGACTGCCCTTTCTGACCTGCTCCAGGGCCTCTCCCCAGACCCTGGCCCTGGCCCCTGCGCGGCACTCACGGGTTGGTGGTGGACAGGATGAACATGGAGCTGTAGGGCGGCATGGGCTTGGGGCCGTCTTCGCCGGCGTCATCCTCCTCCTCCTCCTCCTTCTTCTCCTCCTCTTTTTTTGGCAGTGGGTCTGGGTTGGCGTTTTTATTCACTGTGGGGAGCAGAATAGGCAGTGGCCTCCTGCTTCGACGTCCCGTCTGCCCTTGCACGGGGCGAGGATCCAGGCACCACAGGGTGTCAGCTGTCTCTCACAGGACCCTACTGGGGGCTCCTGTTTATCTGAAGTGGTGGGGACTGAACCCAAGGCTTTCACACTGAGCTGGATCCCCAGCCCTTTTTATTTTTTAATTGAGACAGGGTCTTGCTAAGTTGTTTAGGCTGGGCTCAGATTTGAGATCCTCCTGCCTCAGCCTCCCACAAGGCTGGGATTATAGAGTGCTGCACTACTACACCTGGCCAAGGTTGCTACTTCGTAATTTCCATGTGATAGATGAGGCAATCAAGGCTCAGAGAAGTAAAGTAACTTGCCTAAGGCCACACAGCAGAGAAGGAAGAGCAGGGATTCGACCCCAGGCAACCTGGCCCCAGAATGCTTCTCTCTACTACTCTACCCCAAACCTGCTGGGACCCTCGTGGGATAGCATTACTATTAATATTGTTTCGGTGGTACTGGAGATTGAATTCAGGGGCCCCCGTCACTGAGCTACATCCCCACCCATTTTTTTGTTTGTTTTGTTTTGCTTTGCTTTTTTACTTTGAGACAAGGTTTCGTTCGCTAAGACCCAATCTTTTTCATTTTGAGGGAGGGTCTTGCTAAATTGCCCAGACTAGAGCTTTCCTTTTTTTTTTTTTGGTACCGGGGATTGAACTCAGGACCTTGCGCTTGCCCGGGAGGAGAGGTGCCACTGAGATAAATCCCCGGCTAGGAACTAGAATTTTCAATCCTCCTGCCTCAGCCTCCCAAGTGCTGGGATGACAGGTTCATAGCACCACGCCTGGCTTCATCTTCAGTCCTCTTTAAATTTTGAAACAGGGCCTCGAAAACTTGCCCAAACTGCCCCTGACCTTGGGATCTTCCTGCCTCAGCCATCTGAGCTTCTGGGCTTGCAGGCGTGTGCAACAGCGCCTGGCTCTTGTAGACTTTCTTCCTTCCCACTTCTTCCTCCCTTTTCTCAGTGAGTGCCGTGCGTGTTCTTCGCAGCCTGGCTCCCGGGGCCTCCTCCAAGCCCCCCGCCCCACTTCTACACGAGGACCCCACTGTCCCCAATGTGGAGGCTTCTGGCTCCCCAGGGAGTACAGGCTGGGGACCAGTGCCCGCCGCCTCACCTTGCACAACCGTGTGGTTGAGCGGCGGTGGGCAGGCGGGTGCCATGTCCACCGAGGTGTGGTCGGGCTTCCTGGCAGTCTTGGCTGAGTTGGGCTGGGTGCTGCTGGGGTTGGTGACGATAAGGCTGTTCTCAGGGGTCTTGGGGGGCCTGGGGTTGGCTGGGTTCCCTGGGTTGTTGGGCATTCGGCGGCTGGCAGAGTTCTGGGGGTTGGTGGCCACGGCGGGTGGGTTGGGCGTGGGGCCGGGGTCCCCGCTGGGCCCCATCTTGGCCAGGCTCTGGGGCAGCCCTGGGTGGCCCAGGCCGTTGTGAGGACCCGCCGACTCCCCAGTGGCCAGCTTGTTATTCCTCATGTTGTCGATGTCCTCTGCCAGCGGTGGGTCCTGGCGGCCCAGGTCCTGCTGGATGGGCCGCGTGGTCGACAGGTTGGGGCCGGACACGGGCACCCCGGAGCCCTGGTTCTCTCTGCGGAGGTGGACCGAGGGGAAGAAGGAGTTAGGGCCGGAGAGCGACATCGTGGGATCTGTGTGCAATGCCCCTGCCAAGGGCACAGCGTGGACGTCAGAAAGGCATGTCCAGCCGGGCGTGGTGGGCACGCCTCTGATCCCAGCACTGTGGGAGGCTGAGGCAGGAGGATCCCAAGTCCAAGCCCAGCCTGGGCAACTTAGTGACTTAGCGAGCTCCTGTCAAGATGAAAAATAAAAAAGAGCTGGACTCATTTCATTCCTGCTTACAGCGCCAGACTTTTACTGGCCAGGTTTCCATAAATCCTCTCTCTCTCCTAGCATTGGGGATTGAACTCAGGACAGAGACAGCCTCAGCTTCCTTTTATTTTTTGTGACAGGGCCTCACCAAATTGCCCAGGCTGGGTTTAGACTTGCAATCCTCCTGCCTCAGCCTCCTGAGTACCTGGGATCACAAGTGTGCACCACCATGCCTAGTTCAAACTCTTTTCTTCTTGTCATTATTTGCTAAACAATACATTACAACACCAATTTCCACAGCATTCCTGTTATCTCAGGTGTGATAAGTCACCTAGAGATGATTCCGGAGTCTACACGAGGAGGTGCAGGGTTCGGTGTGAACATGACACTAGTTTACAACAGGGATTTGGGCACTGATGGGCTCTGGAATCCAAAGGGGGTCCTGGAAAGCCATTCCTGGAGGGTAACCGGGGACATCTGTGCCATCGCCGTTTTATAGGTGAGAACTCTGAAGCCCAGAGAGGTTGAGGCTCAGCTCAAGGCCACACAGCAAAGTACCTGCTCATAGGAAGGCAGAGTGGTGGGTGCAGGCTGAGCAGCTGGGACAAGGACCTGGAAGCACTTAGGGAAGCCTCTTACAGGGGCAGCACAAAAGGACAGCACAGACAACAGGAAGGAGAGGCCGGCAAAGTATGAAAGCACAGGAGCAGCAGTGTAAAGGCCCTGGGGCCGTCTCAAGCTTGCATTCAGGAGCAGCCAGAAGACTGGCGGAGCCAGCGAAGCTGCAGCAGGTAGGAGTTTGGTGCCTCAGTGACTCTAATATTTCCTGCTGCATGGCCAGAGATGAGAAGCAAAACCTCTCTGAGAGCCCAGGGCACTTGGAGGAGAGGACACAAATGTGATGGTTCCTCATTGGACTTTCTCCAGTTCAGTGCCCCCAGGGACATCTGCTCCACCAGGCAACACAGGATCTCCCTATGGCATTCAGGCTGGCCTTGAACTCACTACAGAGCCCAGGCTTGCCTCGAACTCATGGCGATTCTCCTGCCTTAGTCACATGAGTGCTGGGATGACAGGCATGTGCCATCATGTGTGGCTCGGTCCTCTTATGCCCAGCCCTACCCTCACTACTGGTCACTGAACCCAGGCCAGGCCCTAGCACTCAGCGACATCTCCAGCCCATTCTATTTTGGACAGGGTCTCAGAAGTTGCCCAGGCTGGATTCAAACTTGTGATCCTTCTACGTCAGCCTTCCCGAGTGTGTGTGTCTTTCTTTCTTTTCTTTCTTTTCTTTCTTTCTTTCTTTCTTTCCTTCCTTCCTTCCTTCCTTCCTTCCTTCCTTCTTTCTTTCTTTCTTTTTCTTTCTCAGGGATTGAACTCAAGATCTTGCACTTGCAAGGCAGGTAGTAGCACCACTGAGCTAAATCCCCAGCCCTCGAGTGTGTATTTCTGATAGAGAGCGAGCCTTCCCAGAACAGCAGACCCATTTTGGTTATAACCCTAAGGGAACCTGGTCCTTCGGTTGGTATGTAAGGAGGCTGTGGGAAGAGATACCACTGCTGAGAGCTTGAGGCCACTCATGGTCATGTGTTCCAGAGGGGACAGCATGATGCACAGGCCAGAGCCCGTGTGGTGGCTGGGGCTCTGGATCTTGGATTTGCCTCCTGGTGGAGTTGCTGCCAGCTGTGTGTGCTGGGAATTTTAACAAGTGCAGCTGCAGGGCCCACTACCAACCTCAGGAGCTTCCAGCCCAGTGCATGTGAAGGACTCAGAGATGGGCACTTTCCCCTTCCTCTGGGACCAGGTGTGAGCTGCCAGGACAGTGGTGACTGCACAACGCCAGCCAATCCCTTCTGGAGGGACCAGGGACATCACGCCTGGGGTGTGCTCAGCCCGGGGACCCAGGAGATGGACCCAGAGTCCCCTTGGGCAATCACAGGAAGTGGGCCTGTGTCCCCACCAACCAAGGACATAGCATATTCACTCAGTGACTCCTGTAACAGTTGCCATGTGGGGTAGGTTATCAGGATCGGCCCCATTTCACAGTGAGGAAACCGAGGCACAGAGGCACATTTGCCCCAAGTTTAGAAAGGGCTGAGCTAAGTATGGTGTGTTGGCAATACACCTGTCATCTCTAGCACTCTGGGAGGCTGAGGCAGGAGGATTGCAACTCTAAGTCCAGCCTGGGAAACTTAGTAAGTCCCTGTTTCAAAATAAAAAAATCAAAAGAGGGCTGGGGATAGAGCTCAGCTCAAAGGTTGTGGGTTCAATACCACCAGCACCAGGGGAAAAAAAAAAAAAAGCTGAGCTGGATGCCGGTCCTAGAGACTTCAAACTATAGCATTATGAGCAAAGGAAATGAGAATGAATGATTTGGAGTGCATGGAGTAACAGGGCCGAGGAGGCCAGTGAGGAGCCACGGGGTGCTGTAAGAATCTGGGTACTAGAGGATGACACAGTCCCTGGCCCTGCAGGATAAAGGCTCAGAAGCCCAGCAGCTCCCTTCCCACTCTGGTAGGGGGTGGCTGTCATGGAGTCAGACACAGCAGACCTAAGATGCGAATCCAGGGCTGGGCCAGGTCAAACTCAGCCAGGATGGCAGCCAGGGAGTGGCTGGTGCTCTGGGATCCATAGCTTTTTTTGTTGTTTTGATTGTTTTTGAGATAGGGTCTCACTATGCAGCCCAGGCTGGCCTCAAACTTGTGATCCTCCTGCCTCAGCCTCCTGAGTGCTGGGATTACAGGCCTGTGCCACCACCCCTGGCTTTTATCTTCATTGATCTTACTATTATTTATTAAAGTGGATGAATGCCTCATCTTGGCTTTTTTTCCTTTTAAAATGCCTGAGTCACCTGGGCATGGTGCTGTGTACCTCGGGAGGTTGAGGCAGGAGAATTGCTCAAGCCTAGGAGTTTGGGGCTAGCTTGGGCAACACAGTGAGACCCTGTCTCAAAAAATAAGTAAATAGTGTCAAATCTTCACAAAGTTTTATTTCCAAAAACTTTTTAAAAAAATCAACCAAATGAAGAACATGTCTGTCTCCTGGTTCTGGGGTTGGACACGCTGATTAGTACCTCCCACCCAGAAGTAACGTCCAGGTTTTGAACAGGTTAGACCCACTAAGGCCCTGGGGCCAGAAGTAGTGGGATGTTTTTTGCCTCTGGAGAGGAGGTGGGAAGCAGGGTCTGGGAAAGCTGGATGTTTACCCTGCTCCTGCTAGTGGTTGCCCTTGGGAAAATTCTTTGCTCTTCTGAACCTCAGGTTTCCCTTCTACAAAAGCAAGGAATCAGAGTGGACGAGCTACAGGCTGAGTTTCTATGTCTACCAATGTTATGTCTAACAATCTAGTAATAGGCAACACTTATTGAAGGCTATTACTGCTAAAATAATGTTTCAGGTCATGATGATGTATGCCTGCAATCTCAGCCCTCGGGAGGCTGAGGCAGGAGGACTGCTGTGAATTACAGGCTGGCCTGGGCCCTTCACCACTTTTAAAACCTCTTCCTGGCACATGATTAAGGACAGCTACTCTGTCCCTGTCTTCCTGCCTCCTTCAATCACCACAGCAGACACAATAACAAGGATGACAATCACAGTCATATCTGAAAGAGGAACCACAATGAGAGTAATTACTGCCCTCAGTTCTCACTACCTAAAGAATCCTGTGCTAAACACTTCAGTCCACCTTCTCCAGGGGCCTCTCATTCCCCCGAGGGATCCAGGGTCCTGGGGACCTCATATCACGGTCCCTGTCATTTTTTCCGCTTCATGCTCCATGCCCTGCAAAAAGGTTGTCTTGAGTCAAACTCCACAATCTTAGCACACGCAGCTCAGCTCCCTCTTCCAGCATCTCATAAGCCCAACTTGAGACGCCTGCCTGGCACCATTTCTTGTTCATTTCCCAGAAAGCCTCTGCCGGGATTGGCAAGTGTATCCCAGAATTCACGGGCTGGGACTGGACACCCCAGTTCATATACTGTTGGGGTGGGGGTTTGGGTGATTAGAAGGTGATAAGCAGCAGATGAAATCACGTTGGTGTTGGTGGCTTTGTAAAAAGAGGATGAGACTTGAGCTTCCATGGGCTCGGTCTCACACGGCACGCACGCACTTTCACACAGGCAGCGGCACTGTGTCCTTGGATCTCACAGCCTCCAGAATTGGAGTCAGGTTAAAAAAAACACTTTAGGAGGGGGACTCTGGGTTCAATCCCCAGGGTTTGCTCACTTGCACACAAATGGGAAGGGGACAAGAGATGAAGGGAGGGGATGTAAAAAGGACAATACACGTCATGCGCATGCACCGACTCCCACTGGGAACGTGAAAATCGTTCTGAATAAGGACAATAAATGAATACAAAGATGCGCCAGCTTCAGCAATGGGCCCTTCCAGTTTCCCCATCCGTGAAACGGGCCATGATGGGAAACTCCTATCAAGGTGTAAACCTAGCTCTGTCCCAGCACTCTGGCCGGTGAGGCAGGAGATCGCTGTGTGACCCCGCCCGCGCCCCACTCACTTCCTGCGCCGGTGCCTGCGCTCCTTGTCCTCCCTGCGTGTGTCACCATCGTAGGCGCCCGGGGCCCCCGCGTGCCGGTGCCGCCGCCTTCGCTCTGCGCCCTCGGGCCCATCGGCCTCGCGGTGACGCCTGCGCTCCTCGTCGTCGCCGGGCCTGCGGTGCACGCGGGGCTTGCGCGGCTCCCCGTCCCCGGCGCGTGGCGACCCCGCGCGGCTGTCCCTGCTGCGCTCGCCGGGCCGGGCTCGTCTGCGCGAGGGGTCGCTGGCCTTGGCGCGTTCGGCGTCGCCGTCCCAGGGTGCGGGCTCCTCGCGCGGGGGCGGCAGCTCGCACTCGCGGCCGTAGGGACCCTCGCGGCCCGGAGCGGCGTCGCGAGTGCCCGCCCAGGCCCTGGGCACGTCGGCCGAACCCAGGTCCCGCAAGCGCTCGTGGCCGCGCGCCGCCTTGCGGGCCAGGTCCTGCGCGCCCGGGCGCGGCTCCACGGCGGGCTCGGCGGGCGCACGGCTCTTGTTGGTGTTGTTGTTGCGGTTCTCCTGCGGGTCCACCACCAGCGGCCGGTCCAGGTGCGTCTTCACGTCTGGCCGCAGGTGGCGCGCGTACGCGGCCTTCCAGCGCTCGTCGGCGTCCAGCTCGCAGCCGTACAGCGCCTCGCGGCTCGCCAGCAGGTTCTGCTTGCGCATCTCGCTCGTGCGCTGCTCCCACACGGACTTGGCCGGCTTCTGGTTCTTCTGCTGCTCCTTCCTGCAAGGGGCCGGGGTTGGGGCCACGCTGGGCCGGGCCAGGACCCTCGGGCTAAGGGGCTACTCGTCTGGGTGGGTGCCCAGCGACTGCCCGGCCAGGTGGCCCGGCTAACAGGTGACTCACCTGGCCATTGTCTCAGCCCAGTGAGAGTCTCCCACTCAGCCTGGCTGGACGTCGCCACCTGCCAGGCAGCCTGGCCCAGGTGGGTGCCTCAGTGGCCCTGGCTAGGCTTCTTGGCTTACAAGTGTCTGTACCCACAGGTGGACACCTCGGCCCAGGCAGGAGTCCCTGCTGACCCCTCTACTCTTCAAATGGCAGCACACGACTCTCTGGGGAGGCCTTGATGACCTTAGGCTCGACATGGCCCATAATGGGAGACAGTGGCCTGCCTGGAGCAAGTCCCAGACAGGGCCCTTTAATTTGGATCATAGGCTGCCTAGGGTCCCAAGGAGCAGCCAGGGCACCCAGGGTGGGCACTTGGGGGTTTGGGGCAGTGCTGAGGCAAACTGACCCGCTGGCTGCAGTGTGAGCGTCCCCTGGGCCCAAGGAGATTTCCCAGGTCTTGGGTATTGATCCCCTCCCCTTTTTGGTACTGGGGATCAAACCCAGGGCCTTTGCACTGAGCTACACACCCAGCTCTTTTATTTTCTGTTTTGAGACAGAGTCTTGCTGTTGCTGATTTGCCAGGACTAGGTTCAAACTTGGGATCCTCCTGTTTCAGTCTCCCAGTTCCCACCTCTTTGGCAAGGACCAGCCCAGTGTCTGCAGCATGGTTTGCTGACCCAGCACCCACCTTCACCTCCACAGCTTGTTCCCCAGCAGTGGACAGAGGGTGTTCACTGCACTTGAATCAGGTCCTGATTCTCCTCTGCTCAAGGACCCTCCATGGCTCCTACCAAACTCAGAGCAGAAGCCCAAGTCTCTCCTTATACCACAAGGCTATGCACAACCTGCCTGTCTCCCTCTTCTTCCTCCCTTTCTTTCTCTTTCTTTCCTTTTTCCCTTCCTTCCGTACTAGGGAATGAACCCACAGGCACTCTACCACGGAGCTACATCCCAGATCTTTTTTCTTTTGAGACAGACAGGGTCTCACTACATTACCAAGGTGGGACTCAAACTTATGATCCTTCTGCCTCAGCCTCCTGGGTAGTTGGGATTACAGGCACGGGCCATCACCCCTAACAGGTCTGTCACCTCCTTATACCCTATCTAATGTACCTATCTAATATATCATCTCTCTCCCTGACTCAAATAGCTATACAAGTGAACCAGGCTGAGAACAGGGCTGGGCATGTAGTAGGTGCTCAGGAAACATCCATTGGGTCAAAGTGGATCTGTTCCTAAGACTCAGCCATTACCCTCCCTGTTCCCGACCCCTGCCTGGGAGGGTAGGCAGGGAGGGTGGGAAACTTACACAGCTATGGACATGTTGGCTGCTGACAGGGGACTCACTTCCGCCACCTCCTTGGCTTTCTGTAGAGCGAGTTTCTGGTTGGCCGCCTCCTCCTCTTCTTGTTCATCCTAGAAGGCACATAAGATCCCTGTTCACAAGAACAGGCCTCAGGACCTTGCTCTGCATCCTACTGCTGAGCCGGGGTGTCTCTGTGGTACTTAAAAGCACGCTGGGCTGGATGTTGACCAATCAGAACTGACATCCAGATAGGAATGGGCAGCTGATGTCGGAGAAATGTATTGCTGATACCCTTGTGCACAAGCTCATTCTCCTGCTCTTTTTGTTTTTTTGGTATCGGGGATGGAACTCGGGGGGATGGAACTCGGGATCTTGTGCTTTCAAGGCAGGCGTGGCGCCACTGAGTTAAATCCCTGGCCCTCTCCAACTCCTTTTTCCTTTTCTTTTTTCCCAGTACTGGAGATTGAACCTAGGGCTTTGCACTGAGCTACATCCCCAGACCTTTAAAAAAAATTTTTTTTTTAAGCCAGGTGTGATGGTGCATGCCTGTCATCCCAACACTGGGGAGGCTGAGGCAGGATTACCATGAGTTTGAGACCAGGCTAAACTACATAGCAAGATCCTGTCTCAAACTTGTTTTTTTAAATTTAAATTTTGAGACAGGGTCTCACTAAGTCACTAAGTTTCCCTGGCTGGGGTCAAACCTGTGATCCTTCTGCCTCAGCCTCCCAGAGTGCTGGGATTATAGGCATGGGCCAGTGTGCCTGCCTTTTCCAGCTCTTTATGAACTCTGTTTTGACACACAGCCAGAAGAAAGCCAAAGGAGAGAGAATCCCACAACAGATGTTCCTGCTCCTCTCTGGGGGCTTCGGGGGAAGGCAGAGGTTTTCCTGCACTTTCCAAGTAGACCGAGCCTGACCTGCCCTTTCCCAAGTGCCAAACAGCAGCATGCACAGAAAAGCCCTGAGTCCTGAGTCCCAGGCTCACGCCAGGTGTGGCCCACAGCCCTGAGGACCCCGAACTCTCAGCCCCTGTGGTGGGTGGGGCAGGCCGGGTAGCTGGGTTCAGAGAGCAGAAGGGTGGGGGCCGTGGTGAAATACAGTGCATCCTGACAAAGAGGGATTTGGACTTTACATCCTCCTTCAGCCATCATGCATGGCCTCATTCACTAAACAGAAAAGTTGGGCCGGAGATTTAGCTCAGTGGTTCTGGTGCCTGCCTTGCATGCACAAGGTCCCAAGTTCGATCCCCGGTACCAAAAAAAACCCAACAAAAACCTTAAGTAACAGAAAAGTCAACACAAAACAAAGAAAACAATGAAAGAAACGAATAGACACAAACCACCAGTAAGAGAAACCAGGTGGTTTCAGGGGTGGTTGCTGCTCCCTGCCTGTGCTGAGTTCCTGGGCAGGAAGCAAACTCCCCCCAGTGCTTGGCACCTCGGACTAGTCCCTGAGAGCCCTGCTCCCTCTGCCTGTCAACACTGGAAATGCAGATTCCCACTCCCCTGACGTAGCCAAACAACCAGGGTTCTGCCTGGCATCTGCATTTTCATCAAACCCCCAGGTGAGTGTGAAATATGCTCAGTTTAAGGAAGCAGTGCATGGCAGCTAAAGCACTAATCCAGCTCCAGACGGCCAGGGTTCAAATCCCAGCTCTGCCACTGCTGTGAGGCCTCGGGAATTCTCTTGACCTCTCTGTGCTTTACAATTCTCATGCAAGATTCCAGTTTTCTCCAACCCTTCCTACTTTGCTTCTGTCCTTTGCATTTCTTGACATCTGATGAGCTACGTATTTTGCCCAATTTGGGTTTTTCATCTCTCACCCACAGTCTGAATCCCTGTCTCCCAAGGGTGGGGAGTTTGGCTGTTTTGTTTTCAGCTTTGCGCCCAGGAGGGGCTTAATCTGCCCTTGTAGGATGACAGATGAAATGCACCCCTGGGCTTCCGGAGAGGGGCCAGAGGGGACCCTATGGTGCCACACTCCAGCTGGCCCCACGGTGGCCGGGCCCATGGCTGCATGCTGGGGACGGTGGAGACTTGTTTCTCCCAGGCCCGAGGGATGCGGGGAAACTCTCTCCACCCCCTGCCAGGGCTGGCAGATGGAGGGTTGGCACTGTCGGCTCGATCTGCTTTGTGGCCGTGTCCTGGGTTCCTTTGGGCACTGGGGATGGGGCTTCGAAGCTGAGCACTGGGAGGAAGACTTGGACCATGTGACATGTTCTTTTCATTCCATGCTAGCTTCTAAGATGCCTTTGTTCCTGACACGCCACCTCCCAATAGCAAACTGTGCCCCTTCTGTTGTTCCTTCTCCTGGTCGATTCATCCGCGCTGGATTCCAGCCTGCACAGCCCCTCCTTGCCTAGGTTCTTTTGTGCAGTGTGTAACTTGCTCATCCATTCTTGGCAGCCCTGCTCATGGACTGTCCTAGGGCACGAACTATGTTACTGAAAGTAATGTTGCTAATGTTGCCTTCCCTGTGCCTGTCTACTCTCAGGGAGTCCAAGGCTGCCCTAAGGGGTACACGGTACCAAATGTTACCCAGATAATTCAATATCACCAATCATGAATGAAAAAGGGATTTCACTGCACACAGATGGTTCCTCCTCCCCAGTTCTCTCTGACCCCCCAACCTTCTCTCTTCTCTGCCCTGTGAGGGGCCGTGTCTCTGTTCTTTTAGTCCCTAGCTGTGTGGAAAGTCACTAAGCTCCCCAGGCCTTGGTCTCCCATCTGTGATACGGGGAGAGCATGGCTCTCGTCCCTCTTCTGGTTGCTGCTGCCTGGTACACGAGAAAGGCAGTTTTTTTGCGGATGTTATTTTGGTTTTTATCATTATCAGCTTGGCTGGGTCTGACATCCTGGCTTCCCCCTTGGAGAACAAGGGCTCTGGTTCAAGACCAGAGCCATGTCAGTCACAGAGCCTGCCTTTCCTGAGGACTGACTGTGAGCTGAAATGGTGCTCTACAGCATGGCTGCTACACGGCATCTATGGGGAGGGGCTTCCCCTTTCTGGGCCTCAGTTTCCCCTTCTGCAAACGAAGGACTATTAGCCAGGTGTGGTGATGCACACCTGTCATCCCAGGACTCGGGAGGCTGAGGCAGGAGGATCGCTGAGAGTTCGAGGCCAGTCTGAGCTACATAGCAAGACCCTGCCTCAAAACCCCCAGAAGAACAACAAAAAAGGGCAGGGAGCTGCAGTAGTGCAGGCCACCACAAGCATCCTCTCATTCTGCTTTGGTGCCACTTGGAAGTGAGGCCAGTGCCTGTGTACAAGGGGACAGAGGTGGGGCCGCAACATCCTGGCCACATTCTCTGTCCCCTCAGAGGCTGACCCATGTGGGCTGTGCCCCTGCCTGGCTCCTGCAGGTGACCAGGGCCCAGAGAGGGTGTGCTTCTCAGCCACTCCAGGGCCTTGGCACGGTCCCCTCAGGTCACAGGGTCGGTGTCAGCCCCTCTCCCCCAGCTCCAGGTGTCAGGGTCCCTGCAGCACGGCTCCCAGACCCGCCCTTCTGGAGGGTCACTGACCACAGAGTCCAAGGAGCCTCTGCCCAATTTCCCTTTCCATCTCTTTTCTTCTCTCCCTCCCCCCTCCATTATGGGGGATCGAACCCTGGGCCTGCAGAACTCCATCCCTAGCCCTTTTTTATTTTTTATTTTGACAGGTCTTGCTAAGTCTCTAAGTTGCCCCGACTGGACTCAAACCTGTGGTCCTCCTGCCTCAGCCCCGCAGAGTGCCGGGATGACAGGCGGATGTGACCACACCCCGCTTCCTGTCTGGTTTCTGTAGTAGGCCCTTGGGTGGAGTGTGCCAGGTTTCCCTCCCACCCTCTCTGCTATGGAATTGGCTTGTTTTAGGGTCCGCATGAGCCTAGGAGGAGGGACCAGCACTCCGTGGGTCTGCCCTGCTGTTCCATCCTCCCAACCCTCGTCCTGCTCTGCTACGCAGGAGGTGACAGTGCCCGGTGGTCCCTGAGGCCGCACCTTGGTGAGCTCCTGGGCGTTGGCCAGGTTGTCCACAGCGATGGCGAGGAACACGTTCAGCAGGGTGTCTGACACCAGAGTCAGGGAAGCAGCTGAGACAGACACCGCTCGCCGGGGCCTGGGGACCTTCGTGTCCCCCCGCTTCCCCTCCCCGGGGTCCCTGGGGCCCTTAGGCAGGATACAGTTCCCAAAGAGCGTGAGCACGATGAAGTAGATGGAGAACACCATGCCGCCCTGCACGCCGCCCTGGGACTTGATGCCGTCGTACATGACCTCATTCCAGTCCTCGCCTGTCAGGATCTGTGGGAAGAGATACGGCTGACCTCAGCCAGCATGAGCCCCCAGCCTGCACGGCGCGGAGGCCGCCCCTACCCTGGGGCTGCAGCCCGGCTGCTGGGAAGAGGGTACAGGGGTTCACACACCTCCTTGTACCGCTGTCCCCCTAGTGGGATGAGGGGCTTGACTGTGAACTGAACAGTGTCCCCTTTCAATGAGGGTGTGGACATCCTAACTCCCCATGGCCAGGGAGCTGGAGCTGGCGCCTGGCGAGGTGATTAGGGTTACACGGGATCCTGAAGGTAGGGTGCTCATGACAGGATTCCTGACAGCCCTTAAAGAGGAACAGAAGCCAAGTGTGGTGGCGATGGCTCTGATGCCAGAACTCTGGGAGGCTGAGGCAGGAGGATCTCAAGTTGGAGCCCAGTCTGGACAACTTAGTGACTTAGTGAGACCCTGTCTCAAAATGAAAAATGAAAAAGGGCTGGGGATATAGCTCAGTGCCAGAGGCCCCGGGTTCAATCTCCAGCACCAAAAACAAAAAGAAGAAGAGGAGGAGGAAGAGAGACCAGGCCTCTCTCTACCACATGAGAACATAGCAAGAAGGCCACCATCCACAAGCCACGGAGAGCTCTCCCACCCTTGGGCCTGAGAGACAGGTGTCTGCCATCTTGCCTCCTGGCCCTGGTGTTGTCCTGGAGCCTCAGGACAGGCGAGGAGTGGACATCAGAGCTCATCTCCACTCCTCCTGGTCCCTGGAACTGCGTGATCCAGCCACCGGGTGCCCGGCACACATGCTGCCCTGGGCCTGAGGCCACGCCTGACGTCAGGGCTGAGCGCAGCAGGGTACTCGGGAGTGGATCAGCAGAAGCACCAGCAGGGGAGGGGGAGCAAGGCAGGGGAGAAGAGGGCACAAAGGTGACACGGAGGGAGGGCCAGGCTGCCTGGCCATGTGCACAAAATGTACTTGTACCCTTGGACCTGTGCCTGGGCCAGCGGGTGTTGATGACTGCAGAAAGCCTTGGACAGAGGGATGCAGGGCTGGGCCAGGAGGACTTTCCAGGATGCACAGGAAAAGGCCCGGGGGTATCTAAGTGCTGCTTTAGAAGAAAATGGCCCGGAGGTCAGGGTGTCACAGGACACAAGCCACGGAGACAGATGGATGCTGGGAGTTCACTCTTACTCGAAGCCAGAAAAGCTAGGCTCATGGGAGCAGGAGTAGAATCATGATTACTAGAGGCTGGGATAGCTGGGTGTGGTGAGGCATGCCTGTAATCACAGCACTCGGGAGGCTGAGGCAGGAGGAGGATTGCAAGTTCCAGCCCAGCCTGGGCAAATTAGGGTCTTAGTGAGTCCCTGCCTCAAAATAAAAAAAGGGGCTGGAGATGGAGCTCAGTGAGAAGGCCCTGAGTTCCACCCCCAGTACCACACACACACACCCGATAGGGAGCTGAACTTTCCCAATACGAATAGATAATAAAGAGATGGAAACGGTAATTTCCCTTTGGTGCACATTGTACACATATACTGCAGCGCATAAATATACCTATTTTATTATTATTACTATTATCTGGTGCTCCAGATGGAACCCAGGTTCTCATGCTTGCTTGGCAGTCGTTCTACCACTGGGGCCACACTGCAATCATTATGTGTCAAATAAGAAGAAAAAATAAAGAAAAAATTTCTATGACTTCTCTTATATGAGACACCCAAAATATAAATAAATTAAAGAGCAAAATAAAAGATGGATAATAGGAAACAGGGAGATGCATCTTTTGCAAATGGCAAGGGGGCCGAGAGATGGGGGAGGGCAGGGAGAGGGAGGGGTTGACAAAGGAAGTGAGATGTGTTGTGTGCCTGTACCAGTGCCCCACCAGGAGTGTAACTGCTATGTGTTGCAATCATGGACTGATAAAAAAATGAAAACTAAAAAAAAAGTTCCGAGTTCCCTCCTCCTGGCTGTAGGGATATGATGGGTGGAAGCAGGCACTGGCTGAGTTTGGGGCACTCGTTCTCCGGGCCCGGTCCATATATACACTGGGGGGATTGAGCAGCACCCTCACCCCCCATGTGTGCAGCACAGGCCCCTCCCCAGCTGTGACATCCTGTGTGTCCTGGGGGACAGCATGGCATGTGGCTGGGACCCTGGCTACAATGCCGCCCAGGGCCTATTACAAGGGGCTTGGAGCTTTGCTTCATGGGAGCCCCTGTCCGTGTCTCCTGCCTCCCCGGGAGAAGGAATCCTCGGAAAGGGTCTGGAGTCCCTGAAGAGCTGGTCCTCAGCCTTTTATCCTCTGTATTCTGACGCTCCCATAGCTGGGGCTCTGCCCGACAGGTGCTACAGACAGTACCCTCTTTTGCATATATATATATATAGTAACGGGGATTGAACTCAGGGCCTTTGCCCTGAGCTACATCCCCTTCCCTTTTTATTTTGGGACATGGTCTTGCTAAGTTGCCCAAGCCAAGTTTAGACTTGAGCTCTTCCTGCTTTAGAGTGCTGGGATTCCAGGGATGCACCATTGTGACCTGGCTACACTTTTAAAATGCAAACTAGTTGGGGCCTGGGATTTAGCTCAGTGGCCCTGCGCCTGCCTTGCAAGCAGCAAGGTCCTGAGTTTGATCCCCCATACAAAACAAAAAGCAAACCAAGCAGTCTGGAGCTCACAGCTGGCTCCCTCCTTTGTTGGGCTCTCATTCTCCAGGCCACTCCCCACCTGCTCTAATCACCCAGGACCAGGTACCAGAAACCAGGGACAGAGCCTGTGCCCCAGAGCCCACTGACATAATAGAAAGTGGTGCATTGTAAGCCTGCACAGCCTGCCTGTTGCTTGCTGTAGAGACCATAATCAAATCTCCCACCCACATTTCCCCCTCATTCTGTCTCACAACCCTTCTCATGTGGTTTGAGATGTATAACGAGGTGTACTTTTCTTTTCTCTTTTCTTTCTCTTTCTGCCTCTGCCTCCTTCCTTCCCTCTTTCCCTTCCTTCCATTTTCGTGGTGCTGGGAATTGAACCCAGGGCCTTCTCACTGAGCTCCATCCCCAGCGCCCCCACTTCAAGACAAGGTCTTGCTATGTAGTCCAGGCTGGCTTTGAACCCACTATGTAGCCCAGGCTTGCCTCAAACTCATGGTGACCCTTCTGCCTCAGCCTCCCAAGTGGTGGGATTATAGATATATGTCACCATGCCTGGATGGCCCTCAGGCCTTTTTATTTTTTTATTTTGCAACAGCTGTCAGTAAGTTGCCAAATTGCACAGGCTGGGTTGGAACTCAAAATCCTCCTGCCCCAGCCTCCCACAGCGCTGGGATTATAAGTATATGCCACCATGCCCAGCTAGAACTTGTGTTTTCAATGATATTTCTCTCCAGATCTGTTGGCCTCATCGTATCTCAGCAATAATAAAATCTGCATTCTAAAACAGTGAGAAAAGTCCAAGGCAACACACAGGCTTTCAGAGGAGGGAGCTGCTCTGGAGGGAGCTGCTCTGCAGTGAGGCAGGTATTCTCATCCCTGATGCTAAGAGGTGTCCACTCACCAGCCGTCAGGGTCATACCTGAAACACTGTCATTATTGCTGCAGGGAAGGTATCGAAGTTGGTAGGAGGAGTCCCTTCATCGAAATTAAACCTGTGGGGATGATACAGACATTCACATGAGCCCTGCCCTGGCTGAGGGTCTGCTCACCATCCCATTGCTGGAGCAACATTACAGCATCTCTGTCTCCAGGACAACATTCTGAGTGGTACCCAGGGCCTCACCCACCTGCATGACTGCAGCAGGCATCTGGGTCATGAGGAGGGGTCCCGGATGTCCACAGTTGGGAGCTCTGGGCAGGACCCCAGGGAAACAGGGTGGAAATGCTGCCGGGTACTCACTGGCCGCCAAAGAGCTGCATTCCCAGAAGGGCAAAGACGACAATGAACAGGAAGAGAAGGAACAGCAGGCTGATGATGGATTTCATGGAGTTGAGGAGAGAGACGACCAGGTTTCTGAGAGATGCCCAGTACCTGCCAACAGAGGCCAGGGGAAGATGAGGCTGGGCCAGGAGGAGGAAGCTGCGAGGCCCGACTTTCTGGGGGTCACCCCACCCTGCTCCCCATCCCCACCTCTGTCTGAAGGCCAAGGGACTTACTTTGTGACTTTGAAAATACGCAGTAACCTGAGAGCTCGTAACACACTGATCCCAAAGGACGTGCCAGGTTTTATGACGGCCCAGATGACTTCGAAGATGCTCCCGATGATAACCTGGAACCAACAGCTGGGTCTCAAGTTCAGGGCCAGCCTCAAGTTCAGCACCACACACATTCACCAGGCCTGAACTCTGCAGGGGTGTAACCCAGGCCCACTCCCACCCTTAACTGGAAGCAGGGGAGGCTTCCACACTCCTCTCATCATTTCCTTTTCTATTTTTAAAATTTTTTTATGTTGAGACAAGATCTTGCTAAGTTGCTCAGGTTGGGCTTGAACTTGTAATCCTCCTGCCTCAGCCTCCTGAGGAGCTGGGATTATAGGTTTATGCCACATACCTGTCATCCCTTTTTAATTTATAAAGAGCTCACACAGACCCGAGAATGCCTGAAACCCTGAATTATAGAAGGAAAGCCCACAACACACTACAAGCTTCCAGAGACCCTGAGACATAAGTAACATCCTGAATTTTGCAATAATCATTTCCCTGCCCCTTTATCTAAAAAAAAATTGACACAAAATTCACACAACTGAAAATTAACCCTTTTAAGTGTGTAACTCAGTGACATTTAGTGCATTCATAATGTGCAGCCCCCGTCTCTGATTCCAAATCATCTTCATTGCCCCCACAGGGGGCCTGGTCTGATTTGCAGCCCCCCATTCCTCTCCTGGTCCCTGGCCATCACTAATCTACTTCCTGCTGGACTGCTGCTGCTCTGGATATTGCTTAGCAATGAATTATGCCACCTGTGACCTTTGTGTCTGTCTTCTTTCATGAAGCAGCACAATTTTAAGGTCTTTGCCTTCTTTTTAAAAATCTTTTTCTTTTTGCAGAACTGGGGATCTAACCAGGGGCACTCTGCTACTAAGCTACATCCTTAACCCTTTTAAATTTTGTTTTGAGACAGGGTTTTGCTAAGTTATGAATTTGGCCAGGATGGGCTTGAATTTGGGATCTTCCTGCCCAGTGTGTACCACCATGCTGGGGCTGAAAATGCACTTACCGCCCCTAATCTATTGCACACCCTAGCTTAGTGACACTGCGCTATTGCGGGCCAGGGGGTGTCCACTCACCACTGTGGAGCTTCAGCCCCCTGCTACCCAGTACTGTGAGAGAGGATCAGGAAAATGATGGAAGTTGAAGTGCTGCTTCCGCTGAATGCAGCTCACTGTGACACGGGAGTTACGTGGGAAAGCTGTGAGTTGAACCCCTGTGGATGGGGGACCATCTGGGTGTACCTGTGCCACCACTGCTCCCCTCTACTGGAAAGGGACACTTGGGTGCCATGGCCCTTGTCTATGGCAGATAAGGCCATTCAGGACTTCTCTCTTTTTCTTTTTTCTTTTTTCTGGTACTGGGGATTGAACTCAGGAACTTGAGCTTTCGAGGCAGGTGTTGGAACCACTGAGCTAAATCCCTGGCCCTGTTTTTCTCTTTGTTTTTGGGACAAGGTCTCACTATGTAGTCCAGGCTGGCCTCGAACTCATGGCAATCCTCCTGCCTCAGCCTCCCAAGCGCTGGGATTACAGATGTGCATCACCATATCTGGCTTGCTTTTTTTCTTCCTTCCTTCCTTCCTTCCTTCCTTCCTTCCTTCCTTCCTTCTTCCCTTCCCTCCCTCCCTCCCTCTTTCTTCCCTCCTTTCCTCCCTCCCATCCTTCCTCCATCCAACATCATGTTATTTCCTCTAACAGGGCAGAAATTCAGAGTCACTAAGAATCATCGATCCTTTCTGAAACTAACAGGAGTGCAGCACATGATTCTGGCTGCCCTGTGGGAAGCATTTTCCACTTATTTGCTAACATCTCTGCTATAATTTGGATCTTAAAGGCCCATGTGTTAAAAGCTAGGCTTTCAGGATTGAGCCCCTGGGAGGTGGCGGTGCTTTTAAGAGGTGAAGCCTAGTGGGGTCTCTAGGTTGCTGTTGTCAGGGCCTTAAGAGATCCTCCCTCACCGGCAGCTTCCTGGCCCTGAAGTCAATCATTTTCCTTGGCCACCTGCTCCTGCCAGGACAGCTGCCTTGCCTCGGGCCCATAGCAACAGGGAGTGACAGGGAGTCAAGAGCTAGGATCTCCCAAACCAGGAGTCTTTTCATCTTGGGTACTGTGTTATAGCAGTGGAAAGCTGACTAATGGAGAAAGACCCTAATTGCATCCCAGCAACAGGGACATTCTTATCTTTGTCTCCTGGGCACTTGTGTGGATTCCTCTGAGAGGTCTCTGGTGGTGGAGTTGGCGGGATAAGCCCTGTGCACCCAAAGATCTGTAACTCCCTTCCCTGTGGGGTGGAGGAAGCTGGGTCGCCCGTCCCTTTCCTGCAGGCATTGTGGTCACTGCCTGCCTGGGGCCACCCTGCCTCCCCCGACTGGCATCCGCAGGCAGGGGGTGCTAGGTCCTGGCCAGGAGAGGGAGCCAGGGACCCTCCGACCCCCAGACACTTACCCCACAGTCAAAGCAGTTGAAGGAAGAGTGGAAGTAAGGCCGTGTCCCAAGCCCATACATTTTTATAAACATTTCGGACATAAAGAGTCCTAAGAAAATGAATTCTGCATAGTCTGGAAGGGAGAAGAGAGAGGAGGTTAGGGTTCTGATGGTAAAAACTGTAGGGTGCTGCTTTTTCTCTGAAGAGAAAAACTCTGTCCTTATTCGGCCTGCTAGGCAGGGAGGGAAGGGCCGTTGGGGACCCTTTTTTTCTTCTTTTTTTTTGGAGGGGGGCTTTTCTTTTTCCTTTTTCTTTTGGTTTTTTGGGACAGGGTCTCGCTATGTAGTCCAGGCTGGCCCTGAATCCACTATGTAGCCCAAGATGGCCTTGAACTCATGGCTCATCCTCCTGCCTCAGCCTCCCAAGTGTTTGGATTGCAGGTGTGCGCCACCATCCCCAGATTCTTCAGGGACCTTTTCTGAAGGTTATGCAAAGCTTTTATGCCATGGGCTTCAGTTTACCTTTTGCTAACAAGAGTACCAATTGTCCCCTACCATCTAATCAACCAAGGACCATTAGGCCAATCTTAAAGGAGTACAGAAAAGTGTGCAGCCCTCACCTGGCAGTCTTTGCCCTGGTTTGATGAGAAGGTCGGATATAGGCTATCACCAAGGTCCTAGTGTTGACTGACAGGGTCCTGGGTGTTCACTTATTTCACAAACTAACCAACTGGCTGGGTGCAGCTCAATGGTAGAGCACTTGCCCAGCATGTGTGAAGCCTTAGGTTCCATCTCCAGCACTGCAACACCCCCAAAACCAAAAGCCAACCCCCCCCAAAAGCTAACTAAGTGCATAATTCACAGAACAGCAATGGGTCATAGAAGGCTTCATAATGCCAGAGTGTCGTTATCTAAGAATGGCACTTTGTCTACTTGGACGGAGTTCCAAAGCAGGTGAGAAGACACAGAAATCGTAATGGGACCATCTTATAATCCTGTGCTGGGGACTTGGATGGAGCCCATGGGCAACCTATGCAGGGCATAACTTTCCTGATACCCTCTGAAAATCCTGTCTTGCTGGCTGTGTAAAAGTCTAGAACAAGACAAAGACTTATGGTTTTTTTATGAGAAAGCACAAAAATGCAAATGCCTCCGGGAAAGGCAAAACGTGGAATTTCCTTTGCTCTAGCAGATTTGTGGCAAGTATGAGGTCCTTTCCAGAGACGGTTTTCTAGGTGGGGTGGGAAGATGAGGAATTAAAAAGCACATGGGGCCTGGCGGTGTGGCGCAGCGGCAGAGGGCTTGCCTGGCCTGCAGGAGGACCAGTGTCCTCGCCTAGTGGACAGGGAGAAATAAGGAGGGGTCTACAGAAGGGAAAGACAAGGACTCAAAGGGCTTCCATGAATGTCACAGTGATGGCTGCCTGGCTAATTCTGCTTGGTGGCTGTAAGGTTTGAATGTCTGTGTCCTCTCCTAAATCCATGCTGAGACCTGACTCTCAGTGGAACAGTATTAAATGGTGGGGCTTTAGGAGGCAATAAGTCATGAGGTAGACCCCTCCCGCATGGCCTGATGACCCTTTGTCCTTCAGCTTTCTGCTGTATGAGGACACAGTGTAGTCCCCTCCAGAGGATGGAGAGTTCAAGGCGCCATCCTGGAAACAGACAGCAACCCCCCTAGTCCCACGACCAGAACCTCCAGCAGGTTGATCTTCAATTCCCAGCTTCTAGTACTGTGAGAAAACACACTTCTGTTCATTTTAGATTTCCCAGTCTCAGTTGTTTCATTACAGTAGCACAAATGGACTAAGAAAATGGTCACAAGTATTTGCTAGATCTTCTGTGTGTGTGTGTGGTACTGAGGATTGAACCCACGTCCTTTCCCCAGCTACATTCCCTTTTAAAACAGTTTTTATTTTGAGTCAAGGTCTCACTAAGTTGCTAAAGCTGGGTTCAAACCCACAATCCTCCTGGGTGAGGCTCCCACAGTGCTGGGAATTACAGGTGTGTACCACCATCCCTGGCTAGATCTTGCTTTTTGTTCCTTCTTCCCTTTCTTTGGTACTGGTGATAGAACCCAGGGCCTTGTGCATGCTAGGCAAGAACTCTACCACTGAGCTAACTCCCCAGCTCCAGTCGGAATGGATTGCCAAGATTCCTCACATTCACTTCTTATTTATGGGGCCCTACAGAGCTCCTATCATCTGAGGGCTAACTCTAGCATCTCTAGAACTGGAGTATCTGCAAAAGAACTCTTGTCTATAACATCTGGTGCCTTCTAAGACTTACCCAAAGCAATTCTGGGAGTGCTGGACAGTTTCTGAGATGCTTACCAAGGAAACACAACAGCTCAGTGATGCAGGAAAAGGCGGGGGGTGGAGGAAGAGGCTGATTCTTCCCTAGCATCTTTGAGTCTGGGGAAACTTTCAGGGCCATCAAATCTAATTTCCATCCAGTATGGATGAAGAGTCGGAAACCCAGAGAATTTACTACCCTTTGCTGATTTTGAGACACATATTTTTTGTTTTTTTGAAATAAGGTCTCGCTATGTAGTTCAGGCTGACCTTGAACTCACTATGTAGCCCAAGCTGGCCTCACACTCACAGCGATCCTCCTGCCTCAGTCTGGGGTTACAGGTGTGTGGCACCATGACCAGCTCAAGACACACAGTTTTGTTTACATTTTGACATCACTGAAATCGAGGTGTGTCTTAAAATCAGCATGTCCTGGTTTTGATGGCAGCATCGTTTTATTCCTTACTGGCATCTAAAATAAGTGAAGATCTCCGAACAATGAATGATGGTAATGACTTGCCCAAGGTCTCACAGTGAGGTAGGGACAGGGCAGGCACTGAGAATCCAGGTCACCCGGTGCACCAGAGTAGGGATCTGTTGCCAGACACAGCTTGGACTCTAGCCCAACTGCCGGGTTCCAGTCTTGGCTTCTTCACTTACTAGCTGTGTGACCCTAGACAAGTTACTTAACCTCTCTATATGTCTCGGTTTCTTCAACTGGAAAATGGGGATAATTGTGGACCTTTACAGACGCAAAATCCCCAGGTAAGAAGTCTCAATCCCCTGTTCCTAAACTGGGACATGCTGCAAGGTGATTAGTGGGGAGATTAGAGGTGAGTAAAAATAGACTATCAGAGGAGGTTATAAGAAGTGAAGAGGCCTCATTTGTAAGGCTCCAGAGGGACCCAAGCAATTACCAAGGTTGGAACTAGGTCAGGACACTCGGAAGGACTGGCCACTGAGGGGTGTCCTGGAGGTCAGCCAGCAGGATGGGGACAAGGAAGGTGACAAGGAGACAATGATCAAGGGTTGGCTCTGGAGCCTTTCTAGGTCAAAGACTTGACTATTTCTTGCAGCTGTCCTAGGTCAATTCTGAACCAGGTCGGGAGAGCAAGAAGTAAGTCAGACAGCCAACTGATGCAGGAAGAGGGCATCTGGGAGGGAAAAGGAAGTCCCTAGTGAGGGCGCACGAGCCAGATCCAGGCTGAGCACTGCTTTCCCAGTGCAGTCACACCTCTTTACTCCCCAGAGCTCGTCACTTCTGAATCTGGTCAGAGGTCTTTACCTTCACTACTTCTCCTCATCTCCATCTGGTTTTCAAGTCTGACAGTGTCTCATGCTAATCCCTGGAATCTGGGAATAAACCCAGACAGAGGACAAAGTCTTAAGGGTTCTGGTACCCACTAAGAAAGCAAGATGCACTCATATTTGTTGGAGAGGATCTTCTAGGAATGAATCTCAGCCATAAGGAATCCAAAAAGGGAAGAGAAAGCAGGAAAGAGGCAAAGGGTTTGAACGGGAGAGAAATGGGGGGTCAGAAATGAGCAGAGAAAATAAAGACAACATACAGAAACACTTCCTGTTTGTGAGGTACCCCTGTCTTTTGGCTGTGAATTATTTTAACACTCCCAGAGATGCACATAGAAATTAGATGTGGTTTCTTCTGTTTGTTTTTTTGAGACAGGATCTCGCTATGTAGCCTAGGCTGGCCTCCAACTCATGGCAATCATTCTGCCTCAGGCTCCCGAGTGCTGGGATTACAGGTGTGTTCTGCCACACCTATCCAGAAATTAAAGGTGTTCTGTCTGTGCTCTATGTCTTTCTCTGTCTCTCTTCCAATGCTTCTTCCATCAGAAAGCCTGGTCTCTCTCAGAAGAGTAGCCTGAATTCCTCTTCCATCTCTCAGGCCGGAGGAAGACAGGCAGTGCTATGGGTTGGATACGGTTTGGGTCGGTCACCCTAAGGGTTCACGTGATTAGAGGTTTAATCCCCACATGGGTAGCATTGAGAAGTGGTGTGGACCCTTAAGAGGTGGGGCCTAGTGGGAGGGCATTAGATCAGCCGGGCATAGGTCTTCCAGAGGCACTGTGGGGTCCCAGTCTCTTTCACTGCTTCCTGGCTTGAGACATAACCAGGTGCTCCAACGTGAGTTTCCCACCCACACCACTCACCACTCACCATGAGGTCTTCACCAGAACTGAGCTGATGGGGGCACCATGCCCTTGAACTTCCAAAGCTGTGAGCTAAATAGACCCCTTTCTCTTTGCAAAGTTGGCTGCTTCAGGTATTTTGTTGTAGTGACATAAATCTGACTAATACAGGTTCCACTGTGGCAGCAGCAACACTGTCCCCAATAATGCTTGTAGAAATGGTCAAGTGAAAGGGAAGATTCAGTGAGGACCAAGGGAGGAACATAAACCACCAAGGGAAAAGAAGTAGAAAAAAGGGTGTGAAGAAGGAAAGTGGAAAAAAGGGTATGAGGAAAGGATCAGGGATCTGGTCAAAGGTGGAGGTGCAGGGCGGTACTCACAGAGGAAGTCAGAGAGCCAGTCGGGCTGGTTGTAGTGGACGATAGCAACGCACAGCGTGTTGAGGGCTACCAGACTGAGCACAGTCCAGTAGAAGGCCTGAGTTTTGACCATGCGGCGGATGTAGAAACGCATCCTCCTCTCCTTTTTGTGAAAAAAAGTTGAGTTCTCCAGCTTGGCACTTTTAATGCTGGCTCGGGCAAAGGGAGACCCTGCCAGGGAAAGGACAGAATGTTAGACTCAGGCTGTTCCCGTGGAGAGAATTCACCAGCATGTGCTGGGCGTGGATTCTGGCTGGGGATCCTTGGTCCTCCCAGCAAGCCCTTTGGCCCAAGGGAAATGTCATGATCCAGAGCTCAGCTCTGCAGAGATGCAGCATAGGAGACAGCAATGTCCTTGAAAATCACAGAATTGAAATAACTAATGAGAGTTTTGGATCGAGAGGCTAATGACTTCCACTGCTGGACCCAATTTTCCATGCCTGTCACTGTGATTTTTTGGTACTGGGGACTGAACCTGAGCTACATCCCCAGCCCTTTTTTTTTTTTTTTTAATTTTGAGAGAGGGTCTTGCTAAGTTCCCCAGGCTGGGCTGAAATTGAGGATTCTCCTGCCTTAGCCTCCCAGAGTCCTGAGAGTATAGGGAAGCACCACTAGGAGGCTCTGACCACTTCTGATGCCTCGGGGTGGGGTTGGGCTCGCACCACAGGATGAGAGGAAGCATTCCTCCATGCATGCTTGGAAGGCCCCCAGGATGAGGTGTGTGATATCAATTGTCCACTTTTGCTTTTCTTGCCTATGTTTTTGGGGTGCTGTCCAAGAAAGCATTGCCTGGACCAATGTCATAGCACTTTTCCCCTATTTCTTTCGTTTTTTGTGTGCATATTTGTTATGTGGAACAGTAGGTTTCAGTTTGGTGTATTCATGCATGCACATAACACTCTGATCATTCTCATCTCCACTTCCCTCCTTCCCTCCCTTACCCTTCCTCTTCTCTAATCATCTCCCTTCTATTTGCATAGCATCTCTCTTTTTTTCACTAGTATATATTTGTAACATAATAGTCACATTTGCTTTGGGGAGCTGGTACATGTATGTATCATATCTTGATCATTTTTGATTGCTTTATCCCTCTCCCTACCCTCCTCCTTCCCCATCATCTCTCTTTAAAACATTTCCCCCCTAGATTCCTCATATGAGAGAAAACATGAGATAGTTGACTTCCTGAATCTAATCTATCTTACTTAACATGGCAGACTCCAGTTATATCCATTTTTCCTGCAAATGACATGACTTTGTTTTTCTTTATGGCTGAATAATATTTAACTGCATCCATCCATCTATCACATTTTTTAATCCATTTACCTGTGAGGGGCACCCAGGCTTAGCAACCATGAATTGTGCTGCAATAAATCTTGTTATGCAGGTAACCCTGTAGTATGTTGACTTTAATTTTTTCAGAAATATACCAAAGAGTGGTATTACTGGGTTGAGTGGTGTTTCTATCTTTAGTTTTCTGAGGATCTCCATGCTGATTTTCACAATAGTTGTACTAATTTACATCCCCACGGTAGTGTAGTAGAGTTCCCTTCCCTGCATGGTTGACATATAAAAAATGTGTATCAATAGACAGGCATGGTGGCTCATGCCTACAATCCCAGCCTCCTTGGAGTCTGAGGCAGGAGGATTGCAAGTTTGAACCCAGCCTGGGCAACTTAGTGATTTAC
The DNA here is from genome assembly GCF_000247695.1 of Heterocephalus glaber. The sequence continues at coordinate 791,870 of NW_004624901.1, forward strand.
TTAGTAAAACCTGCCTCAAAAAAAAAAAAAAAAAAGGACTGGGGATATAGTTCATGGTGAAGGCCCAGGGTTCAGTCTCCAGTAGTGCGTGTGCACACACACACACAAAATGCCCATCAAAATACAGCAAGATAAGCCAGGTGTGGTGGTGCATGCCTGTAATCCCAGTACTGGGGAGGCAGAGTAAAGAGGACTGCTGTGAGTTTGAGAGTGTCCTGGGTTGCATAGGAAGTTCAAGGCCAGCCTGGACTACATAGTGAAACCTCATCCCAAAAAACCAAAAAAACCCCCAAAGCAAAACAACTCAGCAAAATACATTTTTTAAAAATGGAGGCAACCAACATAATACATGGGGCAGATAACTAATCAACTGCACAAAACAGTGATCAAGGGCTGCGATTCTTTTTTCTTTTTTGGTACCAGGGATCGAACTCGGGTCCTTGCGCTTGTGCAGCAGGTGGTGAAACCACTGAGCTAAATCCCCGGCCCTAAACTAAATCTTCCACATCTCTTTTTTTTTTTGTATTGGGGATCGAACTCGGGTCCTTGAGCTTGAGCAGCAGGCGGCGAAACCACTAAGCTACATCCCCGGCCCTGCAATTCTTGACATTCACTCAAAGATGAACAGATGTGCCCAGAAGAGGAAATAGGACTGGTTCATCATTATCAGGAAGAGCATATTTTGGCTAGAAATTAAAGATGTACATGCAAACAAGCTTTAACATATCATCACAAACCGACATTACTGGGAATGGAAATTAAGTTGGTAATACGCAATGGCCCTGGGTGGGTGAAACTGAATGCAGGCATGTTTGGCAGGTTTACAAATGGGTGTCATTCTTTCTGAAACTACGGATGGCTGAGTGAATAGTGAGTTGAAAAGGGGTTAATAACTTTGCTCCTATAATTATCCCTGAGGGAATATGCCCAAAGGGTGAGAGTGTAACTGTCCATCAGTGTGCGCAGCAGTGTTCCTCATAAGGAAGAAACTGGAATCAAGGCCAGCACTGCAACAGAGCCACACGGTGTGGGCCCCCATGTGCCCGCCCGTGGGTGCGGTGTGTGGCATCGCAACAGAAACCAGGTCAGAACTCAGCACTGGAGCTAAAAACTAGGGCTGGTGAAAACAGCAGAACACAATATAATGTGCGCTGTGTATCAGAGCCATATGCAGACGCTATCCTCCCTCCTTCTTATTCTTCCTTTCCTCCCTTTCTACATTCTTCCTTCTCTCCCTCTACTTCCTGCTCTCCTTCAACTTTTCTCCTTCCCCTTTCCTTTCTTCCCTCCCTCCTTCCCTTCTTCTTTCCTCTTCCTCTCTCTACTCTTTCCTTCTTCCCTTCTTTCATTCCTCTATCCTCTTTCTCATCTTTTCTCTCTCTACACTATAGCCACATAATTCCCAAACAGTATAAATCTCTTTTCCCCTCAATCTTATTCCAGTCTTATTTCCTGTTCCTGGATCCTCTTCCATCCACTCTTTTACAATTGGAATTTTAAAAAACTCATCAAACCCCCAAAGAAAACCAAATAGACTCTCACTGTAGAAGGTCAGAAGCAACACCGCCTCCACCCATAAATCATCAGCAAGGAGTGGTGTTATGGCTTCCATAGGAAGAGTTCGCCAGAGCCCGTGTATCAAGGGCTGTGTCCCCAGTGCAGCCACGGTCACAGTGGGGCCTGGAGGGAGAGGTGGCTGGGTCGTTGACAGTGGTGACCTCAATGAATTCATTAGATGAATAGGCTGTGAAGAGGTGGGGTCCAGCTGGAGGAAGCAGGTGACTGGAGTGTGACTTTGGAGGGTATGTCTGGTCCCCAGGCCCTTCCTTTCTGGCTCATTCCCTCTCTGCTTTCTGGCTGCCATGAAGTGAGCACCTGGCTCCTCTATGCCCTTCCGCCATCATGTTCCTGCCTCACCTCAAGCTCACAACTCTAAAACCATGAGCTAAAATAAACCTTTCCTCCTCTGAGATGTTTCTCTCAGGTATTTGTTCACAGCACTAAAAAGCGATCAATATGAGGGGTGAGGAGGAAAAGAACAAGCGGCCCATCCCCTTCAAACTCCAGCCTTTGTTTGCACCAATGGCACCGGTCTCGGCACTGTCTTCATCATTCTCTCTATGGTTCCCATCATGATGAACTTCTACCCAGCCTTCTCTTCTGAGCTAAAAAAATCACTTCCTCCAGGAAACTTCCCTGACCATCCCCACCCTTGCAGAGCTGGCCAAGCCTAGGGTGGTTCCTCTGCAGCTCATTACCCTTGTAGGTTTGTTTGCATAATTCTCTGTAGTGTCCATTTCCAGGGCTGGGCTTCAAGCTGTGGGTAGGGATCCTACCTCTGTCTTGTTCACGTCAGGCACTTAACAGGAGCAAGTCCCACACCAAGATTCCTGAAGGAGAATGGATGGAGCACCCCTAATCTGAAGATTCGAAATCCACAATGCTCCAAAATCTGAAATGTTTTGAGCACTGACAATATGCTACAAGTGGCAAATTCCACACCATGAAACATTGTCTCATGCACAACATTATAAATATATTTTATAGGGCCGGGGATTTAGCTGAGTGGTTCCATGGCCTGCCTCGCAAGCTCAAGGTCCTGAGTTCGATCCCCGGTACCAAAAAAAATTTTTGTATGAAGTTACCTTCAGCTAGGTGTATAGGAAACATAAATGAATTCTGTGTTTAGACTTTGGCCCCATCTCCTTGTGTTAACGAGACAAGATAGCTCATTACATATATGCAGTTCCAAAACCTGAAAAAATTTGAAATCTGAAACACTTTTGGGTCCAAGCATTACAGATAAGGGATTCCCAACCATCACATGTATCAGTCAACACTACTGGGGGCCTATTCTAAATGCTGGCTGGATCTTTCTAATGATATTAGAAGACAGGCACTGTTATTTCCACAATCATGTAATATGCCCCCAGACACACAGGGCGAGAGGCAGAGAGGAGACTCACATCCAGGCAGCCTGGTTCCCCTCGTATCTGGGGTGGTGAGGGTTGGGGAAGGGACTCACCCACAGAGGCAATGTCGGCCAGCTGATCCTCAGCCTCTTCTGGGTTCAGCAAGTCTGTTTTACTCTTCTTTATAGTGGCTCTCCGCAGAGCTCCAACAATGGAAACATGGCAAGAGAAAAAGACATTACCCTTTTTGCAACAGTGATGATACATGGTCACAGTGCATCTTTGACTGTAACCCTCATGACGGTTTGTTGGGAATCCATAGCATGCCCATTTTACAGAAGTGTAAACTGAGGCTCAGGGAGGCAATATCACTTTGCTTAAGGTGTCAAGACAAGAATCTAGACCCGTTCCATTTGACTCCAAAGTCTGGTCTCTCAACTACTACTTTCCCTCTGGTCTACTTTTAAATTCTAAGAAACCTCACTTCCCAGTGATCCCAGGACTTGATACATAATGAGTGACTCACAGAAAAACACTCCACCCTTGATTTGTAGCATAGTAGCTGCGCTGGCTGGAATTGTGAATGTTTTCCCCAAAATATGGAGGCTCACCCTGCAAGGACTCTCCAGGTTACAGTAAGTTCATATAAGTTCCAATAAGGAAATTTAAACACTTCTTGGAGTAATCTCTTCTTACCACTCAAATGAAAGAATTGGGATTCTTTTTCTTTTTGAGATGGGAGTCTCACTATGTTACCCAGGCTGGCTAGCAGGAACCCAGCCAGAATGGATTCTTAATGTTCATCTTACAATCTTCTGGGACAGAATTCCAGTTTCTTTATTTCCTTCGACTCTCCAGGATTTTCAATAAAAAGCCACTGCCTTATCTAACGTTTTTTTCATTCCTTTTGTTCTGTGGTACTGGGGATTAACTCAGGGCCTTCACACTGGACTCCAGCTCCAGCCCTTTTTTTAAAAAAAACTTTTATTTTGAGACAGGGTCTTGCTAAGCTGCTAAGTTGTCCAGGCTGAGCTCCAACCTATGATCCTTCTACCTCAGCCTCCCAGGGTGCTGGCATTACAGGCATGCCCAATCACACCTGGCTCCAATAAGCTTTCTAACATGTGACAAAATAACTTGAGGTAACCAGATGGAGTTCAGATGGTCCTGGACTTGATGATCTTCAACTTATGATGTTTTCAACTCTAAGACTGGTTTCTCAGGATGTAATCCCATTGAAAATCAAGGAGCGTGTGAACTTATGATAGTTCAACTTGTGATTTTTTTGACTTTATAGTGGGTTTGAAGATTAAATGCTTTTCAACTTATGATAATTTCATTTTCTGACAAGTTTACTGGGATGTTACCCCATTGTAAGAGGAGAGCCATCTTGGCCAGGCATAGTGGCACATGCCTATAATCCCAGCACTTGGGAGGCTGAGGCAGGAGGATTGCTTCGAGTTCAAGGCCAACCTGAGCTACATAGTGAGTTCAAGTCCAGCCTGAACTACACAGCGAGACCCTGTCTCAAAAAAATACACACAAAAAGAGGACTATCTGTAGTATTTTTACTGTTAATATTATTATCTTGCAAACACTTTCTTTTTGTCTATCTCTAAATCTGAAGAAACTCGACCTTCAGAGAGCCCTAAGGTGGATACACTGTGACTTTTACAGTCTTCCCCTTGTGACTCTTACAGTCCGCCCCTTGACTCTCTGTAGCAAATTGGACTTACGAGTTTTGGGAAAGTTGGGTTTATGGATACTTTTTTTTTTGGTACCAGGGATCGAACTCAGGTCCCTGCGCTTGCGCAGCAGGCGGTGAAGCCACTGAGCTACATCCCTGGCCTTATGGATACTTTTTAATGCTCCCTTTCCCATATCCAGGTCTCCAGGGGTCAATGACTTTATACTCCAGAGAAAGTAATTCACACTCCTTAGAAAAGTGGCTGGTAATACTGGTTTTGTAACAGACTGAACAGATCCTCAACTCTTCTATTTTCTTCTTCTGCACAGTATTTTCAATCAAGCCATGGTTCTTTCTAGACAAAATTTTTTTTTTGGTATCAGGGATTGAACTTAGAACTCTGTGCTTGCAAGGCAGGCATGGTGCTGCTGAGCTAAATCTCCAGTCCCCTAAATTTTTAACACATGGGACAACAAACCTGAATAATAACCTGGATTCTCAGTGAGATTATTAATATTATTATTTATTTTTTAGAAATGGTGCTGATCCTGTGGTAGGCACAATTTCAGGCACTCTCTCTGGCACAAATAAAGTAATTCTTAGAAACCTTCCAGTGTGGTGGGCACAGAGACCCCCCTTTTCTGTGGTGTCACTTTCTGAGCTTTCAGTTACCCTTGGTCATCTGCAGTCTGATACAGTACATGGAAAATTCTGGAAATAAACAATTCATAAACTTCAGTTAACAGTCTATGCTATAGTTGTTCTACTCTATCATTAGTTATTGTTGTTAATCCTTTGTTGCACCTAATTTATAAATTAAACTTTACCACTGATCTTTCTCCTGTGTATTCTGGGCATGAATTGGACCCTGAACATTCATCCCATGGAAATGCATTAGAACCAAGTCACTTGTTCCCCCAGCCCCAGCTGCTTCCATCTCCCCAGGGACCCGACGCTGAGGTGGGTTCAGAGCAGTTACCATCAAAGGGATGCCTCTGCTCCACGTCGGTCTCATCCTCTGCGAGGATCACCTCTTCTGAGGAGGAAGAATACAGAGTTAAGCTCCCATGTCTGGAGGACTCTCCTGGGACAGGGTCCCTTAGACTGGGAAGACGAGTTCCTTTCCTGATGGTATAACTCAACCAGCCCAAAATGTGCTGCTCAATTGTTCTGGCTTCCAGCCCCATCTTGGTAGCAGTATCAATGGCAGACTGCTATGGCTGGGATGTGGTTGTCACCCAATGTTTCATATGTCGGATGCCATAGTGTGGCAGTGCTGAGAAGTGAGGTGACCTCAAGGAATGGGGCCTAGAGGGAGTCCTTACGTCATTGGGGGCATGTCCTTGGTAGGGATTAAAATAGTTTCCATGGGGCCTCAGAGATTATCTTGCAAGAGCAAGCTGTTACAAGAGTGGACTTGTCCCCAAATCAGCCCTGGCTTCCTGTTTGATGATGTGATCCCTCTTTCTCTCGTAAGTGTTCACACTATGACAGCATAAGGTCCTCACCAGGTTGAGGTAATACAGGCACCATGCCCTTGAGCCTCTAGATCCTCTTTTCTACAAAAAGTTACATGCCTCTGTATCTTGTTATAGTAAGAAAAGATGAACTAATTCACCAACATCATCCCTACCCCACCTTAAACTCAGTACCTCCACCTTAGCCTATAAGCGCCTCTTGATCTAGTCCTTCTCACTTTTCTCTCCTCCTTCTCTTTCTTCTTTCTTCTTTCCTCCTCCTCTCTCCTTTACTCATTTTGTTCCTGCCACACTGGCTTCCTTGCTGTCTTCACTACACTGCTGCCCCACAGCCTTGGCACTTGTGTTTCCTCTATCTGTGACTCCTCCCAGCATGCCCGGAGCATCCATTCCCACTTCCTCCAGGTCTCTGCTCAGACATCACTTTCTCAGACAAGCCTTCCCTAATCACCCTGACTCCATCTGTTCTCTGATTCCTACAGTAAGTCTCGGACTTACGAACAATCAAGTTGTAAACTTTCACAAATATGAACGGACGTCCTATTATGAGCATTTGTAGATGGAAACAAATTGTAGAGGTAGCACATGTCTACCTTACCATTTTTAGGTAACTGTAAAAGTAAAAATAGTTTATTTACAGTATTTTCGTGTGTGTTTGGTTTTTAATGTTTTCACTGTATATTTGATTCAAAGGTGTATATGACTCACTTGGTTGGACTTAGGAACAAATCTGCCTTACGAACATTCTCCCAGAATGGAACTCATTCCTAAGTTGAACTTACTGTGCTTTGCCTTATTTTTCTTCTTGGCATTTGCAGACACAGCATGAAATGTATTTATTTATACTTATTTATTTGTTTTGTCTCTCTCAAGAATGTCAGAGCCCTGTGGGCAGGGAGTTGGTTTATTTTGTTTCTTACCATATTCTCAGGACCTGGAAGAATGCCCGGTACACGGCACGTGCCCCTTAAGCGTTTGCTGGATGGATGAACAAATAAATATGTGCCTACTGTGAGTCAGGAACTGTTCTTCCTAAGTGAGCTAGTCTGGACTATCTTCCTGAAGAGTCAAATAACTCTGTGAGCCCTTCATACTCACAGGTTTCACATCCATGGATTCAACAAACCATGGCTTAAAAATATTTGAAAAAATGCATTTTCATTAAACAGGTGTAAACATTTTTGGTCATTATTCCATACACAACTCAGTAGAGCAACTATGCACACAGCACTTACACTATATTAGGTGCTACAAGTCATCTAGAGATGATTTCAATTCTGTGGGAGGATATGCACAGGTTTTATGAAAATACTACTTCATTTACTATAAGAGACTTGTTATGGCTTGTGTCTAGATGTCCTCCCAAAGCCTCATGTGGTCACGGGTGGGACTTTTTCAGAGGTGCCTGGATCTAGTGTGTGATGCTGGAATTGATACATGGTGCAATGCTAGGCTTAAGGGCACTAGGATTGAAGGTGTGAGTGTTAAGTACCGCCCTCAGTAGTCTGGATGAGATAAAAGGGGGAGAAAGATGCTGATAAAGTCCCTTGTTGCTCTGCTACCTTCTATCTACCATGAACTGTTGCCCCTCTGCCATGTGCTGCCCTGCCTTGGAGCCAGTTGATTATGGACTGAAATCTCTACAAATTGTGAGCTAAATAAACCCTTTCCCCTTTAACTTTGGGTGTTAGATATTTTGTCTCAGCAAGGAGAGAAAGTAACTAAGACAGAATATGGTACCAGAGAAGAGAGGTCATTGCTGTGGCTCTACCTGACCATTTGGCTTAGGAGGTTTTGGAGCTGGCTTGTGGGAGGGCAAAGAGTTAGGAAAGGAGGTGCCAGCTGAAAAAGCAGAGCTGGAATGCCTTAGGCTGTACTTGATGGGAGATTCTAGTCAGACCTCAGAAGACCAGAAGGCGGACAGAAATCCTGCTGGTAAAGACCAGGCTTGGGAGGTTTCTGCTGGGAAGAAGAACTGCATTGGCTTTTGGACTCCAGATAATGTGTGTTATATTTGGGCAGAAAACTGGTCTGCATTTTGCTCATAACCAGGGACTTTGCCTGCAACTAAGATTAAGTATGGTGGACTAATTAATCTGGCAGAAGAAATTTTAAGGCAGTCTAATGTTGAGGCAGTGGCATGGCTGCTGTTGGGGGCTTTTAGACAGATTTACGTTGAGAGTCAAGAGCAAAGAGCCCAGCAGAATGATTTAAAATATTTTGAGTTTGGCCAGAAAGGAAGCTATAGTAAAGTGGTAGACTGCAAAGATGGAGCAGAGGAGATCCTGATTGCTGAGAAAGAACAGGAGAATAGAAAAGATGGCCTGAGGGCATCACAAGACGCAGCAGGACTCCAGCCTTTGCAGCCTCAAAATTACAAAAGTGAAAGACGTTGCTTTGAGAAGAGAGCCCCAGAGTACCATGTTCCAGAATGGTGGCAGCCTAGGGAAGTTGTTCTTCAGGATTTGGTTCACAGGCACTCAACCCCTACAGCCAAGAGGGAAGGAAGCCTGGCTACTGCTCCAGCTGGTGGCAGATCTTGGCATCATCCACGTGGCATTGGTTTTAGGTGCGTGCAGAATGCAAGAGTTGTGGCGCCAGGAAGGCTTCTACCCAGATTTCAGATTTCAGGGCCACCAGGCAGTGTGCTTCTGAGGGGACAGTGTGTGAAGCTGTGAGAGTGAAGCTGAAGGTGCAGTGGACACCCCAGAAATTTGGAGAAGCCAGAAATGTGGATTGTCTGAGGTAAACTACAAGGAGGGAGCAGAGCCAGCCCAAGAAAGAAGCCAGGGGAGCTACAACCACCTGCAGCGCTGTAGGGTGGAGCTACCCAAGCCCTTTGGAGTGCACAGCTTGCCACAGATTGCTGGGGATGCTGGAAGTGGAACTGTGAAATTTAATATTTGCCCTGTTGGATTTTGGCCTTGTTATCTCTCTAAAACTTTTAGAAAGGAAATGTCTGTCTTCCATTGAATGTTGGAAGTGTTTAACTTTCTTTTCATTTGTACAGAGCCTTGAAGCTAGGAATTTACTCAGAGACTTGGGACGTGGACTTTACAGCAATGCTGAAACTGTTAGGACTTGGGCAACTCTTACAGACAGACTAAATGTTTTTTGCATAAAAGGATATGCATGAGTCTTTGGTGGGGGGGCAGGGGCAGAATGTTATGGCTTGTGTTCATTTATTTATTTTGGTACCAGGGACTGAACTCAGGACCTTGTGCTTGCGAGGTAGGCACGTTGCCACTGAGCTAAATCCCCAGCCCTATGGCTTGTGTCTAGATGTCTCCCCAAACCCTCATGAGGTCACGGGTGGGACTTTTTCAGAGGTGGCTGGATCTAGAGTGTGTGATGCTGGAATTGATACATGGTGCAATGCTAGGCTTAAGGGCACTAGGATTGAAGGTGTGAGTGCTAAGTACTGCCCTCAGGGATCGAACTTGGGTCCTTGCGCTTGCGCAGCAGGCGGTGAAACCACTGAGCTAAATCCCCGGCCCTATTCTGGATTCTTGTTGCTAAAATTTGGGACTACCAAGTTAGGTCCTTTTTCTCTCCTTATCATGATCCTCTCCTTAGGCTTCTCCAGACTGCACATGGGACTCTGCTCCACGGCCTGGCATTTCTGCTCCTGAGCCCCAGGATGAAAGGCCCCACCTGCTTTTGAGATCCACTCCATGTATCCATTGAGCTCGCGTTCAATCTGTTGTTGCCGCCTCAGCTTCAGAAAAGCCCGTCGGTTTTCCACCCGTTCTCTTTCTTTGGCAAACTCTCTGTCAAAGCACAAAAAAGACAGGGTCTGCTGCTTTGGAATTTGTAAGAAGTCTCGCATGCGTGTGTGTGTTTGTATCTAGGGGTTCACTGGGGGACTATGGTTTTCAACAGAATCAGTTTTCTTAGAGAAGATGAGACTATTAGAGGGCTGGGTATCTGCCAGTCTCACACTTCCCAACATCTGCAACCAGCTAGAGGAAAAAGGAGCACAAAACTCTGCCATGCCAGCCACTGATGACTACACTCCATTCTTTATCCCTGGCCAAAAATTATTTTCAGCCCTCCTTTAAGTTAGGACAAAAAGGCATCAGCTGTGGACTTCTGTAGCACCCTTACTTCCTCTTTGAAGGCCCTACCTCGTCTTGTTTTTTCTCTTCCTCTTCCTGTTCAGAACATAGGATGTTATCTTGTGAGCACGAAGCAGCCATTTTGAGACCATGCTTTGCCCCTGAGGTTGGGAGCTCCTCGTAAGGATGTCTGAACGGAAAGCTGGAAGAATCTGTGGCTGTTGATAGCATTGTGCAGCCACCACACCAATCCAGACTTCTTAGGTCAAGAAATACAAAGCTTATTTATTTGTTCATTTGTGATACTAGGGATTGAACCCCGGGATTTGTGATACTAGGCAAACACTCTACCACTGAGCTATATCCCCATCCCTAGAGAACCCATTTATAATTAAGCCAAAAATAATTGGGGGATTTGGGGGCAATCTGTGTCAGAAAAATACATTTTTGGTTGTATTCTATGACTAGATTTGGAAAATGAGAGAGAAGGAAACCCACACTATTTTTTTGGTTAAAAAATGTGAATTACAGACAGTAAAGCCCCTAGGAGCTCCCTTCACTGGTTTCCCCTAGCAGTAACAACCTGGGCATCTGTCAACGGCAGGCTAAGGTCAGTTTGGCTGACTCCAAGCAAGGGTCGAGGCCTGATATCTGCCTGACGAATGAACACAAAGTTCTGATGGCTTCTTCCTGGGAAGAAGTTGACCAAGGAGGCGTGGGGTGGAGGGATGCACAGCACAGACTCACCCTGATAGCACACCCAGCACGAGGTTCAGCATAAAAAAGGAGCCGATGATGATGAGGGGGATGAAGTACAACCAGTTCCAAGTGTTCCCTGAGGCATCGTTGCTCTGTGGGTGCAAAGAGGGAAAGCAGGTGAGATTACAGTGGGCTCTGGAGGACCTGACAGGCAGGAGAAGGCAGAGCTTCAGTTCTCCCGAGGTTGTGTTGCAAACTTTCCTATAGAGTCCTGGAGCTCTGGAGTTCCAGAGAGGGAAATGGGAGGGTGCAGCCCAACCGGCAGGGGAAATCCAGAAGTACCATCAGAAGGGAAGAGCTCTGTCTTAGCATGACACGGTCTTCAGAGGACTTGGGAACCAGCACAAAATGTGAGAGGACTTTCCAGAAACAGAAAGAAATAAAAATCTCATTTGACCCAGCTAGTCCCCTTGAAGGTATCTTCCCCAAAGAGTGAAAGATATCATATTACAGTGATCCATGCACACCCATATTTATAGCAGCACACCTCATAATAGCTAAATCGTGGAGGAGGCCTATATCCCCATCGACAGGTGAATGGATAAAGAAAATGTGGTATTTACACACAATGGAGTACTATTCAGGCATAAAGAAGGATAAACTTGAGTCATTTGTAGAAAATAGATGCACCTTGAAACCATAATGCTAAGTGAAATAAATCAGATATTGACGGTTAAATAGCACATGGTTTCTCTTATATAAGAAGCTCAAAGTATAGATGATTTAAAGAGCAAAATAAAAGATGATAGGAAACAGAGAGACTCTGTGGAGATGTGAAGGGTATTTGAGGGTTGGGAGAGATAGGAGAGAAGGAAGCGGACAGAGAGGTAAAAAGGATCAAGATGTGATATGTATCTGTACCAATTCCCCAAGATGAATGCGATTATTATGTACTGCAAACTTGTGCTAATAAAAAAATAAAATAAAACTTCAGACAGTTTCTTTAAAAAGAGGAAGGCAAAACCATACTGGAAAGAAGAAATAAATCCCAGCTTCCCTCCCATCTCCCTATACTGCCAGTCTCCCCCTTAGTGGAGGTGCATGGCCACAGGCTCTCAGCCTAGTGAAGCCACCAAGCCAGACGGTGGCGCTGTGAGCCTTTTTGTGAAGAATCTTCCCCTACATTCCCTGAGGCCTTAATACCAAGCACAAAAAGCTCCCAGAAGAGCCCAGTTCAATTCTCAAAGGGGAATAATTCCATAAATAGAACATTCTGTAAAAGAGAGAACAGGACAGTGCAGTAAGAGGGAACTAAGAGGAGGAGGAGGAGGAAGAGAGAGAGAGAGAGAGAGAGAGAGAGACACTATAAGAATGATAAAACCAGCAGAACATTATGTGTGATGTTGGTCACAAAATATGGTGTTTAAATTTAAAAAATCATTACAGTAAAAGACACATTGCCATGAATGTCCCTCAAAAGACTCCTCCCTTGCATCGAGCACACATATCCCCATCATTCTTGTCATTTTCTGAAGCAGCTCTAGAAGTTGTTTTGTGGGTGTCATTAGTTGTGTTGTGGCTCTCTTGATGTCCTCAACTGATTCAAAACATTTCTCTTTCATGGTCATTTTGACTTTGGGGAAGATCCAGAAACCATACAGTGCCAGATTCAGAGAATAAGGTGGATGAAAACACACTGTAATGTTTTTATTTGATAGAAATTGCCATGTACATTTTGAATCACCTCAGGACATAAAGGAAGCCATGAAAAGACACTCACAAAAAAGGACTTCCAGAACTTCGGAAAGTGGCAAGAATGATTGGGTAAGTGTGTTCAAAGCAAAGGGGAAATTTTTTGGGGGTGACTGATGGCATTGTACCTTACTGTAATACATTTTTAAACATTCACTGTATTTTTGCTCACACCTTATATATTAATTCACTTAAGTCATCTGCATGATGTCCCTGTGTTATCATCCTGCTCATTTTACAACTGAGAAAACTGGGGCTCAGAAAGAACAAAACCACTAGTCCAGAGTTACAGCGCTGGTCAGCGGTAGACATGAATTTGAGCCAGACGCCCCCCCACCCCACTCCAAGAATTGGACCGCTGAGCATGGGAAGTCTTGGCTCCAGCCACTAGGGGGAGCCTCCCAGGCGGTCCTCAACTGCACCTCCTGCAGAATGCAGAACTCCAAAGCATGGCTTTTAATGCTCTTTTGAAAAAAGAGCACAGGGCTGGGGTGAAGCTCAGTGGTAAGCCCTTGCCTAGCATGTGTGAGGCCCTGGGTTCCATCCTCAGTATTGCAAAAACAAAAAAAGCAGCCCTCAAAAACCCACCTATGATGCTGCAGCTGCCCAAGCTGAAATGAGAACCGACACCCTCCGGTGTTGGTGAGGTTGTGGAGCAGCAGGAACACCTGTAGGCTGCTGACAAGTGGTGATGCTGTGTATCAGTTCTGTGCACTGCTGTGGCGAATAATCCCACACTCGGAGGCTTCCACAGCAGAAACCTATCTCCTCACAGCTCTGGAGGCAGGAAGTCTGAGATGGAGGTATCAGCAGGGCTGGCTCCCTCTGAGGGCTGTGGCTGAGACTCTGTTCCCTGCCTCTCTCAGGCCCTGTGGCTGACTGCCCTCTTGTGCTCCCCGGCTTAGAGATGCAGCACCCCATGCTGATCTCATCTTCTCAGCCTGCTCCCCAAGCATGTCTCTGCCCACGTTTCTCTTTATAAGGACACCAGCCACGCTGGATCAGAGTGCACAGAATGAGGACGTTTTTCTTTTTGCAGAGCTGGGATGGAATCCAGTGCCTTGAACATGCTAGGTAAGTGCTCTACCCAATGAGCTACAACCCTAGACCAATGAATAGGTTCCCCCCCCCCCCAATTTTTAACTTTACTAGTACATGTACGCAGTGCATCACATTCCTTGTCGGTACATGTACATAAAGCATCTTAATTATTTTTTCCATCTCCCTCCCCTCTCCCTTCTCCCCACTCCCTCCATCTCTTGGTTCCTTTCCTTTTGCAAATAATCTATCTCCCTATTTCCTATTATCGATCTTTTGGTCTTTATTTATACTTTGGGTTTCTCATAAGAGAAATCATGCAGGGCCAGGGATTTAGCTCAGTGGTTCCTGCACCTGCCTCACAAGCGCAAGGTCCCAAGTTTGATCCCCGGTATCAAAAAATAAACAAAACCAAAGAGAAACCATGCAGTATTTAAGTTTGTGTGTCTAATTTATTTCACTTAACATTATGGTTTCAAGATGCATCCATTTTCCTACAAATGACTCAAGTATCCTTCTTTACAGCTGAGTAGCACTCCATTCTGTGTAAATACCACATTTTCTTCATGGACACATGGGCCACTTCCAAGATTTCCTCTTTTCCCTGAAAATAAGACCTAGCTGAAAAATAATCAGCCTTAAAAATTAGAGATCAAAAACACCAGCCCCGATCAGCCCATCCTTGCCTAACCTGCCATCACTATTCTCTTGCTTGGTGGCTACTCTGTAAGGCAGGCATGTATTGCAAACATGCACCGATAAAAATAAAAATTAAAGAAAAATAACAGAAATAGTTAAGACAGGGCTGAGGTGTGGCCTGGTGGTGAGCACTTGCCTAGCAGGTGTGAGGCTCTGATTCTATCTGCAGTACCACAAAAAAGGGTTAGGATGGTTATTCCATGTTACAGGCATTTTATCATGCAGAAGAGAAAACAGACAAACAAACAAGGGAGCCAGCTTTCAGCACAGACACAGACCACAGATGGAAACTGATTCCCGATCCCAGCCCACACCGTGTTCTGGGAGGCCCTGAAGAGCCTGCTGGGATAGGAAGGGTGAAATCCTGGCAGCTGGCTCTGTGCTGTTCCTTGCTTGCTGCTGTGGCTGCTTTGGTTTCTTGTTCCAATTTCTCCAGGTTAAATATAACCTGAGAGCAAATCTGGGCAGCAAGAAGCAAGAAGCTGGTGGTCAGAGGTTCCCCGGAAGGAAATGGGCAGGGGGCAGGACCAGCCAGGCAGAAGTCATGGTGGCCCCTCCATCTTGGGGCTGCCAGTGAGCCCTGTGCCTGCCCAAGTCCAGGTCCGGATGGTCTACGGGCCTCTGGCAGTGTGACGTGCTGCCCAGCACAGTGTGACAGAAAGAAACTTGGCCCTGTTTAACCCATTTCACCCTCTCAGGAATCCCATGAGGTGGTATGTAGTCATTCCCATCCTCCCAGGTGGGGAAACTGAGGCACATGGGTGAAAAAAGTAGGTCCACTGCCCTGCTGTGATCTGCATGGAATCTCCCTGCAAAATATGCAGAAGTCCTGCCAGGCACACACCACCCTCTAAAAGAGCAGCATGTCTATATTTGGTGGCCCATGCCTGTAATCCCAGCATTGGGAGGCTAAGGCAGGAGGATCACTGTGAGTTTAAGGCCAGCCTGGGCTACACAGTAAGTTCAAAGCCAGCCTGGACTACACAGTGAGACCTTGTCCAAAAAACCAATAAAAAGTTGAATCCCTAAGCCCAGGTACCTGTGAAGAGCAGGGGTCATCTGATTAAGAAGGCCCTACCACAGGACCTTTGCATAGCTGTCCCCCTGCCTTGAGTCTTCCCTTAGATTGTTACATGGTTCTTTCCTCACCTGCTTTAGGTCTTTGCTCCTTCTTAGGAAAACCTCCCCAGATGCTCTTTTATAGTCCCACCCTTTAGCTTTGATCCTCTTTTTCCTGTTTTTATTGTTATTTTTTTGTCCTCGGCACTTCATTACCTAGAATATACTTTACTTATTTCTCTTGTTCTGTTTCTGCAGCTGGATTATCAGTTCTACAAGGGCCAGGGGCTTTGGCCTTTCTGTTTCCTATTGTATTCCCAGCCCCTGGCACAATGTTTGGTACATAACTGGTGATCCACAAATGTTTGTTGAATGACTGAATAAGAGGTAGGTCTGAGTTTCCAGCATAGCCTAGCTCCCAAGTGAGCTGCCCTGTGCACTTCCTTGCCTAGGCCTGGGGCTCAGCTGCTTGATGTTAGAGATGCTTTTCCCGTTGTGAACTTAATTCCACACTCCAGATTTAGCAACCCACAGGGAAGATAGTGGCAGAGGCTTGGGGTAGGTTTGGACTAGGGGAGGGAAGTGGCCCAGTTTTGCATCGTGATTTTTAGGCACCAGTGCAGGGTGTGGCCCTCTCACCTTGGTTCTCAGTGCCTGTGGGGGTTCAGGTTAAGGGCAGGTGTGTGCCGAGCCTGGGTTCCAGGAGGAGCCTGGGGAGAGAGCTCACTTGCAAAGCCCACTCCCCCACCAGGAAGCCTGTCACCCTCTCCAGCCAGACCCAGGGGGATGCAATTCTGCTTGGTCTGTCCTCCAGTGCTTCTGGCACCAGGGCAAGCCAGCCTGTCCCGGTCTCTGAGTGGCCAGCTGAGGACCCAGGACAAGTGTGGCCAATGAGGGGTGAGTGGGATGACAGTGTTTTCGGAGGTGGCTGCTTTATACTGAGGTCCCAAGTGACTGCTGCACTCAGCACGTCCCCTTCTGGCCCCGGGCACTAGTGTGAGCAGGAGTACATACGCTGACAAAGCCATGGGGGCTTTGTTACTGCTGTGGGATCTAGCTGCCTGACTGATATACACCCTGCCATTTCCATGGCTTGCTCCTCTACTTTTTGGTTTTTCTCAAACTACACCTCCTTAATAAACTTTATATGAGTCTCATGAGGTAGGTGAGGAAAAGAGTTTCTCCTGTATTACTGATGGGAAAAATGGACACCCGTCTGGAAAGGTCAAGTTCAAGATCACAGTGCACCAGGTCTTTCACTCTCTGAGCCTCTGCCTTGATGACTTAGTTACTTTTCACACTGCTGAGACAAAATACCCAACACCTGAAGTGAAAGGATGACAGGTTTACTTAGGCTCACAGTTTGTAGAGGTTTCAGTCCATAACAGGCTGGCTCCAAGGAAGGGTGGTGTGGCAGAGGGGCGTCACAGTGGAGAAATAGTTCATGGCAGGTGGAAGGCAGCAAGCAAGCAACAAGAGACAAGCCATGGCCACGGCAGCTCTCTCTGTCCCTTGTATCCAGGCTGCCTGCCTATAGGGTGGGTAACACTCACACCCTTAATCCTAGCATGCATCATGAATCAATCCAAGCATCACACACTAGATCCAGCCACCACTGAAAAGCGCCACCGATGATCACATGAGGCTTTAGGGAGACATCTAGGCACAACACTTGACCACAACACTCGACCTTTCCTTTGCCCTCCTGACCCCCCGTATTGGGGATGGAGGCCAAGACCTTCACACTGAGTCACATCCTCATCTCCTTTTATTTTTAAAATAAATTTTATTTTATTTTATCCCCCACCCCCAATCCCTCTCATCATCTCCTTTTTAAAAATATTCTTGAGGGCCAGGGATTTAGCTCAGTGGTTCTGCCACCTGCCTCGCAAGTGTAAGGTCCCAAGTTCCATCCCTGGTACCAAAAAATATATTTTTTTGAGACAAAGTCTCAATAAGTCAGTAATCTGTCCAGGTTGGACTTGAATTTGGGATTCTCCTGCCTCAGCCTCCCAGAGGTTTGGGATTACAGATGTGCCCACCATGCCTGTGTTCCCCTTGGCTTGACTGATTCTTTCTCACTCAGCCTTGCTCCCCTGGTGTCCCCCTCAGAGAAGAGCTCTGGGAAAAAGATTTGTCCCTTCCCACAGCCCAGCCAGACATCCCTTCACCAGCACCTTTCACTCTCTGAATCACCTTGTCAATGTATTTTAAGATCACACGAAGATCAGTTCCCAGGGGTAGGCATTTTTTCTGTCTTGGTCCTCAGTGCCCAGAACAAGAACTGCCATGTAGTAGGTGCTCACTAAGCACATAGTAGGTACACATTAAGCATTAGTTAAATGGTGATCACACATAATCTTGAGATCTGCTTGTGGATTGTTTAAATGATATTAACAACAAAAAATGGATTTATCTTGATAAATTTGATATTTTGATATATTTGATAGGTTAATTTTGGTAAAAATTAACAACAAGAAACAAACAGGGTGTGGACAGCACGGCTAGGGCCAGACCTAGCATCCTGGGGAATGACCCACTGATTCTTTCCTCTTTCACCCTTCACTGCACTTTTGTAGTATTTTGTGTTTATCACAATAGGCCCATGGGAGCCTCGGGGTGAGGGAGGCACTGATTCATCCTGTTATCACTGTGCCTACTGTGGCTCCTGGCACTGAAGTGGCCTGAGATAAATACTCAGCAAGCCAGCTAAAGGCTGAATCCCAGCCAATACCTTCAGTGCCTTTTATTTTATGGTTTATTTTTCTCTATTTTTTAAAAAAAGCATGGCTCATTCAGAAAAAAGTACAGTGGATTAATAAAGAAATAAATAAAGAAAATACTCTCAGTTCAAGAGAACACCTGACTCCCCAGTAAATGAGGAAAAAGTGAGGTGACTGCAGAAAAGCTAGAGCCCAACAGTGGACTGAGGGTGGCCGTGTGTCCCGGTTTATACCTGTGACAGATCACAGCTTTGCTGTTAATTATTCTTTGAGTCCTCTTTCCCCCATTCACTCTCAAAACTGCACCGGTTGGATAGTAAACTGTCTGGGCTCCCTGCCTGTGGAATCTCCTGGCATCTCCCTGGCCTTGCCAGCTCACTTGTCCACCCTCACTCACCCTCCACAATCCCTGGGCAGCCTCAATGCTCCTCACAGCATCAGGACACCCTGCCTCATGTGCCACCCACTTGGGCTGGCCTTCCCTGAGCTTCCCATGTGGCTCCCCTCACCTCCTTCAGAGCTTGTCAGGGTTACTGCATCCTCTTCCCTGGATAATCCATGAGCCACTGACTGCTTTTTTCTTCTTAGCTCTCACCATCATCTAACACCATCTCTAATGCCGAGGCCAACAAACTCCAGCCCACTGACTAGCCACCTGTTCTGGTAAACTGAAGTCTGATAGGCACACAGTCGATTACTCACATGTTTTTTCTATAGTTGCTTTGCCCTGTAACAGGTGACTGAGTAGTTGGCACAGAGTTTGTATGGCCCATCCAAAGCTTAAAATAGTTAATGTTTACTATTTGCCCTTTATTGCCCAGATCACCTGGTTTCCCCACTAATACATCAACTTCTTGGTCCTGGAAGTGACTGAATATAGCAGACACTGAGAGTGTAGCTGTATACAGTAGGCATTCAATGAATTATTGTTGGATGAATGAGGGATGACAGTCCCCTCAAGTCAACTGTTTTGATATTGGACAAGATAGATATCTATGAACGAGAGAAGGCTACAGCCAAAGATGATTTCCAATTGTTAGTGACTATTTGCCAACAAATATGCATTTGTGAAAATCAGCTAAGCATGGTTTTCCTGTTTTCACACTGATAATAACCAAAGGAAAGAAATAGAGAGTAAAGGAAACTCACAGAGAAAAGCACAGAGAGGGAAGGAGAGAAAGAAGAAAGGAGAAAGAAGGAAGAAAAGGAGAAGGTGGAAGTAGAAGAAGAGGAGGAGGAGGGGGAGGAAGAGGGAGAGGCAGAGACAGAAAGAGAGAGGGAGGGAGAGACAGAGAGTGTAATCAATAGCGCCCAGTGCTGGGTTTGAATCCTGACTTTAACACTACTCTCTAGGGGATCTCAGCAGGTCACTTCACCCCTGTGAGCCCCAGTTTCCCGAGGAAAACATCTAAAACAACTCCTCTCACAAGGTTGGTTTTTGGGTCACTATTGACATTTGGGCTGATTGTGGGAGGGGCTGAGCCAGACACAGACTGTGAGAATTCCAGTTACCTGCTACACTAACCACCTGCAAGAATTCTAGTTACCTGCTAAACTATCACCTTTGGGACTTCAAGCTACCTGCTAAACTATCACCTCCTTGGGATTCCTATTCACAGCACCTGCTCAGATTACTTGTGAGAGTCTCTCAGTTTCAGATGGGGGTGGGGTATTCTTGGGGGCCTGAGGATAGAATTCACTAAGGAACATGGATTTGTATAGAAAATGGTGACTCATTTACATTTCCTCATTTTTACCAGAAGTGGGATATTTTCTTCCATTATGAAAAAAGGCAGCAAGTGCCAGCAGCATGGGAAGAACCAGAAATACCACCACCAACAAAAAACATACATAATGTAGAGATATCGTGCAAACCTTTTTAAAGTTAACACTGCCATGAAATTATAAGACTTATTTGACCTGTCATTAGGTCTGGTTGTCAGTGTGTTATAAAACAGCACATCCTTTGAACTACATAATAAATCTTTTTTTTCCCTTTGTAGTACTAGGAATTGAACCCAAGGAGTGCTGAACTTTATCTCTAGCCCTTTAAATATTTTTAAAATTTTGAGACAACATCTCTTTTGTTAAATTTCCCAGGCTGGCCTTGAACTTGTGATCTTCCTGTCTCAGCCTCCCTAGTACCTGAGATTATAGGTATGTACCACCATACCCAGTACTAATCTGTTTGTATTTTTTAATATTTTGATAACAATTGCAATTTGGGTTCCTCTTTTTTCTCATGTCTTTTATTTAGACCTTTAAAAGCATGGGACAACATGTTAAGAACCTGTGAGATAGACTCTTCCATTTCTAATCTTACATCTTTTTTTTTTTGTGGTAACAGATGAATTCTAATTCTAGCACCTGAAGCTATATAAGGTGAGTGTTATAAACTTCATGGGACTGTTGTACACATTCAATAAAGTGACAACTATGCGATACCACTTAGTATCTCATCATCAGAAATATACTTTTGATTTATTTAAACACAATCCACACAATTAAAAACAAAATCAGAAACCATCATACAATTATACTAAATTGTCAATCAAAGGTTTTACACATAATACTTGACATAGCAGTCAATACCTAGTGGGGGGTCCTGACAGCAATGCAGTCTTGTCCTGACGCTCTCTACTGGGAAGATTTCTCGAGTAGGGCCATGACTGGCTGAAGGTGGACACAACCAGGACCAGATTGGCAAAACAGGAATTTTGGTTTTTTTGGTACCAGGGATCAAACTCAGGTCCTTCCTCTTGTGAGGCAGGTGCCTGAACCACTGAGCTACATCCCTGGCCCCTAATCTTACATCTTTTCTACCCCAGACTTTGGAGAGTATTTAAAGAAATTGTTCCTTGAAAAAGCAAACCTCTTTTATGCACTCTCTCTCTCCCTCCCTCCCTCCCTCCCTCCTTCTTCTCTCTTCCCCCTCTCTCTTTTCTCCTTTCCCATATCTGTTTCCCTGGGACAGCTCAGGTCAGAGAGAAAAGGAAATCACAAGGGTCTCACCCTGGTACTGCCATTCCCTGGCTGGGTGACTTCAAGCTGGCCACTCAATCTTTCTGAATCTTATCTATGACATAGGGACTAATACTCTCTTCCTCACAAATTTTTTTTTTTAAATTCTGCTGTCCTGGAAATTGAACCTTGGGGAAACTACCACTGAGCTGCATCTCCAGCCCTTTTAATTTTTTATTTTGAGACAGGGTCTCACTATGTTGCCCAGGCTGGCCTTGTGATCTTCCTGCCTTGGCCTCCCAAGTAGCTGTGATTACAGGCATGTGCTACACCTTGCTCCCTTACAAGTCTTTTAAAAAATGAAATTCTGGCTGGGGATGTAGCTCAGTGGGAAGGCCCTGGGTTTAATTTCAAGTACTGCATGACCAACCAACCAACCCACCCCTTTATCTTCATAGCTCCTCAGCTTTTCCATCAGTGGTCCTTTTCTGTTCTGGCTCCCACACATTGCACTTGGTGGCTGCGTCTCTTTAGCATCCTCTGCACTTGGACACTTTCTCATCTTCTTTGTATATCAAGACCTTGACTGCCTCACAGAGGGCTGCCAGGTATCCAGCACAGTGTCCTCTCATCTGGATTTGTCTGATGCCTTGCTTGTGACTCAACTGGGGTTATGAGTTTTTGGGAAGAAGAGGGAGAGTGACTTCCTTGTCATCAAATCCAGGGCCTTGTGACACCCACATTGATGGGGATGCTAAGCTCCATCACTTTGTCTATCAGCTTTTCCCTTTTCTTTACTCTTTGGAAGGGATAGATTCCATCTCTTTGGACAGTGTGTGTGTGCGTGTGTGTGTGTGTGCGCGCGCGCGCGTGCGCGTGTGTGTACATGTGCTATGGTTTGGATAAGGTTTTGGGGACCCCAAGAGGTCCATGTTATCAGGGTTGGTCATCAGGTAGGTGGTATTGGAAGGTGATGAGGAAGAGTGGAATCTAGGGGAGGAAGTCAGATCATTGTGGGTGTGGGCTCAGAAGGGATTCCAGTGGTCCCGGGTAATTATGGAGGGAGCCAGCCTAGGCCTCCCTGTCCCTGCTTCTTGGATGGGAATGTAACCATTGGCTCTGACACATGCCCCCACCACACCACCTGCCATGGGCTCTCACCAGAACTGGGCCAGTGCAGACGTCATGCCCTGGAGCCTCCAACTGAGCTAAAGAAACCTCTTTTTCTGCCATAAGTAGCCTCTGTTAAGTATTTTGTTATAATGAAGAAAAGTGACAAATACAGGGTGGTTGTTTATATATATTAAATGGAATTCTTCCACAAGGGGGATTTGCCCCTTCTTTTATTGTGTGTATTTCATAATAATAAAAATGATAATTATTGCCATATCAATGTATCAATGATTAATTTATTTCAGCATGAACTCTTCACATGGGTTACGTAAGGTAAGATTGTCCAGAATGCTGGATGCCCATGAACTGATTGTTTTCCCCTTTCCTCCTTCCTCTCTGTCTTCCCATCTAGGAATGACCAAAAATCCATTTTTTAATGCCTCAAGGTTTAGCAAGACAAGTTTAAACATTTTCTATATTATAAAAATAAACTGTGTTGCATGCTTGTAATTCCAGCACTTGGAAAGCTGAGGCAGGAGGATCACAAGTTCGAGGCTAGCCTGGGCTCCCTAGGGAGACTGTCTCAAAAACAAACAAAATCCAAGCCAGGTGTGGTGGCACATTTCTGTAATCCCAGCACTTGAGAGGCTGAGGCAAGAGGATCACAATTTGGAGGGCACCTTTGGCTACATAGTGAGTTCAAGGCCCACCTGGACTACTAGTGAGATCCTGTCTCAAAAACAAAAACAAAAAACCAAAACCCCAAAACAAACGAAAGCAAAGCAGAAGTAAGTTACGTTTATTGTAGAAAAACTTGAAAAGACAGAGAAGTATGGGGAAAATAAAGGTTTCCAAATCCCAACACCTGAGGGCCACCTGGATAGAGTCTTCTAGATTTTGGTTCTTTACTTATATATTATGTGTATTTATGCCCTTTCAATCATAAAGTTTCCCTTGCCTCAATGCCTTTTTAAAAATTAATCTCCTCACTCATTACGTGGGTGAATGGATCTCCGAGTCCTTAATATTCTCCAATAGGTGACTTTTAACGACACCATAACGTCCCCTCATGTGGAGGGGACATAAGGTGTTTAACCATTTCCCTATTGCCAGGCTTTTCACTGCTTCGAGTTTTGTCCTAGTTTTATAAATAACTCCAGAATGCACATCCTGATTTAAAACTTCCACAGTGTCCTGATGAGTTGGGACCAGGATTTCTTCAAAAGGCATTTTAACAGGAAGCCAAGAAAGGAAGGAAGAAACAAATTGAAAACCTGGAAGGAGACCAAGCAGCCGTGTGGATGAGCTGCCACCATCCTCAGGTGGAAACGCTCTCTCCCCAACACCTGCCTGGCTCCCTTTTTCTCTGCTCAAATGTCACTGCCTCCAGAGCCCTCCCTGTCTGATTTAGAATTGCCCCTGTCACCTGACCCTGTTCTACAGTGCTGTTCCAGCCCACAGCACGCAGCTGCTCACTGCCCCTCGCCCACCTTCTGGCATAATTTATTATTTATCATCTCTACTGTGTCTGTGTTTTGCCTACCAAGGTGGGCATTTTAGTCTCTTTTCTTCCCTGAGTACTGGGGATTGAACTGAGGACCTTCACCCGGGGCTCCATCTTCGGTCCTTTAAAAACTTTTTAATTTTAAGACAGGGTCTTGCTAAATTGCTAAGTTGCCCAAATTACAATCCTCCTGCCTCAGCCTCCTGAGTAGCTGGGATGACAGGTGCGTGCCACCACACTCTGCCACATTTCTGTTGTTTTGAGGCCCCTCGTTTGTGGTACTCTGTTACAGCAGTCCCTGGAATGAATATAATAGTGACCACAGGAAACGCCACAGAAGGAGGAAGGTGGCAATTGGAAGGTGTGACAGTGAGCCGGTTCCAATGTGGGCATCAGGAGGGTGATCCCTTGGGGGTCCCGGAGATGCAGGGCACAGTCCCCAGGGGGTAGCTGATCCACCAGCCCTGCAGGCAGTGGTGGGGCTGGTCCAGGCCCCAGAAAGCACAGAGAGGGCAGAGGGTGTCTGGAAGAACCTGTACCCCCAGAAGCCCCAGGGTTCTCCAAGAAACCCTCTGCGTGTTTGGGGCCGAGCATTCTCTGGGGTGTGGCCGGGTCTGTGTTGAGGGCATGGAGCAGCACCCTTGGCCTCCACCCACCAGGTGGCAGTAGTGTCCACCTCCTCAACCAGTTGTGAGGACCTAAAAAGTCTGCAGTTGCGGGTATGGGTATGCACGCCTCTTCTCCCAGAACTCTGGGAGGCTGAGGCAGGGGGATCACAAGATTAAGCCCAGCCTGGGCAATTTAGACTGCCTCAAAATGAAAAAAAATGGCCAGGGATATAGCTCAGTGTGAAGGTCCTGGGTTCAATCCCTAGTATAACAAAACAAAACAAAACAAAACAAACTGCAGACATGGCCAGCTGCCCCGCAGTGGGGCAGAAATGACCCCTGGTGAGAAGCTTTGCCTGAGATTCACATGACACCAAAATCACCATTTGGACTCCTATCTCGAGGACAATGCTGGGACAAGAGGGCCTGGGAAATCCTGGCAGTCCACATGGAATTAATGACAGCTGCTGCAGGGTTGGGTCGGGAAGCAATGGAGACCCTCAGCTCATGGTGATGAAAACCCAGGGCCAGGCCCCGCCTCAAGGCCTGTGTGTCCACCTTACTCAGTCCCCGTGCCCTGGGACGTGAGATCGTGCTTCTCCCCATTCTGCACTTAGAGAAGCCAAGGCTAGCTTTGGCCAACTGGGTGTAACCCTTGGCCCAGGCTACCTTCAGAACACCACGTTCCTTCCCTATATCATTTACGTCTATTGATAAGTTATCACAATAACCACAGACATCTAAGTTGTCTAGGGTACACACAGTGGTCTTGAGACGAAGTGATTTGTGAAGTGCCTGACATGCCCAACTGTCCATGGTGGTTCTTTTTGCTGCCCACTCCCAAGCTGCACCCTAAAATCGGCGACTGATCAAAAGGATGGGTTCTTGCAATCTGCCTCCACTCCCAAGGTGGGAAATCCCTTAAGGGGCAGGCCCTGAGGCCTGAGGGAGAGTTCAGCCAGTCATTGCTTCCTCAGAGGCCACATCCTGGCCCAAGGGAGCAAAACGCAAGCTGGAAGTTTCATCCCTAGAGTGGGTGGAGAGGAGGGAGAGTGAGGGTGCTGTGCAGAGTGCAGGGGGGGTTGAAATCCATGTCCCTAAATCCCTAGCAAAACTGCAAATGCTTTCCCACACAGCTGTGCCGGTGTTTTCTGGTCTTTGAGTTCCTGATGACGGTCATTCTTTCTGAAGGAGAATCTAGTGTTTTGATTTGCTAGGACACTTTCTACACTGTTGCTGGGAGTATCAACTGGTACAACCACTATAGAAATCAGTATGGAGAAAATAATTTAAAGAGCAAAACAAAAGACAGATGATAGGAAACAGGGAGGTTGACTGTTGAGATGGGAAGTGGATCTGGGGATGGAGGAAGATTGAAGGAGGAGAAGGGAAAGAGAAGTAAGAAGGATTGAGATGTCATATGTATATGCAAGTCCTCAACACAAATTATTATGTATTGCAAATGTATACTAATAAAAATAAACTAAAAACAGTTACAAATGCATTTACTCTTTGCACAGGGTAAATTTACTCTTTGCACTTCTAGAAATAAACACCTCACTCCAGCTATCTCTGCAGAAACAGGAGAAAGCACAGTGCAACACTGCGCACAGCAGCATGGTTTTCGATACCAGTGGCCGGGAAGGCACCCCAATGTTTCCCTCAGGGCCTGGGGTACACGAACCCCAAGAAGATATACAGTGGAGTATGATGTTTCCATGACAAAGCATGAGAAAACTGCCCATGTCCCGTGATGGAGAGAGCGCTAAACCATGTTGTTAGCACAGCAACAAAATCCCAGACTTGGAAGGCACATATAGGGTGGGACTGGTGTGAGGGAGCAGGCGGAGGCTATTCCCAAGTCTTCTGTATCTGTGGGTCATTGAACTGAACATGTCTAGACTGTTTTCTCACCATGATTCCCTAAACACCACCCTAAGCAGCTACTTCCACAGCATGTGACTGCGTCAGGTATTACAATCACCTACAGATGACTTAAACAACACAGGAAGATTTGCAAAGACAAACATCATGGTTTCTCCCTGATACGTGGAATCTAAAAAAGATAACATGAAAGGAGGAGACAATCATTAGATGAGAGGAAGGGAATAAGCGGGAAGGAGGGGGTAGAGGTCAGGTAATGGGGGGGACAGATGCGATAAAGTGTATTAGGCACATTGAGCCCTGCAATGTGAAGTGGGGGAAGGGCGGAGCAAGTGGGGCCGTGGATGGGGAGATGGTCAAAGTGTGTTATGTGGGTGCACAGATCGACCAAATGGCAGCCCACTCATCTGGGTAACCAGCTTGCACTAGTATGAAAGATGGGATGGAGGCTGAGGCAGGAGGATTGCAAGTTCCAGCCCACTTAGGGAATAATAAGTTAGCAAGGCCCCATCAGGGGTCAATCAACAGTACTGCGGGGGCGGGGGGAGAACAGAGGAGAATGTGCATATGTTCTATGCAAACACAGCACTGCTTTACATAAGACTCGAGCCTTTGTGGGTTTTGGTGAGTGGGGGACCTGTGAACAGTCCCCTGTGGATACCGACGGACAACTGTATTTGCATAAATAAATGATGGAGGGTTTGCCCAGGAGCAAATGAGATTGTGAAAAAAAGGGGCAGGGACAGCACAGGGGCACAGGGGTAGGGACAAGCAGACAGAGGCTGCATCCTGAGTGCAGACATCCAGAAGCTACTGAACAGAACGTGCTTTATAAGCACCCCCTTTCCGAGTGCACCTTCTGACCACTGGGAAGGTCGGGGTGAGCTCAGTCTTGCCTTGGGCTGCCTGCCCACCCTCTCCACCTGTCCCTGCAGCACCATCCCTGCAGACCCGCAGACAGCCCAGCCCCAACTTAGCTGTGTGGAGCCCCCACCCCAGCCATGGCCTCGCTGGGGAATAAACAGATCCAAGGGAGAACCACAGGGAAGTGCAGAGCTCGGGATTGGACATGAGATCCCAGCTCCTGGAACTTTTTTGTATGTGTGCCAGGATCGAACTCAGGACCTTGCACTTGCCAGGCAGGTGGCGGAACCACTGAGCTAAATCTCCGGCCCCATGGAACTTTTGACTACAGACGCGTCCCTCAGTCCAGGGACTTTACCCTTATGGGACCATCCAGAGCACAAAGATCTCTCTCTTATCTGTGCTGGGTTTGGTCTTGCACCATCTTTAGGGATAGAAAATAACATTCAGACATTTGCACAATGAGCAATCCCACAGCGAGTGGCCCGGCGCTCCTTCCCCAGGGGTAGAGCCGCTGTGAGCCCCTACCCACTTCCGGGCATCCTGCCCATCCAGGCGGCACTCACATTGTAGAGGAGATCAGTCCAGCCTTCCATGGTGATGCACTGAAAGACGGTCAGCACGGCGAACAGGATGTTGTCGAACTGAGTGATCCCGTTGTTGGGCCCTTCCCAGTACGGCTGGCATTTGGTCCCGTTGGGACAGGTGCGGGCGGGTTCCTCTGTCCCGCATGGAGCTGGGG
Source organism: Heterocephalus glaber (assembly GCF_000247695.1). Next base: position 819,651 of record NW_004624901.1, read on the forward strand.
ACTCACCCTGGATGTCATCTATGAAAGGGAAGGGGAGAGAAGTCAGCAGAAGCAGCTGAGAAACAGGGTCTCATGAGGACCTAATGCTGGTGGAAAAAGATGGCTACTGGGATCAGTTTATCCATCTTTCTTTTAAAAAAATATTTATTTGAGACAGTATCTTACTATGTAGTTCAGGCTGGTCTTGAACTCACTATGTAGCCCAGGCTGGCCTCGAACTTGTGGTGATCCTCCTGCCTCAGCCTCCTGAGTGTTGGGACTACAGGTGTGGGCCACCACGCCTGCACTTACTTATTTTTGAGACAGGGTCTTGCTATGTAATTCAGGCTGGCCCTGAACTCATGGAGATCCTCCTGCCTCATCCTCCCCAGTGCTGAGATCACACGTGTACACCACTACACCTGGCTTTTTTTTCTTTTTCATGACCAATGTCTGCTTTTGTTGATCTATTCATTGTTTTCTACTTTGATCATTTCTTCCCTAGGCTTGTCTTGTTTTCTGTGGGCTTGTTGTGCTGTTCTTTTTCTTAAACTGCTGAGATGAATTAATTTGAAGGCTATAAATTGCCTATGAAGTGCAGTTTTAGCTGCCTCTCACATATGTCTCAGGTGTCATTAACATTTTTACTATTGCTTCTTTGACCCACGAGAAATGTTTCTTTTTTAAGAAACTTGCCGTATCTATATATAAGGCGCTGGGGAGGGAGAGACAAAGAACCATGAATTCCTCTGCACACATCACCAATTTCAACACTGAGGAGCCCTGAGCCAATCTCAGCCATATCCCTTCTGCACACTTTGCCTCAACCACTAGAATTTTCTTCTTCTTCTTTTTGTGGAGACAGAGTCTTGCTAAGTCACTAAGTTGCAATCCTCCTGCCTCAGCCTCCCAAACTACTGGGATGGGACACTCGGCCTGCAACATCACATCCGGCTTCATTAGAATTTTTTTTTTTTATGGTACCGGGGATCGAACTCGGGTCCTTGTGCTTGCGCAGCAGGCGGCGAAACCACTGAGCTAAATCCCTGACCCAGCTTCATTAGAATTTTAATGTGACTCAAAGAGGGCGCATCCCTTCATCCACACCCAGGACCCGTGGCTCTCGGGTTCCAAATGCTCTCGGCGCCTTCTTTCTGTCACTGCTCCCAGTCTCCTTGCACTGTGGGCAGAAACATGCTTTGCATTTTCCCTTCTTTGATCTCCGAGGGGAGGAGCTGGAGGTCCGCAAGGCAGCCACTGGGGCAAGTTCACCAACTGAGCCTGTGATTCTCCTCCAGCCTCACTTCCTGACTTGCGCAGCACTCGGGGAGCTGTTCCGGGGCCGGGGCGGGGCCTACCAGCACACCCAGCCCCTACCCTTGCCCAAGGCTCAGGGACCAGAGCCTTCTCAAACAGCAGAAGGCAGGTTGTGCAAATGCCAGGAGAGAGCAACGTGCCAGTGGACACCTCTTTTGCTGGGACCCAAAGCCAGCTTCCTGGAGAGGCAGCAGCCGGGCTGGCCGTGAAAGGTCAGGTCCCAGGCCAAGGTGTTGGTGGGCAGGGGAGCCGGGCACCGAGCTCTCACAGCCCAGGAGGGGCCTGCTGGGCCTGAGTCCCGGACTGCAGAGGGCTCTGCACAGTGAATGACCTTTTCTTTTCTCTTTTTTTTCTATCTTTCCTTTTTTCCCCTTCCTTTTCCTTCCCTTCCTCCTTCCCTTTCTTCCTCTTCACAGTAGCGAGAACTGAACCTAAGACTTTTGCACTGAGCTCACCCCCAGCCTTTATTATTATTTTGAGACAGGGTCTCCCTAAGTCATCAAAGTTGCCCAGGTTGGGCTCCAACTTCTGATCCCCCTGCCTCAGCCTCCCACAGTGCTGGGATGACAGGCCTAGGCCATTACACTGGCTCTTAGCGACACTTTGGAAAGTTTAAAACAGAAAAGACAAAAACAAGAGTGACATGTCCAACAAGACAACAAACTGCTGAATGTGAAAATCAAGCTTCCTACTCAGCAAAAGTATATCTCAACGTATGTGCGAGAGACTTAATGCCAATTCCCAAACTCAACTGGAGAGGGAGACCCAGCCGGAAGGAGTCTTGCTTGTCTGAGGCCCTAGCCCACCCTGGGTTTGGACTGCTGGAAGCGCCTTCCCCATGGACAGTGGGATTCCGCTGACACACACAGGTGGGACACAAAACACGGGGCTCAGAGCAGGCCAAGAAGTAATACACGCTCCTGTTATGACGCTGTTGACTGCAAGGCTGCTCTGTCTGGAACCTTCTGTCTTCATCTGGGTCCGATCTGACTCTGCCCCTGTGTCTGTGTAGCAGTTCTGTGTGGGCCAGTTACTCCAAGTCTCCCTGTCCTCAGGCCCCCGGCAGCCCAGACCAGGTCCTATTTGGGGGTGGGGTGCGGATTCCAGATAGCTGCCAGGGAGGCAGGCAGGGGGTCTCCTTCTTCCAAGGCTGGAGGCTCCTGAGAACAGGAAGCTTCCTACTTGTCTTGGCGTTGCTCAGCTGTTTAGGACGGCGCTGGGTGCACAGGAACTGGGCCTCAATGCCAAGGAGTAAAGCTGAGAACAGAGCTATCTTTAGCCGCCAGGCCCAGCGGTGTTTTCGACTGACGCCTGACGCTGGCCCCCCGGCTCCCAGCCCCGAAGCACAAGTGCTCCCGAGATGGTTTCTAGAAGCACAGCCATCCAGAAAGTCGGAGGAATTTGGTTATAAATACATTTTAAAATTAACCCGCTGCCAGGGTGTCTGTATATATCTGTCTCTTACTCACACATCTTGTATTTTTAATTGTGAGCACCTCAGTCATCCTCCTAAATCGAGCCTTCCTACCCTTCAGCAACTACACCCACGTCTGGCCCCGAAACCCCACTCAGACCCAGGCCGGCCCGGCCTCTCCTTCAGTGAATATTGGATGGAAAAACCAAAACCGAACAAGAAAACTTCACAAAAGGCTACAATCCCAGAGTCCCAGTTTTTCCTCTTGAGACTGACATTTCTGAGGGTCGGTGCCTGTCCCTGTCTCTCATTTCTGTCTGGGTGATGAGATCAGGTGCAGGAATAGATCTGCCTCAATTAACACCTTCTTCATTGGGAAAAGAAATAATTAGGACATTCCATATTGAGCAAACGTCACAGGCCCAGGAGAGGAGAAAGGAGGAGCCAAAGAAGAGGACAGAAGGAAGGAAAGAGAGCCAATACCCCAGCCTTCTGGGATAAACCTTCCCCACGGGTTTCCTCTTTGGGAGGTGTGGGGACAGGCCTTTATAGTATTTTTTAAAAAGTGGCACTTGAATTGAACCCAGGGCCTTTGCATTGAGTTACATCCCCAGCCTTTTTTATTTTTATTTTGAGACAGAGTCTCTTCAAATTGCCCAGGCTGGCCTCGAACTTGAGGTCTTCCTGCCTCAGCCTTCCATAGGGTAACTGGGATTACAGGTGTGCGCCACCCTGCCCAGCACGTCTCAGTAAGCTTTGCAGTTCTGCTAGGTGGGGAAGATGGGAGGGCAGCCACTTCTGGACAGAATTGTCTTCCAAGGCTGCCTTTCTGAAGAAGGGGCCCAACCCTCCCTTGCGGGTTTCCCTCTCCCTTCTGTTTGCTCCCTGGGTCAAAGGGTCAGGACCAGTGTGGCCTGTAGCCACCACCCAGGAAGAGCCAGCTGTCCAAACACTGCATTGCCTCTTTTCTGCTCCCATCTGGTTTAGGGCTCCAGGCAATAGGCAGCTGGAGGTTGGAGAGCCAGGGATTGAACTGACAGTACATTCACGGGTGATGCTCAGGGATCAGTGTCCCTGAGCATGGACAGCAGGGACACTGGTCCTTCCAACTACTGCTCCAGGTGTCTCCTGCCAACCCAGAGCTCTGACACCCCCACCCCTATACCCTGGAGGGTTAACTCTGGAGCCAGGACCCTTCCTGTGCTTATGTCTGATTAGGTGGAGTCAGGATCTGGATGGATCTTAGGTTCTGATTGGGCAGAGCCAAGATCCTGATAGATGCTAGGTTCTGATTGGGCAGAGCCAGGGCCCTGCAGGGAGCTGGTTCTGATTGGCTGGGCCAGGCCAGTTGGAGGCCTGCAGGCCCATCCTACAGGGGATCATGAAGGTCCATACTGTGCCCGCTCTTCAATGGGGCAACACAGCGCCACCCACAAAGCAGCAGGCAGGAGGCCCTCCCTCTTTAGGACAGGATAAGGTCCCCAGGAGGAGTCCTATCTGCATCCTGTGTTGATCACTCAGCCCCTGCATTACCTGAGACCAGGAGTGGCCACGTCAAGGTCAGAGAGGTCTTGGGTGGCGCCCAGCTCCCCTGCACTGCTACCAACTGTGTGCCTGGCTGTCTCACCACCACCCCTCATCCTCCCAAAGGGCTTGTTTCCAAAGCACCACCACTCGTCCCCTGAGTAGCCTTGGGGGGCGGCAACTTGACACCATAGCAACCACCAAGATCTGCGGGGCAATGCTTTCTCTGAAGTTTTTTTTCCCTCTCTCAGCTGGAGATGGGATCCTGGGCCTAATGCCTGCCTGGCAGCCTGAGCTGCACCCCAGGGCTTGTCCTGGATACCATGAGGATGAAACCAGCCCCTCTCTGTGATTTCCCCAGAGGGAGGAGATTGGAAAAAAAATATATCATGCTGCTTCGACTTACCTGTCCCCTCTTCAAAGCAGGTGGTATGAAATTTTCCCATATAAAATTCTAACCCTATGATTGCAAAAATAAGGATTGCAAAAAATAGGAGGAGGCCGATCTGCAGCAGAGGGATCATCGCTTTCATGATCGACTTCAGGACGACTTGTAAACCTAGGAGACAGAGAGAGAGAGGTTCCATGCCCCCGTGAGCAAGTGCCCCAAACCTAGCCACCAAGATGCCTTCTGAGGGGCTGGGGATAGGGTGACAGGGAAGAAAGGTGACGGAAGGACTCCTCAGAAGCCAGTTCTTATAATAAGAGGCCAGACATTCCTAGTTTTTGTTTTTGCTTTTTTTCCTGGTACTGGGGATCAAACTCAGGACCTTATGCTTGCAAAGGCAGGTGTGGTGACGCTGAGCTAAATCCCTGGCCCATTCCTAGTTTTTAACAAATCCTTTCCATTACTGGATTAATTTTGCAGGGTTGGGGGGTGGAACCCAGGGCCTCACGCATGCTAGGCAGGCGGCTGATAAAGGCTTCTTAATTTTAAAGTGTTTTAGAAAGATATGTGCAGATGCTGCTCCTTTTGATCACCTTTTGGGCAGGTAAGGGACAGATATCCAGGGTTTTTAGAACCATTTTTCAAGGTGCTGGGCCACTTCCATCCAGGAGAGGGTGCTGTTTCTTATTTATTTTCTCCTGCTAGAGGGGGCATCTTTTTCTAAATACTACAAAGGTGCCCTCCAGCCCCGCTGGAGCCTGCAGAGAACAGCAGCTGACATCCCAGCTGTCCACCTGGAGGAACCAGAGCCCACATCGTCTCAGGGGCTTCTTGCCAGCACCCGCAGAGTTGCCTGCCCGTAGCAGATCACTCCCATTGTACAGAAGCACAAGGCAAGGCTCAGAAAATGCCTGGTTCTGCCCAGGACCCAAGTAATGGCAGGGCTAGGAATTTTTTTTTTTTTGAAACAGGATGTTGCTATGTAGTCCAGGCTGGCCTTGAACTTGCTATATAGCCCAGGCTGGGCTCAAACTCCAGATCTTTCTGCCTCAGCCTCCCTAGTGCTGGGATTATAGGCGTGGGCTACTGCTTCCATCTAAGAGCCAGGATTTGAACTTACTCCACTTGACCTGAAGCCCAGTGTTCTCCCAGGTGTGGATGCTGACTTCTCTGTTTTGAGCAAAAAAGATGGTGGTGAATGAGAAGGTGGGAAATGGTTCCCAAAGGGCAGGGGTGGCATCGGTGCCACCAGTGCGGGAAGGTCTGGTGTAAGGGAGTTTTGTCACCAGTGAGATCAAGCCCTGATCCTAACCTGTTCAGCACCCAGCGCCTCCCACACACCACATGGTGCGTCCCCGCGGGGTGGTGGCTGAACGACGGAGCTTCAGTTTCTTTTAGGAGAGGAAGGGTTTTAAATTGACAACACTGAAATTCTCACCCTGCTTGAAAAGTCCACTGTTCTAAACTCAAGGAGTGTTCATAAAAACCACAGATAGATTTTTCTTTTTACAACCTGCAAGGAGACAGAATGAGACCCCTAATTCCCTTTGCAATGAGGTCAAGAAAGTCCCATTAGTGTGACCACTGGGCCACATCTAGCCAGCCCTCGGTGCTTTGGAGACCAGTCCTGGCACCCTGCTCTGCATACCCAAATCTGCAGATGCTCACGCCCCTTATATAAAATGGCCTAGGATGAGCACAGAGCCCATGTGCCTCCTCTGTAGACTTTCAATCCTCTCTAGATGGATTGTAACACCTAAGACAATGTAAGCTCCAGGTACATAGCTCTGATACTGCACTGTTTAGGGGATAAGATGAGGAAAATGTCTGTGTGTGTGCTGCACAGATGCAGTTGCTTTCCCAAGAATGTTTCTTTTTCTTTTTCTTTTTTTTTTTTTTGAGTCAGAGTCATGCTACATAGTCCAAGCTGGACTTGAACTCACTACATAGCTCAGTCTGGCCTTCAACTTTCGGTGATCCTCCTGCCTCAGCCTCCCAAGTACTGGGATTACAGGAATGGGCCACCACACCCAGCTCCAAGAATGTTTCTGACTCACAGTGGTTAGACTCATGGATGCAGAATCCACAGGGACGGAGTGCTGACTGCATTAGGAAAGTCTAGGAATAGAGTAAGAGTCATACAGGGAGCTTAGGGCTTTGCTTAGTTAAAAAAATTTTTTTTCTTGGTAGTACTGGGGGCCTTCACACTGAGTCCTATCTCCAGCCATTTTAAAATTTTTTGTTTTGAGGTTGGGTCTTGCTAAATCGTTAAATTGCCTAGGTGGGGCTCCAATGTGAGATCCTTCTGCCTCAGCCTTCCAGAGTGCTGGGTTTATAGGCATGCACCACCATGCCAAGTCATAGTAAGTACTTTATAAATCACTGAGTTTTTGGGCCAGGGATTTAGCTCAGTGGTTCCACTGCCTGCCCCGAGTTCGATCCCCAGTACAAAAAAAAATCATTGGGTTTTTTTAATAAATCATTGTTATCATCAAAGTAGGCAGTTGGACAGAGGAAGCCCAGTTGCATTTGCTTTTGCTTTTGTTTTGTTTTCTTCAGTGCTGGAGACTGAATCCCCACACATGCTAGGCAAGCTCTCTGAGCTATGGCCCCAGCCTTTGCATTTAACTGTTGTGGGTGAATCTATACTGAATCCTGACTGAATACTGTGCCCTTGCAGAATGAGAAAGCAGGAAAAGAACAACAAGGATGGGGTTTAGATCTCACTGCTGGCCTCCTGTAGAAATGTGGATGAGTAACAACCTCCAAGAGCCCAGCCTCACATTTGTAAAATGAATATTTATGGGGTGGTATGGTTTATATCTAGAAGGATCCCCAAAAGTCTGGTGTTCAGAAGTGGGGCTTTGGAAGGCGAATGGATGATGGAGCGCTACACCCATCAGGGGACAGATTCATTGATGAGTTCATGGTTGAATGCACTGTTTGGAGGCAGGTCTAGAGATGGGCAGAGCTCTGGGTGTACTTTTCAAGGAAACATCTTCCTCCTTGGCTACCCCCACTCCTGCTTTCTGGCCGCCATGATGTGGGCAGTTTTCCTCCACTCCTCTCTTCCGCCATGCTGTTTCCCCTTTGGAACCAGCCAGCCATGGACTGGACCCCTGAATTATGAGCTTATCAGACCTCTCCTCCTCTAGGTTGTATGTGTGTCCCAGCCCCAGGGGAGCGCACTGCTATACCAGGTGACTGTGAGGTTGCAATAAGCTGACACAGGTGAAGCTCTTTTTGCAGTGCCCAGTGTCCAGCCCGTACTTGACAAACGCAAGGGACAGCATCTGTGTCACTGCCCAAGCTTGGAGTCACAGTTACTAAGTCCTACTTTGACCACTTCTTTCTTTTTTCTTTTTTGTGTTTTTTTTTGAGACAGGGTCTTGCTGTGTAGTCCAGGCTGGTTTGAACTTACTATAGCCCAGGCTGGCCTCAAATTCATGGCAATCCTCCTGCCTCAGCCTCCCGAGTGCTGCCACATTAAAGTGTGTGCTGCCACGTGCAGTCTTTGACCACTTCTTGGCCATACGACCCTGCTCCAATTTTCCAGTCACTCCTGAGCTTTGGTTTCCCCCTTTGTAAAATGGAGATATCAGCACGAGGAGCTACCTCACAGGGCTGCGGCTGCTGCGTGGGATAATGTAAGGTTCAGAGCCTGGTCCTGATGAACAGGAGGTGCTGCCTAAATGGGGGAGTCTCCTACATTGCCTTCAGGAGCTCATCTAGCCCCGCAGCCAAGTTCCTGGGGGACCTAAGGGACCATCCCCAGAGAGGAAGGTGCCTTGACACAGGCTGGGGTCTGCAGAGGGGACCCCGAGCAAAGCCACAGAGGGTTGGCGGAAACTCACGCACTTGGGATTCCTGACACCAACTTGAGCGGTCGCAGCACCCGAACTGCTCGCAGCGTCCGCAGGTCAAACTCCGTCCCAACCGTTGCCAAGATGCTGGAAGAGAAGGGGTAGGATGGGGGCAGAAGGTGGATGTCAGGGTCATGCAGGACTGGGAGAGTCCCATGGCGCCCTTTCCTGGGTGGGTGACCACAGGCAGGTGACTCGACAGCTTTGGGCCATTGTCTGGTCACCTGTCAAGGGGTCTCTGCTGTTCCTGCCACGTGGGATAGAAAATGACTCCCAATGACTCAGAACAGATGTGTGATTGATGCCCTTCACTGTTGCAACAAGAAGGACACTTTCGTCCCTAGGATGAGTGACTGGGCTGACATCCAATGTGTGTCACAGTTAGGATGGATCAGGCCCTTGGGAGGGCTTGAGGCTCTTTTCTAACTGCAGGAAAGCAGACCAATAGCAACAATTAAACCACAGCTCTGTCATTCCGAGCTGGGTGACCCTGGCCAAGTCACGTCTCAGCTCCACACCTCACTTCCCCCTTTTGCACATGACAATATCCACAGCACTAACAGCCCAAAGGCATTTGAGGTTGTCACTGGGAACGTGGCTTGAGCATCCTGTGCCAGGCATATAAGCAGTGTGTCCACTACTCAGAGATAAGTGATAAAACAAACCACAGGTGTGATCCTGCTCCGAGGACCAGCTGGCCTGGAAGAGGACACAGACCCCAAGCTTTGGGTAGAAAGAGTCACTCTCATAAATGTAATGAGTAAGAATCATTCTCATAAATGCAGTGGTGGTGCACGCCTGTCATCCCAGCACTCAGGAAGCTGAGGCAGGAGGATCACCAAGTTCAAGGCCAGCCTGGGCTGCATAGCGAGACCCTGTCTCAAAACAAACAGACAAACAGACAGACAAGACAAAATGATGGCAAGAGGTGAGAGGTCTTCTGTGGAACCCTTCCTCTCCAGGAAGTCCAGGTCCAGAGCCTGGTCTGTCCAAGAGCTTCTGGGGGACCAAGGGCTCCCCCAACACCTAATCCCTGTCCATCTCAGAGGTGGGCAGTGCACAGGGAGCTGTGCAGGCAGAAAGCAATAGAAGGGGCTCCCATCAGCACATCCCCGAGTGCGCAGTAAAGCAGAGGGCCCCGTAGTTGAAGGCTCAGGGGACGGCAGAGCACCTGGGAGCCAGGGCCTCAAGACGCTGCAGTATCCGCCAGGGCCACAGGCTGACCAGTATCCGCACCTCTTAGCTCCAGGGTTTCTCCCCACTGAGGCTGGTGCAGGGAACAGCAATAGCAGGGGCGGCCCAGGCCTGAGACTCCTGAGGGGGGCGGATCAGCACCCCTGCCTCTCACCCCTCTGTCCGAAGCTCTCAAGTGTGAGGTTCTGCTGGGCTCCTGGGAGCCCGAGCGTAAGTACCCAGGGGTAACCTGCCCTGTAACTCCCCCATCTAGCTTGGCCCTTCCTCTCCTGCCCACAGCTCCTGGAATCGCCTGCCAAGGAATAGCTCGCAGCCTACTCTGTTCCAGGGGCTATTCTGGGTCACCCAAACTACGATGAGGGCCATTCCTGATTCTCCTGTCAAGATTACTCTAGCAGTGAGAAGGGCACAGCAGGTTGGACGGACCCACTTCCCCTACTGCCAAGTGTGCGTCTGAGCAGGCCTTGTGTGCTGGGTGCAGTAACACATGAGACCATCCTGCTCATGGAGAAACGTTGGCCAAGAACATGCACACGATAAACGAATCCAGTGCAAGTGGGATGCATTCTCAAGAGATAGTTGGGAAAAGAACTCCCTCCCTCTCTCTCCTCCTCCCTCCCTAGGGCTTTAGAACTGAGCTACATCCCCAGTCCCTCTTTTAAATTTTTTATTTGGGGACAGAGTCTTGCTGAGTTGCTAAGTTGCCCAAGTTGGACTTGAACTTGTGATCCTCCTGCCACAGTCTCCCAGAGTTCTGAAATCACAGGTGTTTGCCACCACACCCAACAAGACAGCTTTGAGGGGTGCATGGCAGGTCATGCTAATAGCCTGGGGTCCTAGGAGGCCCCCTTCAAGCTGAGATCTCACAGACAGGGGAACCTGATCAGCGAAGAAGAACCTCTTCATGCTCAGAGCGGTCGCAGCAGACAGCCTGCGGCAGGAGCTGCAGGCAAATGCAAGGAATTGGACAAGGCAGAGAGGGAGCCTGGGCAGTGAGGGATGACAGGAAGGGGGGCCATGCTAGCCAATGCTGTTCTTGTTGAGCACATGTGAGTTGTGCACACCAGTGCATTCATTTGGGCATATGTATTCCAGCAGGAAATGTGCTTGGTCATTCTTCCCTCATTTCCCTTCCCTTGTTCTTTCTTCTCTAACAGTCTCCTTTCTACTTTCCTGCTCTTGCTCCCTCTCTCCATGAGAATAAACATGCAGTACCTGTCTTTCTAAGTCTGGTTTATTTTACTCTTCTTCCACCCATTTCCCCACAAATGACATTCTTTCATTCTTCTTCAGGGCCGAGTAATATTCCATTTTGTGTATCTGTCATGTTTTCTTATCTGGGCATCTATTCATGAGCATTTGGCTGCTTCTATGACTTATCTGTAGTGAATTACTGTTTCACATTTGACCAGTTTCCCTCTCCTCCACCCACTCTCTGATTATCAAGTAGCTGTTGCTCCACAAATCATCCCATACAGCAAGGTCCTTTTCCCTGGTCTCACTTTCAGCTTTCCTGGCAAGTAAAAGCTGTTGGCCAATGTGTGCACCACCCACCATACACTGTTGACCATTGATGTGCTTCATAAACATTAACTGACATCAATAATGCACAGGACCCTATCCAGGTCCCTGGAATCCCTGTGTGGGGAAGACTGACAGGAGCCCCAGTGAGCAGCCAGATGTCGGAGGGATGGGGAGGAGCCCCCTGGTGACATGCAGCAGAGCCAGGGGACACAGCGCCATTTGTATGAACAAAGGCTTCTACTCTTCCCACCCTGCGTTCAGAACAGGCGGGCCAAGGAGGAGTCCAGGGAGAGCTGCACATGGGATTTTAACTTTTCAAGTAGCTACTTTATTTTCTTAATATATAACTTTATTATCATTCACTAAACACACACATATACAAAAATTAAAATTATTCAAAGAAAAACAATGCAAGGGAAAAACTATAATAATATTCAAATATAATAGAACGCAACCAAAGCAAAACTGAAAAGTACTTAAACATTTTTCCATATAATTAAAAAAAATCTCAAGCATTAACAAGACATCAGAAGATGTGATTTGTTTTAGAAAGATTTTCAAAACTAATATTGAACAAACAGTGGTTTGGAAAAAAATTCTAATTAGCTAGTAGACTTCACATAGGCCAAAGTTTTGAAATTTAAATTTCAATATAGTCATGACATGTGATGGAAATATAATCTGAGAAATACGTTATTAGGCAATGAAAATCTGTGTGTATCGCAAAGTACCACACAGAGTGCTAACTTCTAAGCGCAAACTGAGAAGGAATACGTCAATCATCTGTGATGGCCCCTTGACATTATCCAAATACTCAGTTAAACTCGGGATACATGGGGCTACCACTGGCATAGCAGCACACTGTTGTACAGTAAACTCTTTTATGTAAGTAGGATTATGCTCTAAAGGATGAAAAGCACAGCCTGTTATGATAAGTACCTAAATCAGTAACACTCATTTATCACACTATCGAGTACTGTGTACTGTACATAGTTGTATGTGCTTCTTCTGGAAACACACCCTTCTCTCTTTTGATGTCAGTGACTCTTCCTTCCCAATCCACTGATGAGCTCCAGCCTAGTCTCTATCTACATCTCTTCCTATAGTTTTAAACACAATCTGTATACGGATTTTTTCCAGATTGCAACCTGTAACTTGATCTCTCCCCTTCCCCTCCTGCCACCCCTTCCCCTTTGAACCTTTTCTTCCCATTTCAAATTATCAATTATTCATTTTAATCATTTTAATCCTTAATTACACTTTCAGTTTCTCACACTAGAAAAACTATTGGTATTTACACATGTGTGTCCTATTTATTTCACTTAAGAGGATGGCCTCGATATGCATCCATTTAGCTATAAATGTCTCTAGTTTCTCGTTCTTTATGGCTGACTAGTACTCCATTTTATAAATAACCCACATCTTCTTTATCCAGTTTCCAGTTGATGGGCACTTGGGCTGTTTCCAAGCTTTAGCTATTACAAACTGTGCCGCTATGAACATGGGTGCACATATATCACTGTGGTATGATTCTTTTAATTCTTTGGGGAAGATACCCAGCAGGGAGATAGCTGGGTCAAATGGAACCTCTAAGCCTAGTTCTCTGAGGTATCTCCATACTGATTTCCACAGTGGTTGCACCAGACTACACTCCCACCAGCAGTGGAGAAGGGTTCCTTTCTCTCCACACCCCCACCAGCATTTGTTATTGGTTGACTTCTTGATAGCAGCCATTCTTTCTGGGGTGAGGTGGAATCTCAGTGTTGTTTTCATCTGCATCTCTCGAATAACCAATGATGCTGAACATTTTTTCATATATTTATTTGCTGCTTTTACTTCTTTTTCTGAGAAATGTCTGTTCATTCCAGATGCCCATTTTTTGAATTGGGTCTTTGAATTTGGTGGTTCTGATTTTTTCAGTTCTTTATATATTCTAGATAGTATCAAGTAGCTACTTTAAAAAAAGTAAAAAGAGGGCTGGGGATTTGGCTCAGTGGTTCCACTGCCTGCCTTGCAAGTGCAAGGTCCTGAGTTCAATCCCCAGTACCAAAATAAATAAATAAATAAATAAATAAAAAGAGATGAAATGAGTATTAGTGATACTGCTTACTGAACCCAGTCTGTCCAAAGTACAGCGGCCCCTTGCTACCCACAGGGAGCTGGCTCCATAACCCTCGAGGGTGCCTACCCCTTACACAGATGGCAAAACATATGCACATCACACACGCAGCCCCTCATACATGCCAGCTCCAGAGACACCAAAGGCCAGGAGTGCTGCGTGACCATCCACTATACTGTGTTACATGTTCAGCACAGAAGCAATGCTTTCTCTGAATGTCTTTGGTTGCCACTGCTTTCTCCCTGTGGAATGGAGAGCCTGCTGTGCTGTACTCTCAGCAAGCCACCAACACAGACTCACAAGACATTTTACAAACGTGCATCCATGCCCACTATGCGTCTCCATGCAAACCTGAAAGAGAATGTGTGCCCACCGGTGACCATGTCAGCGCAAGTCCAGAGAGATGGGTGTTTGAGTAGAGTCTGGAAGAAAGCAAGAGACGGGCCACATGGAAAAGTAGGCAGGGCACAGGCAGTGCAAAGGTCCTGTTGCTGGACAGAGCCTGGGGCACTTGAGGTACTTGATGAAGTTGGGGTGAGCAGAGTTGGGGGGTGGAGGAGAAGAGGGCGGGAGGTGATGGAGCAGCTGGTCCCCAGTGCTATGGATCACCTGAGTAAGGTGGGAGCCCCAGGGGTTCTGAGTAGGGGAGTGACCTGATCAGCCCTACATGAAAATTCAGTCCCTCTGCAGGCTGACTGGGGAGGAGGGGAGCAGCCATGAGCATGGTAGGGGGAGGTCACATGGGATGTGACAGTGAGGACCCCAGGCAGAGGTGTTGAGGCAGGAGGAGGAGGAAGTGGACAGAGGTTTGGACAGAAGCACCGCTGAGCTGAAATCCGGGTATGGTGAGAAATTCTCAGAGCTTGCTCTGCACCTTTGAGTGACCTTTGCCTTGACCCAAGCAGGCCTGATGCATGTCCAGCCCAGGCTGCTGGCACCCAAGACCTGTGACCTCCTGTCCCCTCTCGTGAGGACAGAAGGGTCAAGAAGGCTTCTCAGCTGGCCAAGGGCGAAGTGGGGACAGAACTGGAAAGGAGCGGAGGAGCTGAGTGCTGTGTGGACAGTGGGAGTCATGTCAGGTCTCAGAGCAGAGGAAGGCTGTGATCAGGGTTGGCGTTGAGAAGGCAGCCTGACAGCTGAAAGGACAGATTGGTAGTGATGAAGCACAAGTTAGGAGGCAGCCACAAGCCCAGGCCAGTGTAATGAGCGCTGCAACTAGGACAGAGGTGGTGGGAGTACAAAGGAGGCCCCGGTTTATATATAGATGCATCGACTGCTGTGCACCGGGGAGCTTGCCTGGGCGCCCCACACCCCTGCAGTGCCACCTGCGCCACTCCAGTCCCATTTTACAGAGAAGGCAACTAAAGGCCGGAGAAGTTACCAATGCATGGAGGTTGGTACCACTGAGTCAGAACTCAAACCTGGGACCACAGGACTGCAGAATCCCAGGTCTTTGTTGCAACACACTCATGGCCTCATAGATGAGGCGGGGGAGAAAGGTTCCTGTTTGCCTGGTGCTAAAGGAGCCGCTGAGCAAAGTCCTTTCATTCAGCAAAGATTAAGTGAGCAACTGTTAGGTGTCTAGTGCTCAGGGAGGGCTTAAGGATGTCCCAGCTCTCTGAGAGGCTGAGGCAGGAGGATTGCAAGTTTGAGCCCAACCTGGGCAATAGTGATTTAGGGAGAGCCTGTCTCAAAATAAAAAATAAAAAAAGGGCTGGGGATGGAGCTCATTGTGAAGGTCCTGGGTTCAACTCGCAGTACTGAAAAAACAACAAAACAAACAAAAAAAACCCCTAAGACAATGGGAAATATAACATATACAATGTCACAAGGTAGGGTGTGCTATGGAGAACAAGATGGCGGCCTCCAGGGTTGAAAGATGGAGTGGCCACCAATAGAGATGGGGATGATGGAGGAGAGCAGGTTTGGAGGATCACTAAGGGTTAAGTCGTGGATACGTCCAGTTTGAGATGCTGATTTTCTATCTCTCCCTAGTTGAGACTTCCCAGTGCTTCCATGAGGCTCAGAATGAAATCCAGACTCTATGAGGACCACAGATCTTGTATGATTTCATCCTTGCCAAGCAGCTCACCCCACTGCACCCCCAATTTTGTCTTTCTTTTGCCATCAGGGATGGTTCCTTCCCACACTGGAAGTGCTGTGCTGACCTCAACCCTGCAAATGCTCGGTCTCTCCTTGGCCTCAGTGGGTTCTTCAGAGCCTCAGGCCAAAGCTCAAATTTCATCTTCTCAGAGAAGGCTTTCAGGCTCCCTGAGCTAAGAGGCACTGCCTGGCCGTTCTCTGGAAATATAGTGTGTATGAAGTTGTGCTTATCTTTTATTCCCTCAAGAATGTCAGCTCCATGAAGGAGCTGTGTGTGTCTGTGTGTACCAGTGGCACCTTTGATGCCTACCAGGTACTCAATAAATATTTGGTGAGTGAATTCCAGAGTGGAGGAGGTCATGGTAGACCAGATATCCCCAAGTGGGGGAATATGAACACTTCAAGAGCCAAGTAGAAGAAGAAAATGGATGAAACACACAAACAAGAGAGAGAGATAGAGAGAGAGAGAGAGAGGGAGAGAGAGAGAAAGGGGGGGGAGAGAGAGAGTGAGCGAGAGATATCAAGTTCAAAAGCATTTTGAGAAAAGACAACTCACTGATCTCTCAGGCAGCCCAGAGAGGAGAAGATGGGAAGGACAGAGAGGATCCCTTCCATATGCCATCTGGTCCCTAGGCGGTCTTGCTGTGAACAATGCCTGCCAGAAAACCAGTGGGGAGGAACTGAAAGTGTGAGTCTGGGAATGAGAAGGGAAGATTTTCAGGGTGGGAGAACATTAGCTATATTTGTATGTCAAGGGATACAAGTCAGAGCCACGCTCCCAATATGGTAACCACTGGCCACACATAACTTTTAAATATACATTTAAGTGAATTTAAATCAAATGAAAATTCAGTTGTACCAGTTGCATTTCAAGTGCCCCATAGCCCTATGGGGACAGTGTATACATAGAACACTTCCATTGCAGCAGAAAGTTCCATGGGACAGTGCTGACCTAGTGTGGAGACTGCAGGGCAAGGATTTTCTCTTTGTTGGCTGGGAGTCAAGATAGTAATAAATATTTGTAATTACCATGTGCTTCATAGATGGGAGCGTGTACAAAGGTCCTGGGGTTGGTGAGAGCTCACGGTCAGCAGTGAGAGGGAGAGACAGAAGATGGAAGAGTGAGGAGGATATCACAACATGGTTGGGAAGCCTGGGAGGTGACGGGGACTCCTGTAGCTACCTACCCTCAGGTTGGATGAACTTCATGCCCCTTAGAGATTCTGGTCAATATTCCTGAGATGCGAACCCAGGAACAAACTGTTTCCTATGCAGTCTGTATCTTGTGACTCCTAGCATGTGAAATCCCTCTTCAAGTTTATTCTTCTACAACTGTCACTGTGGGTCTGTGGTTTGAATACACATACCCTCCAAGATTCCTGATGAAACCCAGACCCTAATGCAATACTATAAAGAGGTGGGGCTCTAGGAAGTGACACAGTCCTGAAGGCAGAGCCCTCATAGATAAGATCAATTTGGCCCAAGGTAGCAGGGGGTGCCCTACTGCCTTCCTCAGGCCACACCAGGAGGCACCAAGCAGGGCGCCATCTTGGAAGCAAAGAGCAGCCTTCGCTGGACCCCAACATGGCTGCCTTGAATCCTGGACTGTTCAGGGAAAGAATGTTATGTTTTATATCTGTATATCCCCCGAAAGCTTCACGTGCTCACGGGTGGGGGTTTTGAATGGTGACTGGAGTATGGGGCGGGGCATCTGAATGTGCTGCTAGGAGGCGGGGTCTGGTTGGAAGTGGTGGTCCCTGGCAGCATGATCGGGAAGGGTGGATCTCCCTCCCTAGCTCCTCTTCTCCCTCCTGCTTCCCTGCCACCATGAGCTGAGCAGCTTTCCTCTTCCAGAACCTTCCATCAGGCCTCTGACCATGCAAGGACTGAAACTACTCAAATGTGAGCTAAAATAAAGCTCTCCTCTAAGTTGCAGGTGTTGGGTATTTTGTCCCAGAGAGAAAAGTGACTAAGACACCATCCCCAGCCCTGAAACAAACAAAACAACAACAGATTAAACACCAAACCCAAACTAAACACAGACAGACACACTTATATGCACACGTGCGCTCACATAGAGCTATCACTGCATTCATTTTCATCTTCCTGATCACAGAGGACTTGAGTGCCACACCACAGGCTGACTGTTTTATTGTCTTCATGTCCCTAATGTGCCTGGCCACATTTTGGGGCTGATTTCCTACCGAGGTTGCCGTGGTCTTGCGAATGTGTAAATCTCCTTGGCTGGGGTTGTTCTGTGTCAGCCCACAGCACATGCAGGAAGGTCCTGTTTGCTGTCTGGGCCCCAGCATGAAGCCACTGAGAACATGGGCCTGTGGGGCACTTGAAGTGTGGCCACCATGAGTGAAAAGCTGAGCTTGAAGTTTTATCTATTTATTTATTTTTTGGTACTGGGGATTGAACTCAGAGCCTCCTGCAGGGCAGGCAACAGCTCTTCCACTGAGCTACACTCCTTTCTTTCTTCTTTTTTTAATGGTTTCTAATGCTTTTAAAAATTAGTATATGTTTGCAATACATAAAGATTACAGTTATACGGGGCTGGGGATTTAGCTCAGTGGTTTCGCCGCCTGCTGCGCAAGCGCAAGGACCTGAGTTCGATCCCTGGTACCAAAAAAAAAAAAAAGATTACAGTCATCTTCGGGAATGAGTGCATATTCATACCACAGCTCCATCATTTTACTTCTCCTTCCCCTCTGTGCCCTCCCATTTTCCTCATCCCCAGATTTCCTTCCTGTCTCCACAAAATCTACTTCCCTATTTCCTACAATTATTCTTTTATTTTGCTCTTTCAATTATTCACATGTTGGGATTCTCGTAGAAGAGAAACCATGTGATATTTAACCATCTATGTCTGATTTATTTAACTTAGTATTATGGCCTTAAGTTCACAGCCCTTTGTTGAACTTAAAAACTTTCCATTTTTAAATGTGACATGCACTAAGAAAGGGCAAGAGTTAAGCTTTCACAGGCTGAATCCCTTTGTGCCATCACTATCCCGTTTTCTGTCATCTGCAAGCCCTCCCTCCTTCCAATTACTGCTGCCCCTAAAGGCAATGACTGATTTATGCTCTGTTCCCACAGACTGATTAGATATGCCTGTTCTCCAATTTTCTGGAAAAAGCATCTGGCCCCTTTTTTGGTGGTATGCAACCTGGGACCTTGTGCAGGTTAGGCATGTGTTACATTCTCAGCACTTCTTATCTTGGAGACCAGATCTTAGTTGTCCAATCTGGCCTCAAACTTATGATTCTCCTGCCTCAGCCTCCTGGGTAGTTACGATTATAAACCGTTACCACTGTACCCGGCTTAGGTTTTATTTACTTTTAATTCCTTTAAATCTAAAATACCTGCATGGCATAAAGGATGACATAACAAGCAGCAGTTAAGTATTAACCCTGGTTTCTTTTCTCTACCATTCTCTTCACTGCTTACATCTTTCATTGTCACTTATGCCAATCGCTGTTCTGAATGATTTATAAATATTATGTCACTAAGAACCTGCAACACCCTCATAGGTAGCCACTACTTTCTTTCTCCGTTTAATTGATGAAAAAACGGGCCCTGAGAGGCCCAAAGACACACAGGCAACGGCACAACCAGGACTGGGATCCATGCTGTTTGGTTCCTGAACCACCCCTGGTGTGTTTTGCCTGGACAGACATCTTAGTTGTCACCGATAAAGGATTTTCTACATTGGAGTCTGTGCCTCTGAAGTTCTGCTTTGGGAGTCCTCGCCCCGCCTGGCTGCTCAGTGACTCCTCTGCATATTTTCCCTTTGAGTAAAGTTATTACTACTTCCACAAGGGCCTCCTAAGCCCCTCGACCTTCCACTTAGAGCAATTCCTCCTTTTATTTGCCTTTTAAGTAAAGGATTGAACAAAAGGACACGTTTCTATTTTGGGTGGCTCCCGAAGCCCTCTTAAAGTGCAGTGTTTTCTTAAATAAGAAGGATCAAGAACAGAGGCCCAGGTCCCAGAAGGTGGGAGAAGCGCGTGAATGTAGAAAAGACTGGAGAAGGGCAATCGCTCCCGGGACACCAGGAAGGAGACCCAGGAGGCGAGCGGGGAGGGTGTCAGCGACCAGCGGGTCAAGGGCATCCCTGTGTGACCTTGTCCATGACCAGGCTGAAGGGGATGGCAGGAAAGCAACCTCTCTTTGAGGCCAGAGGAAGGCCTGCAGGAAGACAGTGGTGTAACTTGGGGCAGGTGGGGACTGGCATCTTCCAATAGAGGAGAGATCGGAGTATCAAGAGAGACTGAAAACCCCACTGAGATGTTGCATGGAGCACAGCTCTGGAGGAACTGGACTATTACATTTGCAGCCAAATTCCAACACATTTAGGGGGAGCTTAAAGTATCTGGCGGCTCCTGTCCCAGAGACCTGCCAAATATGTGAGGAGGTAGAAATGCCATGCATCATACAGGTGGATCGAATCCATATACCGTATCCCACAAATATATACAAATATCACATGCCCGTTAAAAATGAAGACTGGGCTGGAGTGTAGCTCAGTGGCAGAGCCCTTATGGGTCATGGACAAGGTCCTGGTTTCCATCCCCAACAGCATAATACATTAATACAAACGAAAATGATCAAAATATAAGAAAATAAAGGAAAAGCTGACTAACACTCTGCTGGTGGGAGTTGAAGCTGGTCCAGGCCCTTGAGGGAAGTGTTAGGCAGTTTCTGCCAAGGCTAAATAGATTCCTTACTTTGGACACATGCACCTGACTTCTAGGAATTTCTCCTAGAGAAGCATGACCAGGGTCACCCAAAGAAAGTTGCGACACGTGCACAGCAGCCTTCTCTGTGGTTGCCCCAAATGTCTGGTGTTGGTGAATGGATGCACAGGCCATGCAGTACAAAGCAATGGGGATGAGTGGTCTACAACTATGACAATGACACAGCTGACCTCACACACACCACCAGTGGACGGGAGCTGTCTGACTCCATGTGCAAAAACACACGAACCTCATGCATGGCTGTTTGATGACAGGAAGGTATCACTGCGAATGCAAGGGCATGAGGGGATTTGGGGAAGCCAAGGATATTTTGTTTCTTATTCTGGGCCCTCATTACACAAAAGCGTTCAGTTTTTGAAAATTACTCAAGGTGTACCTGTGAGATGCGTGAGCTTTTCTATATGCATGCTATATTCCAATATAAAGGTTTTTTAAAAAAAATTAAAAAGCAGCTAACAATTATATATTGCAGGCAGTGGGCCAAGCCACATCCACTGTTTTATTCAGTCTCTATCATGACCTGTGGAGTGGGTACAAACATTCCCCTGCTTTCTAGATCACAGAGGTTGAGTCCCTGCCCCAGCTCACACAGCTAGTATGCAACACAGATGGGTTTTGAGCCAATGTTTCACTCCCCACCAAGTACACTCATGCCTCGGTATCCAAAGGGGGTTGCTTCCAGGATGTCCCTCAGACACCAAACCCACTGACACTCAAGACCCTTATAGAAATGGTGTAGTGTTTTCACAGACTCTATGCACCTCCTCCTGGAGACTTTATTTTCCAGCTGCAGTTGATTGAATCCAGGATGCTGACCGTGTGGATGCAGCAGCTAACTCTACCCTGCAGTGCTTTCCAGACATGGAAAAGCAAAGGGACACAGATTCTCTGAGACAGAGGATTAAAAAGGAGATAATGATCCCAAGGAAACTTAAAGGGAGACAGTCCACAAACATGCTCTCCAATTTCTTAAGAAAAAGTTGGCAAGGTCCCGAGGAACCCGGTGAAGATTTGAAGCACATGTAGGGTGAATTTAATAGAGCACTGACTACAGATGTAGAAAATAATGTTGAAAGTCAGATGACCTAGCTAAGGACACAATGCAGGGAAGAAAGCAGTTCGATCTATGGGTTCTCCCTCACTATTTTGGCCTCAACAATCATTTCCCAACATGGTGACAACTAACTTACACAGTCTCATTCTTCTAAAACCTTATGCATGCCTGCTATGGTTTTGATATGTCCCATCTCCCAAAGGTTCCTGTGTTCAAAGGCTGATTCCTGGGGGTGGGATATGGCGGAGTAGTGGGACTTTTAGTAGTGGGGGGGTACCAGGGATCGAACTTGGGACCTTCTGCTTGAGAGGCAGGTGGCAGAACCACTGACCTAAATCCCCGGCCCTAGTAGTGGGACTTTTAAGAGGAGGGGTCTGGTGGGAGGTCTTGAGGTCAGTTGGGGTATCACCACCGGAAGGGATTAAAGTACTTTTCCTGGGACCCTGGTGAACTCTTTTAAGATGGTTGATGTAAAAGAACAAAAGTAACCCCTCCCTGCTCTCTGTCTTCCTGTCTCCCCATATGATCTCTCCTTCTCCATATGTGCTAAGCATAACGTGACCTGCCATGTCACACAGCCATGGGGACCCTCACCAGAGACTAAATGATGCTGGTCCCATGCCCTTGAAATTCCCAAACTGAGCTAAATAAACCTCTTTTCTTTATAAAGTAACCAGCCTCAGGTATTTTGCTATAGCAACAGAAAATAGACTGCTCCATGTGCTGTGGAGTTCTGTAATTATAGAGTGGATTACAAAATTAAGGGCTTACAGTTGGTCACAGTTAAACTACACTGGTTATTCACCACAGGAATTCCACTATGCCCTGAAAGGTGGATCTTTGTGGATGACATCCCCCAGAATGCTTTGCTCTGACTGGGATTGGTTAAGCAGGTGATAGAACTATATCTCCCAGACTGCTTTGCTCTGGTGGGATTTGGCTAAGGCTAGGTGATGGAACTCCACTTCCCATAATGTTTTGCTCACATTCCTGTTTAGGATTGACTAAGGGATGATGCTGGGAGAAAATGGAGAGAAGGAAAGAGGCTGGTGTATGACTTCCCTGTTTCCTCCCTGGTCTGATCATAGTTCCTTCTGTATGTATGGCTCTCCCTCTAAGGGTTTCCTGGAAAATAGGGGCAGGCGGCAGAACCACTGAGCTAAATCCCCTGCCCAATATGAAGGCAGAGATGTCAAGATTTGCATTCCATTTAGGTCACTGTGTTAGTTACTTTTTTTTTTTTTTTGGTACCGGGGATTGAACTCAGGACCTTGTGCTTGCAAGGCAGGCACTGGAACCACTGAGCTAAATCCCCGGCCTTCCTGGAAAGTAGGGTAAGTGAAGGGTTTGCTCTAGGGACCTCAACATCCCTTATCTATTTCCTTCACCTGCCCCCAACTCTTTAAGGAGTCTTTTCATAACATGTGCTTCATTTAAACCATCTATGGGAAGATGAATACTTTTTCCTGTGGGGACCCTGATTAGTACAGGTGGGAGGAATGGATGATTCATAAAGCCTGCCTGTTTGAGGGTTCTTAAGTCCCTCCCAGTTTTTGAGATCAAAGTCTTTGGAGAAGCAGGATTTGATTCTAGGTTTCCTCACCTTAAGGAACAGGGATCCTCTGCTGCTATTACCTTATTGTAAATCAAGAGCAATTCCTGAGAGCAGGAAGCCCAAAGGAACAGAGGACGTGGGTGGAAGAAGTTAGGAGCAGCTCTTAAGACTGTCCTAAGGCAGGGATTGTAAGGAGGTGACTCAGATCAAGATGTGGAGCTGGATTCTCAGTGAGGACCCACGTAGAAACTGGGATGTCTGTCCTTCCTGAAAGCTCGGCTAGGCTATGTTCCCCAACTTTGCACTAAGCCACGGCTTCATGACTGTTCTAGCCAATGGAAGGTAGGTAGAAGTCATGTGGACTACTTCCAGGTCAGGCCAGAAACATTTTCTGGGTGCTTTCCTCATATTCTTTCCTCTGCTATGTCTTGATATTTAGGAGCATGGAGAGCTTGGACTGGAGAAGCCACAATGCTGAAGCAGCAATCAGTGCTGAGAGGAGAGCTTTTCTAGAAGATTCCTTTAGAAAACATAACTTAAATATAGAATGGAGTATTATTCAGGCATAGAAGAGAATGAAATTCTATCATTTGCAGCAGCATGGATGGGACTTGAGGTCACTGTAAGTGAAATAAGCCAGAAAGAAAGACAGATTATGTGTTCTCACTCCTCCATGGGAACTAAAAACGATGATTTCATAGAAAAATAGAATAGAATAGTGACGAGTAATGTCCTCCAGTAGTGGGAGGGACAGGGCAGAGGAACACAGGATGACCGGATAACGGGGACCAAAGTCCAATTAGGTAGGAGTAAGTCCTAGTGTTCTACAGTACATGGGGTGACTATAATTTACAATAACATGTATTTTATTAGGAACTAGGAGTTGTAAACTTCCCAACACAAAAGAAATAATCAATGTTGAAATGGGTGGATATGCTGATCACCTGGATTTCATCATTATAGATTATGTACATGCAGCAACTATCGCACTGTGGCCCATAAAATATGCTGGATTGTAATGTTTCAGTCAAAAAATACCCCTTTTGTATCTTTTATGTGCAAGAATTAAACTTCTAGGGCTGGCATGTAGCTCAGTGGTACACTGCTTGCCTAGCTTGCATGAAGCCCTGGGTTCCGTCCCCACAATCACACACACACATGCTAAATTTCCATTGTGTATGCACCATTATTCATGTTGGGGGTTCTTTGTTATAGCAGGAAGCATATTTTATACACTTAAAAAGAAGTATAGCTGGGCCGGGGGTTTAGCTCA
This sequence comes from Heterocephalus glaber, assembly GCF_000247695.1. The sequence goes on from NW_004624901.1 coordinate 843,721, forward strand.
GTGATTTCGCCGCCTGTTGTGCAAGCTCAAGGACCCAAGTTCAATCCCCAGTACCAAAACAAAAAAAAGAAGTATAGATTATTTAATAGTAACTAATAGTAAAGAATACACAGAAAAAATGGAAGCAAAGTCTTTGTAAATAGGGAGGGGTGGAAGGGTTGAAGGGAGGGCAGGGGAAGGGGAAAAAAATAAGAACCAAGATACATCATGTAAATGTACAACTTCCCAATGACGAATGTCATCATATTGTACACCTAAAATGTACCAATAAACTTAATGAAGAAAGAAAGAAAGAATACACTCTAGTGGCTGAAATGTTAGCCCCCTAGGGCCACCTATTCGTCTCTGATTCCCTGATGGACTCCAGTGTCTAGAATAGAACCCAGGACCCAGTACAGCTCAGCAAGAATTTGTTCAGTGAGGCGTCAGCTTCAGTCTTTTTTTCAGCTGAATGAAAGGCAGAGAAACGTAGTAGATGCAAGCTCTGGCTTCTGGGCGAGAAGGGCTTGGGTTTATAATCTGCCTGCCTGAACAAGCTGGGTGAACTGCCAAGCCTCAGTTTCCTCATGGAGAGGATGGAGAATTACATAAAAAGTCTCTCTTCTGGGGGATGGGGAGAGGATTCAACGTGATCATTCAAGGAAAGTGCTGAGCATGCCGCAGCCTGATGCGTAGTAAGCGCTCAGGAAGTAGCCTGGTCATTATGAGCCGTGTTTTTCTCATTCTCTGGGCAAGCAGAATGCATAGAAGCTGCCCTGCATTGGGCTCTGACAAATTTCAGGCCCCAAGGGAAGAAGGCCAGGTTTGAATCTGGGATCACAGCCAAAGACCAGCTCAGGAAACGATACTGCATTCCCATGATCCTTCTGCTGTCCCAGGGGGCTCAGGACTCTATTTCTTGTCCTGACCTCATACTAACTCTGCAAAAATGCTGCTCAGGACTCGGACTGGCTTGATCTGGTTCAGAGAGTCCTCTGGGGACCCAGAATTTGGAGGACTCGGTGGCAGCCTCAGAGCTCACAGAGGGGACAAAGCATGGTTTAATCCAGGGCACCCAGTTTTTTCAGGTATTATTTTATAACCAGCCTCGGGTTCTGCGTGATTGGACAGATGCCTTAGGACTCATCAGGCTTCCCCTCCATTAATTAAAATGTGAATCACAGCTGAGTCACTAAAGAAAGAAAATGGTCAATGAGCAACTTTTACTTCCTCTCTCCTGCGTTGCTTGGAGAGATGAATCAGCAGAAGTCCAGATCCTAAAATGAGATGAGAGAGAGGAGAGGGAGAGGGGGAGAGGTGCAGCTTGGGTGGCAGAAGCCATGTGAACTTTAGCCACTTCATTCCTTGTCTTAGCAAAAAACAGTACCCAAGTTCTTGTCCTAAGGTCTCTCAGTCCAAACCTCTGATGAGCACAAACATTTTACATTTTTAAGTACACAGGCAACCAGAGTTGTATCCAAATTCCAAAAATCTCCTTTCTTGCTTATTTCAAGTAACAGTTGGCTCCTTACCATGCTGAGAACAACCTCAAATCTCTACCCTTCTCTTTCTGCTTTCTTTCCCCTTACAAAACCCAAGCTCCCACTTTGAGAATTCACAGACCATAGTTGCGTTTTCTAAGATCACGAAGGAGTGGGGTCCATAGTGCCTCTTGTCACTGGGAATGGAGGATGGGAGAAAGAGAAGATTCCAGAAGATCAGGACAATCATGTAGCCTTCTGACTCCTACTACTACTGACCCCTATGCCTTGCGAGAGCTAGCCAATCTTTTCATGCTTCTGTTTCCTTTTCTCTAAAATAGAGTTAGATGGGCATGGTGGTACTTGCCTGTAATTCTAGTACTCAGGAGGCTGAGGCATGAGTTTGAGACTAGCCTGGGCTACCCAGTGAGCTCAAGGCCAGCCTGAACTACATAGTGAGACCCTGTCTCGATAAATAAAATAAAATAAAATAAAATAGGGAGAGTGAAAAATTTACTCACAATGTTGCAAAGAAAATAAGTAAGCACCTACCAGAAGTTAGCAATGATAATATTTGTTAGAAAAAAATAATCTAGGGTTGGGTGTAGTTCAGTGGAAGAGGACTTGCCTAGCATGTGTGAGGCCTTGGGTTCCATCCCCAGTACCACACACACACACACACACACGCACACACACACACACACACACAGGAAAGCATGCATGCATGCACACACACACAAGCATACACACACACCACACACACAAAATTCAAGACTTCTCACCTCACCCCTAGGGTGACCCCAGAGAAGCTGACCACACTGGTTGGGCAGGCAGCCGTCTCTGAGTTTTGGGGCATCACAGAGGTGGCAGACAGACTTGAACAGGCATTTGAGTATGTATGTGTGTATGTGTGTGTGTGTACAGGGTGTGCATGGATGCACAATGTGCGCAACTCCCCCACTAAACCCACTGATAGCATTGAACACCGTCCACTTCACATTTGACTTCTGCTGTGTGGATTTCCAAATGGATTATATTAATTTTCAAATTCTCAGGGGCTTTGGCCAATAACTCCTGTCATGACTCTGCTTTTCAAACAATTCTTTTTTTCTTCCCTTTTTTCTTAGCATAAGTTGCAGTGAAGCAATACATACACTCACTGTGGGATACTGGTGAATATATGTATCGCACCTGGATCCTTTTTACTTCCCCTTCCTCCTTTTCCCTCCCATCTCCTCCTATCCCTGGATCACCTTCCGTCTCCACAAAACCTATCTCCCTGTTTCCTACCACCTGTCTTTAATTTTGCTCTTTATTAATAGTTTGGCTTTCTCATATAAGAGAAACTATGCGATATTTAACCTTCCATGACTGACTTATTTCACTTAACATTGTGGTTTCGAGGTGCATCCAATTTATTTTCTCTGTTCTTTTTCTTTCTTTGCATCCCTCCCCAGCACTGGGAATGGAACCCAGGGCCTCACATGTGCTAGGCGAGTGCTCTACCACTGATATGCATCCCAGCCCTTTTTATGTTTTGAGACAGGATCTTGCTAAGGTGTGCAGGCTCACCTCAAACTTGTGATCCTCCTGCCTCAGCCTCCTGAGTGGCTAGGATTACAAATGTGTGCCATTTTGCCTGGCTTCCAAACCATTCTATTGTGAAGATCTTGGAATGTCCTTGTCTTTTTCCATGTGTAGCTCGATGAACCGTGTCTAGCACTCACTGTTGGACCCGGGACCCTGTTGTCAATATCTTAGGATTTCAGCCCCTACCACTGTCTTGCTCATTGACTAGGAAATTCTGCACTTCTTGAAAGGTTGGTAATTTCGAAGTCAAGTTTGACTTGAACTTGCACATTCCTGTCGGAAAATATTGAATATTCTAGTATAGTAGCTTTAAACCAGATGTTTGGAGAAGTGTGGAGACCCCGCTGACTGTCAGGACTACGGGGCCATCAAGCAGGTGGAGCCAAGGCTACTGCTTAATATCTTCTGCTGCCGGCATCACAGACAAAGACCCAGCCCCAAATGTCCACAGTGCTGTGCCTGAGAAACTGATCAAGAACCCAGATAAAAGGGTGTGGCCCCACAGGGCCGCCAGCAGCCGGGGAGGGGGGGGCATTTTTTTTCTAAGTGGTGAGGTCCTTGGTGACTAAAAAGCAGATTATGTCAACTTTTGGGTCTCTGGACCTCTAGTTCACCACAATGAATTCATACAAAGCATGAGGCTCTTCAGCCAGATTTCCTGGATTTGAATCCCAACTCTGCCGCTTCTTGGCTGGCTGTGTGACTAGGACCAAGAACTTTACTCTGGCTTCTCATTTTTTCGCCTGTAAATGTGGCCAATAAAGGTGCCCACCACGTGGGGCTGTTGCATTAGGTGGGTTAATCATACTTGCAAGGCAAGGACTAGTTCCAGGAACTGCCCCACCCCAGCACAGATACCCAAATCTGAGGCTGTTCACTCTCCATAGAAAATGGCACAGTATTTGCGTGTAATGTGCGCACATCCTCCTGGAGGCTTTAAAACACCTCTAGGTGACTTATAATACCTCATGTATGTACATGCTATGGAAATAGCTGTTACACTCTATTATTTAGGGAATAAGCACATGGAAAAAGTCTGTCCATGTTCACTACACATGCAATTTTGTTTTCCTGAATATTTTTGATCCACGGTTGGTTGAATTTTCAGGTGCAGAACCCATGAAGCCAAAGGCTAAATGCACAGAGAACACTGCCTGGTGTATAGTTAGAGGGTAGCTGCACTACAGGCTGAATCCCTCAGCTTGCTGCTTTTCCCTCATGCTCCCTACCCTCCAGCACACCACTGCTTATCCCCACCTGCTGATTAGAAGGGTTATAAGGTCTCCCTGTTATCCAGGAAAGTCACCAACATAGAGTAAATATTCATTTTTTATTTTGAGACAGGGTCTCACTAAGCTGCTAGGTTGTCCAGGCTGGCCTCAAACTTGTGATCTTCCTGCCTCCGCCTCCTGGGTAGCTGGGATGACAACAGTGCACTATGGCACCTGGCTCCTTGCACACATCATTTAAAGGGACATGTTCTGAGCAAAGTGTTGATGATGGTTTCATCACTGTGGGACATCCTAGAGAGTATGTGCTGAAGCCTAGATGTTGTGGGGCAACCACAGATGTGGTAAACAGAGCTGTACGAGGCTTCTGCTGGAATAGTAAATTGCACAGGAAATGTGTTTTTTGTTTTTGTTGGGTTTTTTGGGTACCGGGGATCGAACTTGGGATCTTGTGCTTGCGAGGCAGGTGCTGAAACCACTCAGCTAAACTCCCAGCCCAAAGTTTGGCCTAATTTATTTATTTATTTTTTTTGTACCGGAGATCGAACTCGGGTCCTTCCGCTTGTGTTTTTAATTAACAGGAGAACACTCTAAAATAATAATGAAAAAGTATAGTATGGAGCTTAAACATCTTCCACAAGGACCACATGTTAAAGACTCGGTGGGTTCCCAGTTTGATGCTAATGGGTGAGCCTTAAGGGGTGGGGCCTACTGGGAGGAAGTGTGGTTGATGGGGTGTGGCTTCGAGGGGACCACGTGACTCTGCTCTCCTCTCTTTGCTTCCCAGAAGCCCCGAGGTTAGTGGTTTGGCTCCACCACACACTCTCCCCATGATCCGTGGTTTGCCATAGGTCCAAAGGTGACTGAAATCTCTATGGCTGAGAGCCCAAAATAAACCTGTTCTCTTTTCAAGTTGATTGTCTCTCAACTTGAAAAGAGAACAGGTCTCAGATATTATGTCATAGTGATGAAAGCCAATAACAGAAATAATAAGGACATAAACTAGCAACATTGTCAGTGGTTCTCATTATCAAGTATTATGTGCTGCACATAACTGTAGGAGCTAGGGATATCTTCAGCCTGCAAGGCAGGCATGGCTCCAGTATTTTCCAGAAACGAGCTAACTCATCAGCAGGGATGGGTCATAATGCTACATGTGGGACACATGTGGATTGTTATGAGAATGAGCAAAACCGGAGGACAGGGAGGAAGGACTTTTAATAATGGTGATGGTGATGAGGTGAGCTTTAGTCAAGTGATACATTAGTTAGCTTTCCTGTTGAGGGGACAAAATACTCGACACCTACAACTTAAAGGAGGAGAAATTTGACTGATGGTTCAGGGGATTCATTCCGTGGTCAGCTGGCTCCAAGGCAGAAACATCGTGGAGGACAGGCCTAGTGGAGAACAGATGCTCACCTCACAGTAGCTGAGAGAGACAGAACGGGGTGGGGGAAGAATCTGGGGACAAGAATGCACCCTTGTAGGTTACACCACAGTAAACATCTTCAACCAGCCCCACCTCCTAACAGCACGGTCAACCCTGAGCTCATCTAGGATGACCATAGCACCCAATGATCCAGTCACTTTCCACACACATGAGACTCTGGGGACCTTCTAGATCTAAACCATAACAATATGTTAAGTTATCAACCATCTCTCATATTTATTGAACACTTCAAGGCACCAGACCATGCTCCTAGAGCCTTATGAGGATCATTTCTATTAATTCTCTCCAAAATGCTTTAAAATTGGAAAACTGTGATCCATGGAACAGATGAAACAAAGGAGCCCCAGAGAGTCTGACAAACTGGCCCCAAATCATACAGTGTGCAGGAATGGGAGCTGGTTTGCTCTCGGAGGGTTGGTTAACACAGCACCCCAGCAACTTCACCATTAGGATGACCCTCAGTGTATATCACAGTACACACAGCCTCTGGAGGCTGGCTATGCTGGCTCCATTTTGCAAATGAGAAACTGAGGCACAGAAACTGCTGGCCCAGTTGGGAGGTGCTGCAGTTGGGATCCATCCATGCTGCCTTCCTGCCTCTCCACCCGCACCAGCACCCATGGGTCCCCAGAAATGCCCACATGGACTCTCCTTCCTTCCACAAGCCAGCTTTGTACAGCAGGGGAGGGGGCCCAAAACTGTGGGCAGCTACAATTCAGGGTGTGGGCGGGACAAGAGGCTGGTGACCTCGGTGTGGAGACATCTAGCTTGGTGAGCGCCCTCTGTACTGAACAGGCCCCTTGATTCTATCCAGGACAGTAGGTAGGTGGACAGGAGAGCCCTTTATATGCACCTGATCATAAGCCCCCAGGCCTCAGCCAGAGGGATCCTGCTAAATGAAAAGCTGATCACAACCTCTGTCTGGATAGATCTATCCATGGTTCCTTTGTTCCTTCAGTAGAGTCTAAACTACAGCTTGGTCTCTGCTGACTTTGGGGAGATTCTTTTCTTGCTACTTTCCTCTCCAATACATGTACACATGCACATACTCATGTACATACCCACAGCACAGACACATGTGTGCACACACAGTGCACACTGCCATGCACACGCAAACACACACAGGCACGTGCACGCGTGAGCACACAGCAGCCATCACTCTGTCCCACACAAATCCTGCATCCAGATGGTCTAGTGTGGAATTCCAGGTGTCCTCTAACTTTGCTGTGCCTCAAATCCTCATCAGGAAAATGACTTCTTGCCCATGTGAGAATCCAGGGGAGCCTGGCATATGAGCTGGTGCAGAATGGCTGTCTTGTTTGTTTTTGTGGGAGATAATATGCGTGGATGGCACATAATTCAGAGAAAGACCTGAAGTGCTTGGCCTGGAGACTGTGTGCTCTCCATGCTAATTCCAGGTCTTTCAGGGACCCCTGGTGGAGGCAAATGCAACTATTGGGTTTTATGGGACCTTCTAGAAAGGTCAGCTGCCTGTGCCAGCAGATGGTAGCCCTTTTTTGACACTTGGGTTTTGCACCTGATGGTTTATCTTGGATACAGAGACTACTATTTTCCAATTTGTACAATGGGAACAGGACAATCATGCACAGTGGCACATGCCTATGGCCATGCATAGTGGCACATGCACAGTGGTACCTGCACTTTGGGAGGCTGAGGCAGGAAGACCACAAGTTTGAGCTCAGCCTGGGCAACTTGGTGACTCAACAAGACACTATTACAAAATAAATAAAAGAGCTGGGGATGGAGCTCAGTGCTAAAGCAACCCTGGGTTCCATCCCAGTACCACAAAAGAGGGGGACGTGACAGAATCCATTTTACAGTCTTGTTATAAGGATTAAATGAGTTAATATTCATTTTAGAATAGTGTTTAAAATGGTATAAATGCTAGCTCTGAGATTTATTTTTCCAGTACTGGGGATTAAACCTAGGGCTGCTCTCCCATGGAGTTCACCCCCAGCTCTTTTTATTTTTTATTTTGAGACAGTCTTGCTAAATCACTGAAATGCCCTCGCTGGCCTCAAATTCACAATATTCCTGCCTCAGCTTCCTGGGTAGTTAGGATTATACCTATGTCCCTCTGTACCTAGGCCCTCCTCTTTTAACACCTTCAAACATCCAAAGAGACAGACACCGTAGTTTATTTAACGGTCTCCATGCTGGCCACTGCAATTATTTCTAGCCCTTTGCTTCAAACAATGTTTAATAAATATAGTTGGATAAGCAAAATAACCAATGAATGAAGAAAGGAATGTAGAAATGTTGAGCAGGATCAGGAACTCAGGTAAGTTTTAGAGATTCAAAGTTCTTCAAAGATACTTTTTTAGGGGCTAAACTCCAGGCTTTTCTGATTTCCTCCCATGTGGTCCTAGGCTGTAACTTCAACATTACCAGGGGGACGAGATGACACCATCATGTGGGGGTGTGACATCATTTCCCGATGGAGAACCAGTCTACCCAGTGGGAGCCTGGAGCAGGTGCAGGTGGAACTGTGCCTGCCCTAAGCAAGTTAATACTGTTCCCATCAGCTTGTGGATTTTGAGGATATTGCTGGTCCCCAAAGGGAAGATGTTGGTCCAACAAGTATCACCTGAGTTCAGGGAGGGAGGCATGGGCAGAAGATGAGTCTTCATGGCACCCTTGAGGGGTCCAAAGGATGCCTGGCCATCCTTTGATGGGTGAGGAATGAGGTAGAAGGCAGGGAGGAGGACAGAGATGGGCTGTGAGCTTTTACGAAAATGTATTTTTGTAACACCATGTTGAAAATAGATATTCCAACTTCATGCTGACTGTACCATCTCTGTGATGTGTCCCTGCTAGTTGGGGCTTTTCCATTCAGCACATCTCCATGGCAACGGGCCACCTCTCATTCACGCCATCTCCAGGGTTACCTTGCTTGGCTCATTCATGGCTGTTGCCATGGAGACTGGCTCCATTGATAGAATCTTGACTCCTCTGGAACTTTGCTTTCCTGAATGATAGAGCATTGGTCATGGGGTGGGAATGGGATTATGGTGAGAAATGGGAGTGAAGAGAGTTCTTGGGTGAGCTGAGCTCTAAAGACTTAAAATTCAGCTAGAGGAAGATGAGGTGGTTGAGGGGCACATGGCCAAGCAACAGACATCATTCTTGATTTTATTTTTCAGTACAGGGGATTAAACCAGGACCTTCACTTTGAGCTCCATCCCCATCCTTTTTAATTTTATTTCAACAGCGTCTCACTAAGTCACCAAGTTGCCCAGGCTGGGCTTGAACTTGAGATCTTTGTGCCTCAGCCTCCCATAGTGCTGGGATGACAGGTGTTTGCCACTATGCATGACCTCATGCTTGATTTTGATTGACATTGGCGGTGGCTGGTCCAATGATTGACATTGGGGGTGGCTGGTCCTTCAACAATTGTATGTGCGTGCGCACGCACATATGCATGTTGTCTTCTAAAGGACTGAAAACAAAAACAGAGCAGGTGTTTGTCCCTGTCCCTGTTGGTGTCTAAATCCTCAGCAAGCACCTTCTCTCTTCTTTCTCTCTGTGACTTGCCTGTGCCCCTATTTAAGATGAAACTTTCTACCCTGTCATGGTTCCCATGTGCTCCCCAGAGGTTCACCTGTTAGAAACTTAATCCCCAAATCTGTCACTGGTGGTACTTGGAGGACAGGTCTTGGGAAGTAACCAAGATTAGATGACACCATGAAGCTGAGGCCCCTATGGTGACATAAGTGGCTTTATGAGAAGGGAGAGAGAGAGACTCAGGCTGGTGGTCATCATGGCTGTCCTCTGCTGCATTATAATGTAGCAAGGAAGCCTCACCAATGCTGGTGCCATCTTGAATTTCCCAGTCTCCAAAACCAAGGTCTTGATAAACCTCCATTCTTTATAAATCATGTGGTCTCAGGTATTTGGTATAGCAACAGAAGACAGTCTAGGGCACTTTTATACACAGAATGCCATTCCCTCTTGTCCACTGAGACATCCCTCCTGGTCACCCTATCCTCTTTCTTGGGCATTGGCAATGGCTTATTCCTATGAGCATGAAATCTGCTGTTAGCAATCTGACCTTTAAAAAGCAAAATAAACTTCAGAACTCCACTCACCAGTTAACTAACACCCTATCTTTCTCCTTCTACCCCCTCAGCAGAATTCTTGAAAGAGCTGTCGGAAATCTTCTCAGGATCCTTTAGTCTCCCCACCTCTTCCTCTAAGCTGCTCCGGCTGGACTGAGCAAGTCCCTCACACTGCTGAACCTAGTGGTCAGTACCCCCCAACTTGAGTTGACTACTGAGCTGCTGGACACCAAATCACTGCCTGATACTTCTATCCCCTTCAAACATTTCCTGCAGGGTCTCCAGGACCTCAGTCCCCTGGTTTCTTTTCTCCAATCTTTTTTTCTTTGGTACTGGGGATTGAACTCAGGTCCTTGTGCTTGTGGCCCTTCCCAATCTTTTTAATAAGGCTTAGTCCTGGGTGCTTTTTATTGCTTTTTTTTTTGGTACCGGGGATCAAACTTGGGTCCTTGCGCTTGCGCAGCAGGCAGCAAAACCACTGAGCTAAATCCCTGGCCCCTGGGTGCTTTTTAAAGTATCCATTCCCTTCTCCAGTTTCATGGCTTTAAGTAACTTCTGCAGACTGATGACAGCTGTGTCTGTATCTGCAGCTCTGCCTTCTCTTCTCTGAACTTTGGATGCTGAGGACTCAGTGACACATGAGGAGTCAAGTCCAGCTGAGCTCCTTTTTCGCACCCCCTTGTGGACCCCTTCCTCACCTCTGTCCACAGCAAACCCATCCTGCATTTCCCAGCTCCAACCATGAGCTCTTTCCTGAGCCCTCTCTTTTTCTCAAAGCCAACTCAGTTTGTCTGGAACTCGGGTCATCTCTGCACTGAAGCTGAATGCTCCTCCCCACCTGCTCTGTTGCACACACCGGATTCACGCCACACGCTGGCCCAGGCCATGGCGGTCACCCTGCCTGCTGCACACCCTGCAATCTACCCTGATACAAAGCAGGCAGAAGAATCCTCTCACTGTCTCAGCAAGATCTTCCCTGATCAGCACACCTAAACGTCAACCTTATGGCTCCTTCCTCTTCTTTATAGCTCTCATCATGATTTTAGTACTATATATTTTTCTTATTAAGTTCATCATCCATGAGCCATTCCCCCTCCACCAACCAGACTGTCAGCTTCATGAATTCTGGAAAGTCATCCATTCCTGGTACCTACAGAAATTGCCTAGCACATAGTGAATGCTCAGTAAATGTTTGTTGAATGACTGAATGAATGGAGGAGGAGGAGGAGGAGGAGGAGGAAAGACTGAGTTGAGAAAGGGCTAATGTGGCGATAACAAAGAGTTTGTCTTTGGTCCTAAAGGTAAGTGAGTTCAAGCTGGGTTCCTCAGAGGGTGTGCTGGGGAAATCACTTTATGGGCAAAAGGGACCAGGGTATTTATGAGCAGGTGGAACTTTCTGGAAAGTCACTGTCTGCTGTCCACACCGAGATCAAGTAGCATTTGGGAGTTAGTTACCAGTAACACAGTAGTGTCAGTTTCTTAGGCTTGACAGGTTTCCTGCCATAAGATATTAACAACCAGGGACACCGAAAGTGTATGGAAACTCTCTACCCTACTTTTGCAAACCTTTTGGGAAGCCTAAATTCTAAAATAAATGCTGAAGAATAAGGTTGGTTTGGTAGAAAGGGTTCAACTGATCTAAAAGGGTTTGAAGGTCACTTTTGTAGCACACGCACTGTCTCTCTCTCTCTGGGGACTGAACCCAAGGCCTTTGCATTGAGCTACATCCCCAGCCTGCTTCCTCTCTCTCTCTCTCTCTCTCTCTCTCTCTCTCTCTCTGAGACATGGTCCTGCTAAGTTGTCCAAATTGCTGGGCTCCAACTTTCGGGCCTCCTGCCTCAGCCTCCCAGAGTGCTAGGATGACAGACTACCATGCCTGGCTAGTTTAATTCATTTATGTTAACACATGTTGTAGGTGCATTGGGTGTTTTTCTTGGTATAAAGTATGCAGATATAAATAGACAGGGTGATGTGGCCCTTTTCCTTTCAAAACACCAGTAAATGTTACCCCAACACTGCTCTACATAGTGTGTCTCCTAGTTTTCAAAAGAACTTTGAGGAAGGTACAATTGTACATACTGAATCCAAAAATCCGAAATCCAAAGAGCTCAGAGATCTGAAACACTTCTGGTCCCAAATATTTCAGATAAGGGATATGAAGCTGGTACCATCACTGATCTCTAGTTACAGATGAGCCTGGAGAGTGTCATCTGTCCAGAGATGCACAGCCAAGAAATGGCAGAGCTGAGATTCGAACCTGGGCAGGCAGTGAGAGCTTCACACTTCTGTTCTGTGTAGGAACTACTTGCTCTGGGTACACAGTGAAGGGAACAGACAGCTCTTAACCAAAGAAGCCAGAAGGGGGTGCCGAGCATTGGCAGAGGTGTGGGCGGAGTGCATGGGGTTCCAGCAGAGAGCCCAGGGATGGGTAAGGAATGAGCAGGAGGAGGCAGCACGGATGGGCAGGAAGAACAGGGAAGGCCTGTGTGTCACACTCAGGACTTGGAAGGGTTCCTGAGTTTATGTTCTTAGAACTCAGAGATGCCCAGGCTGGGCTGCAATTTGCAATCCTCCTGTCTCAACCTCCCAGAGTGCTGGGATGACAGGTGTGCATCACTATGCCCTGCTTCTCTTATTTATAAACAACCTCATCTTTGGTATTTCATCACAGCGGCACACAGCGGCCCAGATAATGGAAGGTCCGGTCTTCCTCCGAGACTCAGGGAGTGCTGGTGTGTGCGGCATGGAAGGGGGTGGGAGGGTGAATATGAAGAAGTGTGTAGGAAAGGGAGCTGGACACAGCCTGGAGCTCCCATCTCTGCCCACTCTACATGCTTAACAACACACCAGCCTTTATCAGCCGTGGAGAAGGTGGGCAACCCCTTTGCATCCGGGCTGGACCAACTCGACCCTGGTTCATGATGCTCCAACCTGGGCAATCACCACATGTGGTTTGGACAGGGCCCTGGGACTCTGAGGCCAGTCTCCTGCCTCAGGAAGGAAAAGGACCAGCAGGCTCGAGAGAGCTGTCCAAGGTCCCAGTGAGGGAACAATGGATTGGGGATCAGAAGACAAACCCCTCACCAGCCTGACCCTCATCTTTCTAACACATTGTTCTGGTTCCTAATGGATTCAGGCAGTGTCCTTGATGAGCTTCCTATGATAGTAAAAGTCAAGGAGTGGTGTATACACATAATGGAATATTATTCAGCACTGAAAAGGAAGGCGATTCTGACACAGGCTACATGGATGTAGCTCTGAGTATTATGCTAAATAAAATAATCCAGTAATGAAAGGGCAAATGCTGTAGGATTCCACTCATAGGTGAGCCCCAGAGTAGCCACATCGATAGAGACAGAAAGTAGAATCATGGGTGCCTGGGGCTAGCAAGAAGGGAAACTGGGAGTTAATGTTTACTAGGGACAGAATTTCAGTTTGGGAAGATGAGAAAGCTCTGCAGATAGGTGGTGATGGTGGTAGCACATCCACGTGAATGCATGTAATGCCACCGAGCTACACATCTGAAAGTGGTCAAAGCCAGTCCATGGTGCACACCTATAATTCCAATCCTCTTGGAGGCTGAGGCAGGAGGATTCCAAGTTTAAGTCCACAGTCTTTCAAAATAAAATATAAAAAAGGTCTAGAAGTGTGGCTTAGTGCAAAGGCCCTGGGTTCAATCCCCAGTACCAACACAGACAGACACACACACACACACAGCTGCAAATTCTATGTGGTGTATATTTTACCACAATCAAAACAAAAGCAAAATATAATCTACACAAGTGGACATCACAGTGACCAAACTGCACAGCACAGCTGCAGGAATGGATCCAACGGTAGCTTCGGCAGCCCCCTCCCTCTACACGCAGAGTCTTTCAGGAGAGATTGTCACTCCCCCCAGGGGCAGCCTGATGTTCCAGGAGGTGGCAGCCACTTGTCCAGGTCAGAAAGTAACTGCTGAGCACACTGGGGCCCTGGCATACAGCCAGCTGCCAATCTGTCCTCTCATACCCGCAGGCGGTGGAGCAGTGCCACTAACTCTGCAGCCCTGCTCGCCACGCGTACTCTGTGCCATCCTGGGCGGTTTCCACTCCGCTGGGCAGGGGACGGGGAGAGACGGCTGCCATGCGGGTTTCTGTGTGCCTGGCCTCTGTGGTGACAGCAGGAGGGAGTCGCTGAGGGCTGGCTTCCCAGAGGACAGCACAGCCATCCACTGGGACAGCTTCTCCTTCCAGGCAGCCCTGCACGGGAGGCCTGGCTTTTGCGGGGGGGGGGGGGCGGTGGCACTAGCAAGTCTTCACCAAAACCCCAGCATCTGAAGGTGCAGACAGTGCCCCTCCCACGGTCAGCCCTGTCAGCCCCTTTCTTGCTCCTCATTTATTTTGGCTTTGATGTTTGTTGCTGCTTTTGAGGCAAGGTCTTGCTAAGTTGCCCAGGTTAGCCTTGAACTTGTGACTTTCCTGCCTCAGTATTCCAGTGTGCTGTGATTACAGGCATGGATCACCACATCCAGTTTCTTCTTCTTAATTATAGAATTAAGATCCAAATCATAGGATCACTAAGCTACATCCCTAGCCCTTTTGAAAAAAGTTTTATTGTGAGTCAAGGTCTCACTAAATTGCCCAGAGTAGGCTTAAACTTGCCATCTTCTTGCCTCAGCTTCCTGAGTAACTGGGATTACAGGTGTATACCACTATGCCTGCAGCAGCCTCTTTTCTTAAGTGAGGCCATTAATGGCGTGGGCACTGTCTCCCCAAAATGTATGTCCACCAGGAACCTCAGATGCAATGTTGCTTAGAAGCAGGGTCACAGCAGATGTAATCAGTTAAAGATCTATAGAGGAAATCATCCTGGCTTTAAGACGAGCCCCAAATCCAATGCCTCTGGCCTCTATGTCTACCAACAGATGAATGGATAAAGAAAATGCGGTGTTTATACATAATGGAGTACTACTCTGCCATAAGGAAGGGTAAACTGAGTCATCTGTAGGAGAATGGATTTACCCTGAGACCATGTTAAGTGAACTAAATCAGGCACACAAGTTCAAATATCACATTGTTTCTGTTATATGAGAAACCCAAAGCATACATAAAGAAGAAAATAAAAGGTAGGTGACATAAAACAGGAAAGTCTACTTTGTGGAGATGGAAAGTGGTCGGGGGACGGGGGAGATGAAGGGCAGGGAGGAGAAGGGGAAGTAAAAGGGATCGAGATGTGACATGTATCTGTACCAACTTCCCAAGATGAGTGTAATTATTACGGATTGCAAAAATATACTAATAAAAATAAATTTTAAAAAAAGATGAGGAGAAGACACAGAGAGGTATGGAAAAAGAGGGTTGTGCAGATGGTGGCAGAGCCTGGAGCTCCACCCCAAGCAGAGGTACCATGGGAGCCTTGAAGCTAGAAGAATCGAGGAAAATCTCAGGGAGCTGGTGCCACTGACATCATCAGCTTAGACTTAAACTTTTTGTTGATTTAAGTGTTTTGCTATAATAGCAACTCTGAGAAACCAATGTAGGCAGAGAAAGATGAGGTTGGGTCCTCAAGCCCTACTTCTACCACTCAATTAATTCTGAAAAAACCTGCATCAGATGGGTCCTGTTTGAAAATTTCATTCAATAAATATAGGAGCAACTGCTGGATGTCCACCCAACTCCACCAGTGCCATCTTCTACAGGAGTGGAACTTCAGCCACATCCTCAATTTCCTCGAAAAGCTGCATTTCCCAGCATTCCCAGAAGCTGGGCATGGTCACATGACCAAGGACGGAGTGGAAGGAACAAGAGCCAAAGCTGAGTCTGAGACTTAAGAGACTGGGGATGCCCTCTCCATCCTATCTTCCCTCTTCCTAACATGAGCAGCTCTGATTGTGCCAATGATGCTAAACACCCTCAGCGGTGGTAGAGCAAGAAGAGGGTAAGAACCTGAATCTCTGAGTGCATTTTTGGAAGTGAGATTCCCTGCCAAAGTCTTTGTTGTTTTAAGCCACTCTTCTTTGAGGGTCTCTTAGGGTAGCAGTGTACTTTGATCACATAATTTATAATTTAAATTGATTATGAACCTAGGTGTTTCCAGGCACAGGAGATATGACAATGGACTGGAAAGGTAGGGTCCTGCATCTAAGGAGTTTAGTCTAGTTGGAGAAAAGCAGATGATGAAAACCTCAGTTATAACACAGAGGGACGGGAAATCTGACTGGAAGGGCACTGCCATGGTTTGCATGCTGGCACCCCCCAAGTCCATGGTGAAATCTAATCACTGATGTGATGAGGTTGCAGGGTGGGTGTTTAGGGGGGGATTAGGACATAAAGAAAGACCCTGATGCATGGGATTAGTGTTCTGGAGAAGACCCCAGAGAGTTGCCCTCATCTCCCCTGCCCTAAGAGGGCAGCAAGAAGACAGCTTCCAGAGTGAGTGCAGCTTGGGGGCAAAGCACATGCCTAGCATGGATGGGGTCCTTCCCCAGCACCACACACACACACACACACACACACACACACACACACACCATCTATGAACCAGGGAGTTGTCCTTCCTTCACCAGACACCAAATCTGCCAGTGCCTTGATTTTTTTTGGACTTCCCAGAATGGTGAGCAATGAATTTCCACTCTTTATAAGTCAATTTATGGTAGTTTTTGATAGTCACCTGAAGGGACTAAAACAACAGGTTCTCTTAGAGCAAATGGAACTTGGAGGATTTTTTTATTTTTTGGTACCGGGAATTGAACTCGGGTCCTTGCGCTTACGCAGCGGCGGTGAAACCTCCGAGCTAAATCCCCGGCCACTTGGAGGAGTTTTGAAAGAAGTAATGCCTATTCTGAGAACTGAAGGAAAGGGAGGACGAGAAGAAGTATTTCAAGAAGGAAGAATACAGCCAGGGATGGTGGCACACATCTGCAATCCCAGCCCTCTGAGAGGTGAGGCAGGAGGATTGCAAATTCCAGCCCAGCCTTGGCAACTTAGCAAGACCTTGTCTCAAAATAAAATTTTTTTTAAAAGGTTGGGGCTGTAGCTCAGTGCCCCAGTACCATAAAAAGAAAAACATAAGAAGGAAGGGGAGGGTAGTGGAGAAAGAGGAAAATTATTCTGAGAGTGCCCAGTGGGAGGAAGTATGGGATGCTTAAACAGTACCATGTGGCTACAGCAGAAAGATGACACAGCTGACACAGGCAATGGTCAGCGATCTCAAAGACCCTGTGAAGGCCCTTCCAGCCAGACTTCTGATCCTGCTGTCTTGTAATCAAAGCTGAATCATCTGCTTTTCTCCTACTAGACTCTAAACTCCTTGGAAATGGAGCCCTACCTTTCTTGTCCATTGTCACATCTCCAGTGCATGGAAATTCCTAGGCACATGCTTGTGAAGAGCAATGGGTCACCCTGGAAGGACTTTACAAGAGAAATCACTTGGTAAGATTTATGCGCACTCTTGTGCAGCAAAGAGTTAATTCAGTGGGTCCTGCAAATTCCAAAGAACAGACAAGCCCTGCCTAGGCCATGGAGGGGAGCTGTCCTTCAGGATATCTGCCTGACATGGACACATCTGCACACCTATGCCAGGGAGCTTCTGCTGAGACCCAGGCCGATGGTGACTTAAAGTTTGTGGTCACCTAGGACCCTGGACCATGGAGCTCTGCAGATGCTGGAGCCTGAGTGGTTAAAGTCAGTCCTGTGGACATCCCATGCCTATGTGACTGAACTCCAACAAAAACGCTGGATGCCCAGGCTCAGGGGTGCTTCCTGGTTGGCATGTTGTCACACACTGTTCAAAACACTCCTCTGGGAGAGAACAGCTTGATGCTCACGCCTGGCCTCTGTCCTGCTATGTAGCTTTTGGTTTAAGATTTTAATCTGTATCCTTTCAGCACAAGAAACCAAATCCATGTTTCACAGGTCTTCTGGATCCTATGATCCCCTTTTAGAAAACCTTCAAATCTGACAATGGTCTTAGAGAACCCTGACCACATGATCTTACAACCTTAAATCTTCTCAAGAAAGCATATTCTCTTTCTCTCTCTCTCTCTCTCTCTGACACACACACACACACACACACACACACACACACACACACACACACACTCAGTAGTTCTGCCTGCACAGGACTTTAGGGAGTTGAGCATTGGATAAAACTGCTCTGTCTCAAGAAGTACCTCCGCGTCTCAAAGGCAAGGCAGAATAGAGATCGAAGACAACAATTACACATGGAGGTCTTTAATGGAAGAACCTGTGATCCAGGCTTAGTGGTTCAATCCTACCTGAACATCTGGACAGGAATAAGGACAAGTCACAGCACAGAAATCAGAGATCAAATTGATGATGCCAGAAGACAGGAGAGCTATGTCTCTCGGAGGAAGGAAGTGAGACAGAGCTGCCAATGTGGAGGCCCCAGGTTGAGTCCCAGAGAGAATCTCTTAGAAATGACACCAGGGGCACTGCAGCATTTCTGGTGGCCAGGGCTACTCCAAGAAGTCAATGAGGCTCCTTGCCAAAGTTAGGTATGATCTGAAACACCATCCAAGGAAATCTGCAGTGCACCCTCTGCCTGCTGCTTTGTGCAGCCCCTTACCCTGCCTTCTGGGAGCACCTCTCAGCCACTTCACTGCAGTCCTCACTTTCACACTGTCTTCACTGAACAACCAAAAGACAAAGCCAAGCACTGTACTGGATGCGCTGCTGTTTCCTACAAAGCACATAATAGATCCCTCTTTCGGGGCCAGGGGTTTAGCTCAGTGGTTTTGCCACCTGCTGCACAGGCATAAAGACCCAAGTTCTATCTCCAGTACCAAAAAAAAAAAAAAGCTGCTAGATCCCTCTTTCAGGCTGGACAATCAGACTGCGATCCTTTTGCTCAAAACAATAGCAATTTCTGCACAAAATCTGAGGACTGTCTTATGTAAACATGAAAAGCCTGGCGATTTAATAGGCAATTAAATAGGCAATTATCTGCCCCAAATAAATAAGCGCAGTCAGGAGCCTCTAGGAGGCAACTGGAACATCAAAAGCACTTTGCCCTGAGGGCATCTGCTTAACCCAGAAAACAGCTATTTTGATTTTTATGGCCTCTTGGGGAGCCAGGGTGGGAGACAAAATCCAGAGCTTACCTATCACAGAGTCTAAAAGGAGATTCCTCAAATTCAGATGGGACTGCAACAGGCTACAGCTTTAAGGTAAAAATGTGGAGTAAATTTATCTCCATCGTCCTACCCCCAGAGGTTTGGCAGAAAGTCTCTTTGGCACTAAGCAGAAAAAGAGGAAGTTAAAACCTCTGAGAAATTATCTCAGCAGAGGAGGGTGACTTAAATTCTCAAAAAAACCCCAAAAACAAACAAACAAAAAATTTTTTTAAAAAAATTCTCAAAATATGGGTGGTGTAAAAGTTGAAAGTGGACCTAGAAGGGAGAGTCTGAGGTACCTGTAAGAAGTAAACATGTATCAGGCCGGGGATTTAGCTCAGTGGTTCTGCCGCCTGCCTCGCAAGCGCAAGGACCCGAGTTCAATCCCCGGTACCAAAAAAAAAAAAAAAAAAGAAAAGAAAAGAAGTAAACATATATCATCCATGGAGGATGTAACTTTCTCTTTGGCCACCAAGAATTCCTTCTGGCAGCATGCTTGGAAAATGACTGTCACACAACCGAGAATAATAAAACACCGAACAAAACAAGGTATCATAACAAGGAACCAGTGGAAAGGAGATGGTGAAATAGAGCCATGATGACTTTAGATATTCACCTTGTAAACAGTGACTGTAAAATAATTGCTTGCACATAATGTTTAAACAATGAAATGTATGCTTGAAAGTATCTAGAGAGCAGTTCTCAACCGGGGTGATGCAGCCCCCACAATACCCCTGAGGAGATATTTGGCAATGTTTAGAGCCATTTTCGGTTGCCATAATGGGAAAGGGTTTCTATTCGCATTAAATGAGCACATGCCAGGGATGATGTTAAATATCCTATAACACCCAGGATGGTGTCTTACGACCGAGGATTAATTATCTAGCCCAAAATCTCAATATTGCCACAAATGAAAAATCCCACTGCAAGAAATAAAATTATTACCAAAGAGGAAGCTGGATTGAAAAGGATCAGACAGAACTTGAAAAATTTAATAACTGGAATTGAAAACTTCATGAGCAGTAGATTAGACACAGCTAGAGAGGAAGCTTGTAAACTGGCAAGACACAAATACTATTATTCTCCTCATTTGACAGATGAGTAAACTGAGGCACATAGAGAGTCAGCATCTTGCTAGTTGGGAAATAAATCACAGATCACCATCCACCTATCCAGAGCCTTGTAGTACTAACCAAACTGCCTTTCTTCTGAAGCCCAAGGGAATAATTTTCTCTCTGCACCAGTCTTTAAATTTCTTTCCCACTTGCTATTTTCTTTGGCAAAATATTTTGGAGAAAATAGAATTTGTCTAAAATGCCTGACAGAAGAAAGACACAATGCATTGCATTAGCATGCAGGCAACAATGCCTAGGGAGAAAGCACAAGGCAATTTCCATCTCTGAAACATTTACCTTCCATTAACTAATTATGTCCCACAGTTCCCAGTGGTGAAGGGGCTTAGGGGTGTTTATCTCTACACAGAAGCAGAGAAATGGAAGAAATGCATCTGACAAAACCTCCTCCCAAGAGCCACCGGAGGCTGTGCACAGGGCCCAAGACTACCCCAAATGTGCAACCCCAGAGCCCTCGGCCGCAGCAAGTTACTTAAGCCCTGTCTCCCTCTCCCACAAATGGGGTCGTGGACAGCCAGCTCCACAAGACTGGCCAAGATTCACAGAGGTGCATATTTAGGGCATACCCATCACAGCTGCTCAGCATGACTAGCAGTGACTTCTACCCTAGGGGCAGGAAGCATGCCTGCCTGTCATCCTAGCACTCTCAGAGGCTGAGGCAGGAAGATCACAAGTTCCAGCCCAATCTGGGCAACCTAGACCTTATCTCAAAATAAAAAAGGCTATTTTTTTTTGTACCAGGGATCGAACTCAGGACCTTGCACTTGTAAGGCAGGTGCTGGAACCACTGAGCTAAATCCCCGGCCCCAAAGGACTATTTTTTAAAAGCCTGGCGATGTAGCTCAGTGGGAAGGCACTGGGCTCAATGGCCATTGAGCCCAGGGGGTGGAGGTGGTACACATACTCTGAGATCAGCTCCCAGTCCCACTGCTCACTAGCTGTGTGACCCTAGGCAAGTTACTAAGCTTCTCTGTGCACTTGTTTCCTCATGGGTAAACACGGCGATAATTGTTCTTCCTCTACTGGTTCCCTGTGAATGTGAAGGGCTTAGTATCTGTAACACGCTGAGATGGGGTCTGCCTTGTGGAAAGTGTTCCCCATCACGGATTAAGCAGATTTGTTAGGCTCAGGACAGCAGCACAGCTGTAAGGACCGTCCCCAGGGCAGGTGCTGGTTCGTCTTATCGACCATTGTATCCTCAGGGCTGGGCACACAGTAGGAATCCATGAGCAATGGGGTTTTTTGTTCCTAATTTTATCTGGTTACTATTTTTAAATCATTACAGAACTGGACATACCTATGGAGTACAATGTGATGTTCTGACATGTATGTAACATGTAATGATCGCATCAGAACTACCAGCATACAAGCACGCACACATGCACACACACGCACTTGCATGCGGCCTCTCTTCTCACAGTCTCTTCAGCCCCTAAAATTAGCTCCATCTCCGTTCCCCATCCTCAGCATGCCTGCCCTGGTTTCTCTTGGCTCCTCGCCACTGTGATCCATGTCTCAGGTGCCACACGCTGCCTCCCAGGGCCACTGCTGTTCCTTCACCACAAGGGGCGCCGTGAGGTCCCAGCAGGCGTGGGGCGGGAGGCCAGGCTTTCACACCTTTCCTCGGTGTCAGAAACACTCGGACCCAGAGCCACTGCCCCCGCCACGAGCTCACCCTGCTTCTAGTTTCACAGTATCCGAGAAAAACTTCAGCAGAGGCCGCCAGGGGTTAAATCAGGATTTTTCTCCCCCTTTGGGCACACACTCAAAAGAGTCAAAAGCAGACACTCAAACACTTACACAGCCACGTTCATGGGTGTGTGATTTGCCACCGGGCCGCGGATGGCTGAGCAGACGGACGTGATGTGGTCACTCAGCCCACACGGGGGGCCTCGGATCCACGCGACATTAGCGGCTTGGCACTGTGGGGTGAGGATACTGAAAGGTTGCTGTGTGATGCTGCATGTACAGGGCACCCAGAGCTGACAGATCACAGGGAGGCAGGACGGTGGTTGCCAAGGGCCAGGGAAGAGAGACAAAGAGGGAGCGCTGCATGGGCACGGAGGCTCAGCTTTGCAGGATGACAAAGCTCCAGAGAGGCACAGTGGTGATGGCTGTGAGGCAGTGCGAATGGACTCCCTGTCCTCAGTCTGCATGCTGGAAAATGGTTGAGATTCAGGACAAGAGGCCACACGGCCATCCCTGCTTTCTGGGAGGCTGAGGCAGGAGGGTCACAAGTTTGAGCCCAGCCTGGACAACTTAGCAACTTAGTGAGACCTTGTCTCAGAATAAAAAACAAAAAAGGGCTGGGGTCATGTGGCTCAGTGGGAAGGCCCTGAGTTCAATCCCCAGTGCTTAAATAAATAAAATAAAAATTAAAATAAAAGAGAACAATGATGCAATTGGTGAGGAGAAGACAGAAAGGGGACCCAGCTGGGGAAAGTACAGTCACCGGCTCAAGTCCCTAGAGCAATGCCCTGTGATTATTCACTCTACAAACTATTTAACGGGCAACTAACTATGTGCCAGACTGTTTTAGGCTCTGGGACAGAGTGAGTAAATGAAAAAACAGACTAAAGTCCCTGCCTTCCTGGGGGTGACATTCTAGTGCAGGAAACAGTCAAGGACATAAAAAATAAACATAGCCAGCCCTGGTAGCACACGCTTATAATCTAGGCACTTGGGAGGCTGAGGCAGGAAGATCACAGAGTTTGATGCCAGCCTGGGTTACATAGTGAATTCCAGGCCAGCCTGAACTACATAGTGAGACCTTGTTTCAAAAAACCAAAAGTAAATAAATAAACATGGTTTGGCCGGCGCTCATCAGGGGTGTGGAGAGAAGTAGGGCAGAGAATGGGGTGTCAAGTTGGGGGTGGGGAGCTACATGACTGAAGGAGATTTCAGCAAAGACCCAAAGGAGCCAAGCACTGACGTGGGGAAGACGTCTGGCAGAAGGAGCGCCTGTGCAAAGGCCCTGAGCCCAGACCGTGTCTGGTGTGTTTGGGGGAACACCAAGGAGTCCATGATGGCTGATACTGGCTGAGCAAGGGGGAGCAAGTAGAGATGAAATATAAAAGAGTGGAGGCAGAGGTGCTAGTCTCAGAGGGCCTGTGGGGAGGGAAAAAGTGGAGGGCAGATTCTAGAGGGTCCTGGCCCAAGTGCCCACTGGCGCCCTCTGGTGGCTGCACAGGGAACGAACCTGCAAAGGGGCAGGGTGGAAGTTAGGAGACAGGAGGCCCAGGTGTGGCTGTGCACACAGGGAGGGGAGGGGGCTCTCAGTGGATTCTGCTGGTGTAGCCAACAGGATGTATCAGCTAACCAGAGGTAGGAAGTGGAGGAAGAGGCAATGGAGTGAGACCCTGAGGGGTGGGGTCCCAGCGCCAGAAAGGATGAACCTGCCTTCACCTGAACAGAGAAGTCTGGGAATAAACAGTCTGTGTCAGAGCTGAACCTGACCCAATGCTGCAAAGGTCAGCGCGGCTCCTGCGTTCAGGGCAGCCAGGGTGCCCAGCATCCTAGGGGCCCATGCCCAGGTGAGTGGAGGAAGGGAACCTGGTATCTGTGCACGGCGGGATACTATTCTGCCCTTCAAAACAAGGGGCATTCTGTCATTCGCAACAATGTGGATGAACCTGGAGAACATTATGCTAAGTGAAACAAGCCAGGCACAAGGTAGTGTGTGGCTCTCCATGCTCGAGGCCCTGGGTACTGCCCTCAGCACTGCAGGGGAAATTTTTTTTTTAGTACTGGGGATCGAACTCGGGACCTTGCACTTGCGAAGCAAGCGGTGGAACCACTGAGCTAAATCCCCGGCCCAACAGGGGAAAATATTTTAAAAAGCTGGGCATGGTGGTGCACACCTGTAATCCCAGCTACTGGGGAGCCTGAGGCAGGAGGGTTGCAAGTTGAAGGCCAGTCTGAGCAACTTAATGAGATCCTGTCTCAAAATAAAAAATAAAAGAGTTGAGGGTGTAGCTCAGTGATCAAACCCTTGTCTAGTATGCATGGGACCCTGGGTTCAATCCCTAGTACCATACAAAAGAAAAAGGAAGAAGGAAGGGCAGACACAGAAAAACAAATATCACATGTGTTCACATAAATGTGGAATCTAAAAAAGCTAAATTACAGAAGCAGAGAGTAGAACAGGAGTTGCCATGCACAGGGTGCAGGGTGCGGTGGGGGAGAAGTGGGGATGGGGATAAAGTTTCATCAGACAGAAGGACTCAGAGCTCTATGGATGTACGGTGGCTGTAGTAAATAAAAATATATCATGTAGTTCAAAATGGCTAGAAGAGGTTTTTAATGCTTATATCATCACAAAAATCAGTATGTGAAGCAATACATATGCATATTAACTTGACTGAACCATCCCACAATGTAAACTCATATCCAAACATCACACCGCACCCTGTAGATTTAGAAGATTATTTGTCAATTAAAACCAGAGCTGGGTGTGTGGCCCGGTGGCAGAGTGCTTGCTTGCCTAGCATGCACAAGGCTCTCAGTTCTAGCCCCAAAAGAAAGTCAGCTGCGGAAGCTGCACTCCCAGAGACAGAAGTGGGTTTGCACCCAGAGCCTTTGAGTAGGCCTGGCTGGAGGGTGCAGGTCACACCACCAGGCCCGGCTCCGTGTGTCACCTGCAAAGGGGCTGCAAGTGACTCGGAATCACCAGGGTGCACATGCGAGTACCCTACACGACTCTGATGGTCCTGCAAGTGCTCAGCAGAGAGAGCAGTGCCTTTTATTAGCAAAGGACCAGCTGTCCTGTACTCAGCTAAACTCTCCGGGCCAGCACTGCGTCTGCCACTCCCCATCTCTGGGACGCTGAGTCAGGGGGCTGCTGTCTGAAAGTGGGGTCTTGGCTTCCCCGGTTCCCAGGGCAGATAACCAGAGTCAACAACCTCCACTCTGGCTTCGGTGCCATGAAGCTAGTACTTTGGCTTAAACTCTCACTCCGCCCTCTCCTCCTGTGCACACTGGGACAACTCTCTGGTGACCCTGAGCCTCAGCTTTGTCATCTGTATAACGGGGGAGGTGGACACCAAACAGGTGATCTTGCCTGGCCATGGTGAGTGTTGTATCTGGGTTCCCCATGCACACACGTGTACACAAACGATGTTATACATATGATATATATATATAGAGAGAGACATATTTTATATTTCTTTTTGTGTGTGGTACTGGGAATCAAAGCCAGGAGTGCTGAGCTATGTCATCAGTCCACTTTATTTTATTTGTAATACAGAGGATTGAATCCATGGCCTTCATACTGAGCTCCAACCCCAGCCTCTTTTTTTTTTTTCCGGTACCAGGGACCTTGTGCTTTCGAGGCAGGCAGTGGAACCACTGAGCTAAATCCCTGGCCCCCCCAGCCTCTTTTTTAAAAATTTGACACAGAGGCACCCTAAGTAACTGGGTTGCCCAGGCTGGCCTCAAAGTTGGAATCCTACCATCTGCCTGCCAAGTAGCTGAGGTTTCAGGAGTGCACCACTGTGCCTGGCTCATGATTGATGTCTTTATTCACCCTGTGAACTAGAAACGAGGAGTCCATTTTACAGATGAGGAAACTGAGGCTTGGAGAGACAAGAAGCTTTGCCAGGGATCAGCAGAGAAATGGAGGGAGGGGGCAGGGCCTTCTGCTGGCCTGGCCTCATTTTCCTGCTGGCACCAAAGCTACCGAGGGGCATCCATCTGCTTGGGGATTCAATAAACTAATTTATTCCAAGGTTGGGAATGGCCCTGGAGAGTGTAAATTCTCACGTTTTTCACTCCCACCACCCCGGCTTACACAGCTGGGGATAGGGAAGCCCTTGATTGTCTAGTCCAGGGTCCAGCTCTTTAGTAGTGGACTTCGCTGTTGAGAAATTGGCAGTTTCTCCTTTTACTTCGGAAAGGGCAAGAGAATGGGAAATTCGGAACTGCTCCCCCAGCCTTCCTTTCTTAAAGCCCCACAGGCCTTGCTGTGGGAGCTCTGGGGAAGTCCCAGCAGAGAGGAAGTCAAGGCCTCTGCCTCCCTGGGGCAGCCTGGGGACTCTGCTGTCTGCCTCTGCCCCAGAACAAGACTGGAACTGGAGACAGCCTGCCCACTCTGGGCTGTCACCATGAATGCACACAGTAACGGGGGAAAGAATCCTTCTATACCAGGGGTGGCGAACCCAAGGCACGTGTGTTATGTTTTTCTTTTAAGACAAAAGATGTTAATGTGTGATTGTTTTTTCTACACTAAATCCTCAATATTCAGGTTTAATTGCAGCACTGGCAGTTTGTAATAAATAAGTGGGTTTTGGGTCGCAGTTTGAGCACTCGTCTCTAAAAGGTTCGCCATCCCTGTATATAGTTGGTGGTAAAGTAAATTAGTATAGCCACTGCAGAAATAAGTTTGGAGGTTCTTCACAAAACTAAAAATACAAATAGCCCATGAGCCAGCTATACTACTCCTCGGTCCTCACCCAAAGACATCAGAGTCAGCACGTGATGGGGACACCTGCATGCTTAGTGCAACACGATTCCTAACAGCCAAGGCATGAAACCAACCCAGGTGCCCACTGGTGGAGAATGGAAGAAGAAAAGGTGATCTAGATACATGACTGAGTACTACTGAGCCATAAAGAAGAGCCAATTACATCACTTGTAGGAAAATGCGTGGAATCAGAGGTCACCATGTTGAGTGAAATATGCCAGGCTCAGAAAAAGAAGTATCACATGTTCTCCCTAACTATGTGGGAGCTAGAAAAGATGACATGAAAGAAGAGGAAGAGTACTACTAGACAAGAGGAAGGGAGTAACGGGAGGGAGAGGGAGTACAGGGAGGATAGATCTAATAAAATGTTCTCTGTATGTATGAGAAAACCCCAATGAAACCTAATATTTTGTAAAATTAATAGGCACTAATAAAATATAATTAATACATAAATGGGTGAATGAACTAATTCTTCCTGTTGTCCACCCCCTGCCATGGCTGGACAAGCTGACCAATGTCACTATTCCTGCTAAGATGAGAGATGAATTAATTCATTCTTTTTCAATAGATTTTTTTATTTTTTTTACAGAGCTGGGGATGGAACCCAGGGCCTCACACATGCTAGGTGAGCACTCACCACTGAGCTACACTCCCAGACCTTTCAGTGGATCTTTACTGATCCCCATTCTCAGTTCTTGTAGGCTTGGGGTTCCAGGCCTTGTAGGGAGACAGATGACTAAGCAGGGCAACCGCAAGGAGAGGGTAACAGATGCCATCAGGCGGTCATAAAGAAGGGACCTAAAGTGGCCTCACGGTAGCCCACGGAGGGCCAGCCAGGGAGGGCTCCTGGGGGAAGAGGTGGCTCCTATCGCTCCGCCCCATTAGTAACACGCACTGCGTCCCGCTGCAGCCTCCTGAAGGGACCAATCTCACCTGCTCCCGGAAGCGACTCAGGGGCAGGCCTGCGGTGTATGTGAAGGAGGACAGCATGTGCTCTGAGGAGTCTCTAGCGTGTTCTCTTGGCACCTTGTCCCTGTTCGTGACCTCTGAATCTCCCCCACCCCATGCAGCAAAGGGTCAGACTGAGGCCCCTTTTCTAATCAGTCTGCACCCCGTCAGATGCTCAATACTTTAAATATGTCTAAGAGCCAGACACTGAGGAGAGCCATTGCCAGCCCTCCCCCCACAGCATGTGCAAAGGCCCCGGGGTGAACAGATGCTGGTGACAGATGAGGCAGTGTTCCTCACCCTCCTTTCCCCCTCTACCATGTGACAGAGGGCTCTGGTACTTACTGTCTGTGTGACTTTGGATACATGGATTCCCCTCTCTGAGCCCTGTTTTCTCTCATCTTATTTATGGAGTCACAAGAAGGCTTGAAGGCAACAAGTATGTGTACAGTCTGGCACATGGCAAGGGCTTCATTTATATTAATATCCCATCTCTGAGGTTGGCCTTGCCCAGTAGCCTGGGGTCCCGTAATCTCAGCATGGTGGGAGAGAAGTGTTATGGTCTAGACTGAAAACGTCCTTCAAAGGGCTTGTGCTCTGAAGTGGGACTTTGGGAGGGTCACTGGATGCAGGTGGTGTTGACCTCATCAGTGGATCCATCTGAGTGATTCAGAGCTGAATGTGCTGTTAGGAGGTGGGACCTGGCTGGAGGAAGTGAGTCACTGGGCCGTGACCTGGGAGGGTGTGTTCCTGTCCCCTGCCCCTCCCTCTCCCTCTCCCTGCTTCCTGACCTCCATAAGGTGTGCACTTCTCCTCCACCAGACACTTCCACCATGCTGTTGCTGCCTTGGCTCCCATGACCCCTGAAACCATGAGCCACAGTAAACCCTTCCTTCTCTAAGTTGCACATGTCTGATGTGTTGTCCTAGCAACAGAAATGTAAAGAAGGCAGGAACACAAAGTATCGAGCTGGGGTAGGAAGGATAGCAGGTCTCCCTGCAGATGCCCACCAGCCTGTCTTTGCCCCCGCATGGATGGGATCACAGAGAGGATTCCGTGAAGCTCCATCAGGAGTGGGTGTCATTTCACACAAGGAGATCAGAGGCTCCAGTTGACAGAGGAGCCAGGCCGCATGGTGGTGGATGGCCCCAGGTCACTGTCAGGGGCAGGGACTCTGCTCCCTGCTTCAGCCTGCAGAGGCTTGGAGCTCAGACATCACATGGAGATGCCATCAAAGCTAGATCGGACTTTGTGATCATTTCCACCTTCCTTTCCCAGGCGGCTGTGTGGCTGGTCTATGCTCAGCATAGTTGTTTTTCTTTTTTAACAGTACTGAGATTGAACCCAGGGCCTTTGCACTGAGCCCCATTCACAGCCCCCCCCCTTTTTTTTTAATATTGAAACAGGATCTCTAAGTTGTTAAGTTGCCCAGGGCTGGGCTCCAACTTGCAATTCTCCTGCTTCAGCCTCCCACAGTGCTGGGATGACAGGAGGGCTCCACCACACCTGGCTCTCAGCAGAGCTTTTCCTGATGTTTTCTCTTCTTTCTACCATGTGAATGGCATAGTAATAATTACATACCACCCCTAATTACTGCCTAGAGTCAGGAATGGAAAGAAGGGGAGAAGGCCAACAAAGGAAGTCAGGGTAGAAAGCTCAGGGGATGGGTGTTGGAGCCCCAAGGACTCCAATGAGTAAAGTCCCGTGTGCATTCTTTGTAATATGACTGTGTTGCTTCTCCCACCAACAGATGGCGTCTCTTGTGCCACTTCTTGGGTCCAGACTGGCCAAAATTATGACATGCCATTCCTAGGATGAGCCATCCAGAGGCCTGGGAACTTCCTCCTGCTCTTAGAATCGTGCTCTGCCACATGAGAAGCTCACACCAGCCTACTGGGGAAGGAAGCTGTCACAAATCAGCCAGCCCCCAGCCAACTACCACATGCAAAGGAGTTCAACTGAGGCCAGAGAAAGCACCCAGCTGAGCCCCACCTGAGCCATGGGGTTTAGGGGATGATGTTATGTGGCAGTATATAACCGATGCAGAGGGCCAGTGCACTATTCAGCTTTTTGGTACTGTGATAAAATACCCAGGAAGTCAACTTCAAGGAGGAAAGGTTTATTCTGGCTCATGGTTTCAGTCCATGGTCAGCTGGCACCATTGCTAGGCCCGTGGCCAGGTGGCAACATCATGGCAGAAGGGTGTGGTAGAGAAAAACTACTCACCTCATGGGCCAGGAAGCAGAGAGAGTGAGAGGAAAAGCAAGAGGGGAAGGGGCTGGGGATAAGATAAAGTCCCCAAGGTTACACTCCTAGGAGTCACTTCTTTTTATTAGGTTCTACCTCTTAAGTTTCCTTTGTTCCCTAATAATGCATCAAATTATGAGCCCAGAAATAAATCAATCCGCAGATGAAGCCAGAGCCCCATGATCCAATCACCTTCCTAAGCTACACCTCTGATTCTCACTGCCAACTCTGGAACCAACTCTTTCCACACTGGAGCCCATAGGGGACATTTAAGGTCAGACACCTAACAGGGATCAGGAGTGGTGGGCACAAGGTGAATGGAGATGGGGTTTAGAATAAAACATATTGACGTTAAAGGCATCCTTTAACCATAAACAGATGCTGCTTGACTTAGGAATGAGTCAGGTCCTGATAAACCCATCATAAGTTGAGAATATCCTCTGTCAAAAACGCATTTCACTTCCATAACCTACTGAACACTGCAGCTTAGCCACACAGCACACTGCAGAGCAGCGGTCCCCAAGCTTCCTGGCCTGGTTCCACACAGGGCTGGGGAACCCCCGGCAGAGTATCAGCTGTGAACCCCATGATTATGGGGCTGCCCTGGAGACGTTGCTCACTGCCTGCCCCACATGATTTCAAAATCCAAAGTGCAGTTTGTACTGAACGCCAGCTGCTTGCACACTACCATAAACACAAAAAGACTGTAAGTCAAGGTCTATATGTATAAAACAAAAGCCAGAAAAGTGTTTAGAGGAAATACTTTCCCAGGTTCCCTGGGAGCTAGATGTGGCCATGTGACATATTTCTGGCCCGGAGAGGTATGTAGAAGTTCAATGGATAGTTTCTAGTAAAACTTTTGCTCTGCTTGATATGGAAATTGAAAGAGCTTGATGGGACCATTGTTTCCCTGCTTCTTCCTGCCTTGAATGTGGATATGATGCACAGGACTCCAACAACCATTTTGCAACCATGAGGTAGAGGCCCAGAAACTTACACAGAAGCTGGCAAATGCCTACCAACGGCTGCTGTGGACTCTTGTGCTATGGGAAAGATACACCCTCATTTGTTTAAACCACGAGTTGCACTTTTTTGCCTCTGAAAACACTCTTAATTTATGTTTTTTCCACTTCTGGGCTACTCATCCGTCCACAAGAGAAACACAAGAATTTCCTCCTTTTTCAAGCATGATGCCAGGAGATGCTGTGCCCTGCCCCCATGTACAGACAATGCTGCTGATGCAACTCTAATTTAAACCGAGGCAAGCCTTGCACACTCATTTCTCTCTTTCTACAATAGACTACTCACCGTTACCAGCCAAAGACAATAAAAAATACTGCCAACTCACCCTCACACCCAGGGTCTGTGTCCTAGCTGTCTCTGGCTTGTCACAGCTCTATGGAATGTCCACATCTTAATTCATTTTGACCTCTTCCCTTCCCTGCCCTATAATCCCATGACCCATTGGGTCTGGGAAGAGAGAGGTTTTCATTCCTGGAAAATCAAGGGAGCACAACTCCAAAGGACTAGGATCTAGCTTTCCATGCCTTGCTTCCTTTCTGCATTAGCTTTTCTATCGCTAATACACAACACCCAAAACCCAAAACCTGAAGGAGGAGAGGTTTACCTGGCTCATGGTTTCAGTGGGCTCAGTCCATGGCAGCTATGGGCTGGCAAAGGAAAGCTGCTCACCTCACAGCAGCCAGGAAGCAAACAGAAGGGAAGATGGGGACCCACCCCCACGACTGCCCTTCTGACCAAGCCCTACCTCCAAGTGTGACACTCTTGGGGGACATTTGAGATCTAACAGAGCAGCTGCCTGCACATCACATTTGGGGCCAACAGAGTGACCCTATTTCCATCTTGTAGCTAAAGCCTAGAGATAAAGGGACTTTTAAAATGCATCCCCAGGGAACCTAGAGAGCTGAGTGATAAGTTACAGCAGACTTGTTTTGTGGTGCTGGGGAAGGAGCCTCAGGCCTCCTGCCTGCTAGGTAAGTGCTCACCACTGAGCTACACCCAGCCTAAGTCACGGCAGTATTAGACACACAAAGTGAGTGAGGCAGCCACCATCTGTCTTGTGCTTGTGTCTTGTGTTGCTTATTCCCAATGTCTAAGACACTCGGCTCAGAAGCATGCTCAGCCCCAACGCAGGGCAAGTGAGAGGAGCCAGAAGCTCCCAGCCCAGAGTGATCCTTGACCTCAGGTCCTTCACACCCAGCAGGCTAACTCCAAGGGGACGCTCATAGGGCTTGGGCCTTTGAAGAATGACTAGGACTGGATAAGGTCACCAGGGTGGCACCTCTGTAGTGAGAGATGGGGACTGAGAAAACAGATGAACACAGGCACCCCCTCCCTGTCTCTTGCCTTGGGACACCCTAAACAGCTAGGAACTCTGAGCTGTTATGAGATGCACAGCTGCCTGGCCTTGAACCTCTGGTACAGTGAGTCCAAGCAAACTTCTTTTCTTTATAAGTTACTCAGCTCCAAGCATTTTATTATAGTAACAGTAAATGTACTGAGACGACTTCCTACCCCTCTGCTCCCCTCCCTACATTTCTGGTGTCTCTGCATAAGCCACTTGCCTCTGATCTTTGTCTCAGGATCAATCTGGTTTCTTGGTTGCAATGGCCAGAAAAGGACTGGCTGTTTTAGACATCAAAGAGGTTTGTAGGAAAAGCAGAGAATCAGTAGGAGGCCAGAAGAGAAGGCTTGGAAACTGGGTAGAAACAATGTGGACAGACTGAGCCCACTGTGGTAGGCTCACGGCTGAGTCACAAAATCCATTTTCAGCTTCAAAGATAGGGCAGTACGTGACTGGTTGAGTTACATACTAGCCAGACATGGTGGCTCACCTACTAGGGAAGCTAAGGCAAGAGGATCCCTTCAGCCCAGGAGTTCAAGGCCAGCCTGGAGAACAGGGTAAGACCTTAGCTCACAAAGGGAAAAAAGGTGGGTGGAGTGGGGTGGAGAAGGGCAGTTTGGAATTTGGGGTACCCAACTAACAATAAGAAATATTCTCTATAGTTCACTAACTGGTCTATGGAACCAGGCCTGGAGAAGTAGCAGTAATTATTATCATCATTATAAGTGCAGTTATTAGTCTCACAATAGCTAACACCATGGAGCCCTTGTACTGTGCCAGCTCCTGTCTAAGCGGCTCATTGTGTTATCTGACTGAACCCAAGCTTTCTGAAGTGGATACCATTATGACTCCCATTTCATAGATAAGGAAGCAGAAGACCAAAGCATTAGCTCCTCTCCTCTTTTCTGACCATCCACTGCTAAATACACTATCCATAAAAGCAACACAACACTAGGCATGGTGGTGGTGCATGCCTATCATCCTAGAACTCTGGGAGGCTGAGGCAGGAGGATCCAGAGTTCAAACCCAGCTTGAGCAACTAGCGACATTCTGTCTCAAAAAACAACAAATAAATAAATAAAAAGGGGATAGGGATGGGATGTAGTTCAGTGTAACGGCCCTGGGTTTGACCCTCAGTACTGCAAAACAACAAATAGATACATAAACTAACCGGATATGTAAACTAACTGGACATGTGCCGGGTATAATCCAGATAACCTTTAAAATAACCCTACAAAGTAGGGAGTGGGATTAGTCCTGTCTTGAGGGGGAGGAAGCAGGATTCAGGGAGCCTTGGTGACAGCCCCAGGTCACACAGCTCAGAACAGTGGTGCTGGGTTTTGAGCCTGTTCTAACTCCAGGGCCCGGGTCTGAGCTCTGTGTGCACTGCCTGCCCTTGCCCCCGAGCCATCAGCACGGTTGCAGCCAGGCTGCAAAGCAAAGTGGCAATTGAAAATGTTTATGAATGCATGTTTGCCATGCGTAATAATCACATTCGTTATGGGAGTTGGTGCTGATAAATGTCACTGCTCCATCCTTTCCACTTCCTCCCCCGTCCTCCATCCCCTTTCTTCCCCAGGTCCCTTTATCCTTTCCTATTTCCTCTCATCTATCCTTATTTTGCTCTTTAAATTATTTATACTCAGGATTTCTCATATGAGAGAAACCATGAGATATTTAAGCTTGTGTGTCTGATTTATTTCACTGAACACAAGATACATCGCAAGGTGCATCCATTTTCCTACACTTGACTCAAGTTTATCCTTCTTTATGGCACAGTAGTACTCCACGGTGTGTAAATACCACATTTTCT
The DNA here is from genome assembly GCF_000247695.1 of Heterocephalus glaber. Next base: position 877,610 of record NW_004624901.1, read on the forward strand.
TAATCCATTTGTCCGTTGATGGACATAGATGCTGCTTCCAAGACTAAGCTATTATGAGCTGTGCTGCTATAAACATGGGTATGTATATAGCACTGTAGCATGATGTCTTCATCTCTTTCAGGAAGATATCTAAAAGGGGAATATCTGGGTCAAACAGAAGAATTTTTTATCTTAAAATTTAGTTCTTGGCCTCTAAATGTGCCCATGAACAGTGAGAACAACAGGCTGGGGATGTAGCTCAGTGGCACCATGCCTGCCTGGTAAGTGCAAGGTCCTGAGTTTGATCCCTGGTACCACAACTCCTCCCCCGCGCCAAAAAGAAAAAACCAATGAGAACAACACAATTCATGGCCTTCATACAAATCAATCAAAACATTCAAGACAATGGCAAGTTGCCTGCTAAAATCAAAGCTTCCTAGGGTTGAAGGTACAGGGCATAAAGTACTTGGTACTTTTTTATTATTTCCCTTCAGTACTGGGAATTCAACTCAGGGTCTCACACAGGCTCTGCAAGCACTCTACTCCTAAACTATACCTCCAGTCCCCTCTCCTGACCCCTTTAAATTTTGAGATGGGGGTCTTGCTAAATTGCCCAGGCTGGCCTTGAACTTGCGATCCTCTTGCTTCAGACACCTGCATAGCTAGGATTATAGGCATGCACTATCATGGCTGGCTAATATTTAATAGTTTTTAGCCTACGATATCTCCAAAAGAATTTTACCCATGGTTGAAGTTTACACACAGATGAGGTTTTACACACTGAGAAAACACTAGCTGCCTGGTTCAGTGTGCAACCTGCACAACCAAACACAGCAAGCCTGCTGTGACATGCCCCGCTCAGACATGCCCCTCTTACCTTCGGCACAAACCGGTTCACATCCTTGTCACCTTATTAATGCAAAGCAGCCAACAGACCAGGTTCCAAAGGAGTTTCAGTCTACTCAGAGCAGTCACACACACACACACACACACACACACACACACACTACCTAGGTTAGGACCACAGCCACGGTCAGGCATGCCAGCCACAGCACATGCAGTGGATCAAGCCAGCCTTCCCGACTGCCCTCCAGCTGACCTGCACCCGCTGACTCCTGTGCCCACCCGGCCAGGGCTTCTGTGCCCACAGGTCTGTGTATTTACAGAGAAATGTCCCCGAAAGTTGGTCAACCATGGCTTGGCACAGATCTATTCTCTTGGCCAAAACCATTTCTTGAGCATCTACTGTGTGCCAGATGCTATTTGAGGCTCTGGAGACACAAAGGAGGGAAGAAGAAATCAAACCTCTCACGTCTGACCTCGTGGAGCAGATGGCCAAATAGAAGACGAATCAGTGAAATGGCTATATTGTCAGGGAGTAGTGTGTGCCTAGGAAAGAATCAAAAGTGAAGGAAGAGGACAGGAAGTGGTGAGATTGTGGCCATGGGAGATAAGGGGCTGTTGGTGGAAGGTCCCAGAAATGCAGAGATGGACCAAGCAGCTGAGGAAGAAGGGCACCAGGCAGGCAGTAAAAAGGCCTGAGAGTGGAAACTTGCCTGAGCTCCTGATGGAGCAAGGGGCCTGGTGGGTGGAGAGGACGGCAGGGGGCAGCAGATGGTTCAGGTCCTCGTGGGCCACAGTGAGGGCTTTAGCAGAACCACAGGAGGATGTGAGTGAGGAAGTGACTTGACCTAAGGCACGTGCTGCTGCCTACGCTAGTAACAGGTCATGTGGGAGGTGAGAGGCCCAGGCAGAGGCCACTGTATCAATGCAGCCAGGAGTGAGGACAGCTCAGCCAGGGAGTGGCAGTGGAAGTGGAGAAACAGTGAGACCCCTACATAGGTTGAAGATGGAGCCTGTAGGGTTTGAAGGTGGGTTAGCCATGGGGTGGGGAAGAAAGGGCACAGTGAGGTTTTGACCTGAGCCCCTGGAAGGACCAAGGCATCATCCGCTGACACAGAATGGCAGGCAGGTTGGGTCTGGTGGCATACGCCTATCATCCAAGCATTCTGGGAGGCTGAAGCAGGAAGATCACATATTTGAGCCCAGCCTGGGCAACTTAATGACTTAGCAAGACCCTATCTCAAAATAAAAAAAGGCTGGGGATGTGGCTCAGTGCAAAGCCCTGGGTTCAATCTCCAGTACTGCCCCCCCAAAAAGACAGGGAGGGGCAGTATCAGGAGGGTCTCGGGATGGCATACTTTGGACAGTCTATGCATAATGTCTGGGAATCTGTCCTAAGTGAAGATGTCCACAGAGGTCTCCGCCAGGGACACCAGCATGGGAAACCTTCCCAGATGAGGGTGTTTAATGCCTCAAAATTGGATGAGACCACCAGCAAGGTGGGAAGTTCCACAGAAATCAAGAAAAGAGGAGCTTTTCTTCCCCTGGATGCCTCTGAATCTCAGTTTCACCCCTTAATACACAGCCCCCCCGCCCGGTGATGGCCTTTCACCTCTGGGCCAGAATCAGACCCTCCCCAGAGACAGCAGAGGCTGCCCACCTTCCACAACCTCTGTCACAATGTCATCTCTCCTGGTACCATTTCATGTCCCTCATCAATCAAAGTGCAGTGTCCCCGGCTCGGCAGCCTCTGTCCAAGTCCGAGGCACCTGCTTGCTTCTGGTTCCATTGATATTTTCTCTGCCTTGGTGATCCACCCTACAAACTGTGCAGGCAGTGGCCAGGCTCCCCAGGGTAGGCAGTCTGGCATTTGTCACAGCCTGAATTCAACAGGACAAGATCTCCACTGGCCCCTAAACCTGCAGAAAGATGGACAGCAGAGTTGTTCAGTAGCCCCATAGGGAAGCTCAGTACGGAGCAAGGCCAAGTAAGCTCAGTATGGAGCAAGGTCACCTGGCTATCTGGACGTCCAGTCTGAGGAAGAGCAGGAGGGAGGGAGGGAAGAGGGCCTTCAACACCAGGAGATGCGGGAGCTGTCCAGGGTGCTGAAGCTGTAACCCACTAGGTGCCCGCTCAGCTCTGCGGTTAGTTTAGGGCCCAATAAGAGCAGATCCCAACCCAGGACTTGAGTGTACTCGGTTCATCTGGGAGGACAGCCAAAAAGCCACAAGCAAGGAAGTAGGAAAGAAAGGATGGAGGAAGAGTGTGCTAGTGAACGGGTTCTCGTGGTAGTTGAGGGTTCGGCAATGTGCATAACATACTTCCCAGGTCCCTTGCTGAGCAGTGGGAAGCCAGGGTCTTCATACACTGGCTCCTCAGCTACTGAGGCTCCTCAGGTTGTAAGTATCAAGGCCGTTGCTTCCCAACACCCTGAAGTCCAGGTCTGAGCTGCTGGGGTACCCGGCCTACCATCTCTGCCGAATCTCTTTGTCCATTTGTCCTTCCCAGAGTGAGGGATGGAAGCAAAAGCTCTCCATGACTTTCCTCCCCAGAAAATCCTGCTCAAACTCTTGAGATGTTTCCCTGGCAAACTTGACTTTGGGGAAATCATGTAGGACAAAAGAAAATGGATTCCAGACCCACATCTACCTGAATTCAAGTCCGCATCCAGCAGTTATTGGGTGGGTGACCACAGGCGAGAGATGTGACCTCAAATGGGAGTGATAGCAGGACCTCACTTGGTGGCTGTGCAGTTAACTGAGCATACATACATGGGTAGAGCACAGTGTAATGCCCTGTGAGTTTATCAGTGTTGCCACTGTTGTTAATAAGAGAGATTAAGTTCAGATGGTTACAGGGCTGAATAGAGCTCTGGGTGTGAACTTAACCCGGGCCCAGGGTTCTGCAGCACCAAGTGGTTTCTAGCCAGGTGGTTAAGATCTGATGCACTGTTTACTAGCTGTGGGACGCCTTTACTAATAAGTAGCTTAACTTCTCTGAGCTTGAGATTTATCTGTGCAAAGGCTGGTAAAGTTGAAACATGATAATGCACACAACACGGTTCATGTAGTGCCTGGCACACCATAATGGCTCAATAAATGATGACAGTAACCATCACGGCAGCCAGGATCACTATTACAGCTGCCACCATTTCTGCTGTTTGAAGCTGGGAGAAACAAGCTCCCGCTGCTAGGGCCTGAGGTGGTTCCAGATGAAGCATGGCTCGGCAAAGCCAATGACATCGAAGTGCTGCAAACTTTAGGAAGATTGATGCATGCTCTGTGATAACCACTCATGCAGAGGATGATCAAAACCACTCAGGCCACAGTGGGGAATCCTATGGGTACCAAGGGTGATGGATCCCCTGGGGGAGAGAGATGTCAGGAGGACATTAAACTGAAACACAGCTGACATCTAGAAAAACTGTCACGTGGCGTTGTGCATGAGATGCAGGCTGTGTTTTATTGTTGGTTTGAGGATGCTGTTGTTATGTGCAGGCATCTCAGGGAGGCTGGGGCGGGGGAAGGAAAGAGGGAGGGTGAGGTGTGGCTGTGCCTTGGTTCAATAGGATTCTGGTCCAGTTCTGTGGTCCTATTCCCAGGTCCTGGTTCCTCAATGATATAATAAAAAAAGAGAGGAAGTAGCAATGCTCTTTGAGGATCCATTCTCTTTTCTCTGGAGAGAGGCCACAGGCTGGGCACATAGGGAAGGAGAAAGGAAGAGGAAGCTGGGATGGGGCAAGACCCAAAGGCTGAGCATAATCATTCACACCATTCCTGTTGCCCGTTTCAAACCTGGGGCTCACACCCCTTGCCATGAAGATACCATCCTGTATCGGCAGATCCCCAGTAACCCGCATCTCGGTGTGGGCACATTCCTAAGCTCTCTGTGTCTTAGTTCTCTTTTGGACCTGCCAGAGTCCAGTCAAGCCTAAAAGTCAAGGATGCAATGAGACCAAATCTAGTACCCTGCCCTGCTGGTTCCTGAGTATCTGAATCTTTCCCTTGTTTCTGATCTTCAACCAAACTGCCCTATGTCCGGGAAATGCACAGCACATGACAGAAAACAACCTTCATTTTCAGAGCTACAGAATGTCGGATTTGGCATAGACCCAGAGCTCACCTGTTCTGTGAGTTGTCTGACTTATCTGCTATCGACTCCTGGACTATCTGATGTCCCTCTCAATGGACCTTTTCTCCTTAAGCACCTAGTGAATTTTCCAGAATATTCCAGAGCTTTCTGATTAGCAGAAGTATCATTACTTTCCAGCTTCACAACTGTGTATTTTCCTGAGTACCTACTAAATGCCAGGTACAGTATTAAGCCCACCAATACAAAAACAACTGTCTTCATCCCCAATCTCGTAAACTTCACAATCTCTCACTCTTTTTTGTTTGTTTGTTTGAGACAGGGTCTCACTATGTAGCTCAGGCTGACCTTGAACTCATGGCAATCCTCCTGCCTCAGCTTCCTGAGTGCTGGGATTATAGGTATGTGCCACCATGTGTGGCTCCACAATTTATTTTTTTAACATGCACAATTGTAGTGTTTGATCTCTTAAAGATCTCTTATATATATAGACATATAATCAATCTATCAATCACTTGTGTATCCATTTCACATATTTATCTACCATCTATGTACTCCTCTCTATATCTCGTCTATTTATCTATCCATCCATCATATCTACATATCTACAATCTACCATTATCTATCCATCTGTCCCTTGTTTATCCAACTCTTTTCTATCTATTATCCATGTATTCCCTTCTCTATCCTATCCATCCATCCATCCATCCACCCACTCATACATCCACCCACCCACTCATCCATCTATCCATCCAGTCATATCTACCTATGCATGTCTGAGCATTACAGTAAAGGACTCCATCATCTCAGAAACAGAGCCAAGCTTCTGAAATCTTCCTTTTATACATTTTTAGTTTAACCACCAGAACTTCATTCAATGGAAATACACTTTAAATGGATTTGATAAAATCACAAAGTTAGTCTTCTGCTGAAGCTTTGAGCCACAAAGAGCAAGCAAGAAAAATCCAGGGGTAAGATCTTTTCCACCGAACTTTACACAAGAAGAAAGCAAAAACCCCTGGTACCCCATGAAAAATGAATAATGTTTTAATGCTGTGGTTTGCTTAGGAGTGTTAAAAAACAATGAGTTAATCAAAAGTACTCATTAAAGTCATCTCTTGTCTCAATGTCAAATTAAACACACTTGCATCCTCCCCGCCCACTGGAATGCAGAACTAGTGTTAACTGTATTTCTCCATCATTTTGAGCAGAAATCTAGGCTTGCAAGGCTTTTTCAGTTCCCCTTTCTAGTCCTACCCTATAACCCATGCTGGGTTCAAAACTGTTATACTCCTGCCTCAGCCTTGAAGAAGGCTGGAATTCCAAGCATGCACCAATCCATACTACGGTCATACTGAGTATGCCCAGCTCCATACTATTTCTTAGAGAAGGCAACTAGGGAGCCTCTTGGGGTTTGCAGCACTGAAATTTGAGTTCAGTGCCTGATTTAAGGAGACAGAACTGCCAGGCAATAAGGAAGAATGGTTCCTTACCAGACAAATATGAGTGAGAAAAATAAGAAAAAAAAAAAAGGGAATCCAGGATGCATAAAGAAAGAAAGGAAAAGAATTTATTATAATAGTGATCCCAGCACTCTGGGAGGCTGAGGCAGGAGGATCATAAATTTGAGCCCAGTCTGGGCAAGTTAGTAAGACTCTGTCTCAAAATAAAAAATAAAAAAAGAACTTGGGATGAAGCTCAGTGTGAAGGCCCTGGGTTCAATCCCCAGTAGTGCAAAAGAGAAAGACAGACACGGTTTTAGGGTCAGAATCTCCTGTGAACATATTGAAAAGTACAGACCAGAAAATAGACACACCAACAATTCCTGCATCCTTTTCCTTGGGCTCCTGAGTCCTGCCTCAGGCTCATGTCCTAGGACTACCTCTCCCAGATGAAGCATTTCTCCTCTCGAGACTGGATGTCAAGAAACTACAAAAAGACAACCCGGCTAGAATTGGAGCAGACACAAACATCTGTGTGACAGGATGGCCTGGGTCACATGCGCCTGCCCACAGGACACTCACCGCAAGCTAAGCGATCTGTGGACTTCCTTCATCTCTCGAGAGCCATGTTATTAAAAAAACAAACAGGGCTTGATCTGCCTTCTTCCAGCCAGCAAGGTCAAGCCAGGCCCCACCTGCAAGCTCAGCCCTTGGGAAGCAGGTCTTGGCACCGGCACTTTGTGAAGCAATTTGGCAACATCTAGCGAGGCTGGGGGTGTGGGGTCCACGACTCAGCAGTCCCACTCCTGGGAGTTTGCCCTATCAAAAACTCACTCATGAGAAAGAGCAGGCAGCTGCATTGAAAAAGCCCAAAGTCAGAAATAAGCCAGGTAAATGAATACACAGTGGAATATTCACCCTGCAGAGCACTGTACAGCAGTGAAAATGGGTGAAGGCGAACTGGTCTCATTAATCAGATGAATCTCATGTGACATACAAAATGCAAGTGGTAGAAGAAACATTTATTGAAAAACTTTAAGCATGAAAAAAGACTACCATATATTTCTTTTTCTCCTTTTGTGGTACTAGAGATTGAAGCCAAGACCACTGCACTGAGCTACATCCCCATGTTTTCTGTCTTGAGACAGGGTCTTGCTGAATTACAAAGTTGCCCAGGCTGACCTTGAACAAGCGATCCTCCTGCCTCAGCCTCCCAAGTAGCTGGGGTTATAAGTGTGCACCACCATGTCTATCTTGAATATTTTTATTACATATTTTAAATAACAAAGTCAGCCACTGGGCTGTTTCACAGATGAGTTGCCTAACAACATAAATGTGACCAACATCATGACATGTCCCAGAAACCAGCCACATGACTGGGCACAACCAACAGAAGTCCATCAGTAAACACTGATGCCCATGAGGGCAAGGCCAGGGTCCTCACAACAGATGACGTGCATCTGAAGACCTCCACAGACACAGTGGTTGGCACAGCTTCTTCCCCGAGAGCCAGTATTGCTCAGAAACAGACAGAGTTCTCTTGAGAAAGTCTTTGGCCATTAACTGATGAATGCATAAGAAAAATGTGGTATTTACACACAATGGAGTACTATTCAGCCATAAAGAAGGATGAACTTGAGTCATATGTAGGAAAATGCATGCACCTTGAGAACATAATGTTACGTGAAATAAATCAGACACAGAAGATAAATATTGCATAGGTACCCTTAAATGAAAAACCAAAAGTATAAATAATTTAAACACCAAAGTCAAAGCTAGATGATGGGAAACAGGGAGGTAGACTTCGTGAAGGTAGGAAGGGGGTCTGGGGATGATGGAAGCCCAGGAGGGGTAGGGGAAGCAAAAAGGACCAGGATGTGATACGTAGATGTGCCAATTCCCCTTATGCTAATGAAATAAATAAGTAATAACAATGAAAAAAGAAACAAACCAAAAACAGTGCTCAAGATCTGAATTGTGAGACCCCAGTCAGGCCAGTGTGAGTGCTGCGATCAGTGACATCCCTGGTGGGGCGGCCATGCTCGGGTAAGAACAGCAATGAGGCAGGCATACAGTGAGGAAAGGTCTTAGAAGACGGGCTGAGTTAGCTCGGAGGAGGGCAGAGGGCAGACAGGGAAGGAGCCAGCTCTCAGTACAAGATGATCACATCCTCGCCAGGCTCTGACAGAGGTCTCTGGGGTCCCTGCAGAGACTAGCTGGACACTCGCCAAACCCACTTCTCTTTCCTTCTGAGCACAACGTGACCCCTCCCGGCTTCCCTTGCAGGGGTGTGTGATCATGGGACCCAGTTCTGGCGGCTGGCACATGAACAGAAGAGGCTGGGTCAGGCTCCTTCCAGCCCCACAGGATTTTCCAATATCCCTTCTGTGCCTGTCTCTCCTTTGTGGTTTGATGCAGACAAATACAGAGCATTTGGACCCTGTGGTTGACAATGCATAGCCATGACAGAGCCAAGGCCTGGTCCCTCCGTCATTAGAGGAGACTAGCATGCCAACACAGGATGACCACCTGGGACTTTCAATGAGTGAGCAATAGACTGTTGTGTTTGGGTCATTTCTTAGGTTGGGATCTTTTGTTACAGTAGCTAGTATTACCGTAGACAGACTGCTTAAAGGAAAGAATACACATACACATTCACCTGTCAGTTATGGAGTCACTGTATTCAGATCTTAACAACTCTCTGGAGACAGCAATAAGACCTTATTTAGACTAGTTTTTCTTCACAATCAAAACCACAATCTCTTGTACATGGAAATCCCCGACATTCACAACTTTGACATCAAGGCAAGACAATTCCAAGCAAACTAAGAGGCCCATGTATGGACGACAGCCAGAAACTTCAGTCCTGGAATCACACAATCCCAGGTTCAATTCTGACTCTGCCACTTACTAGTTGGGTGATCTGGGACCAAGAAGTCCCTGTTTCGGAATCCTCAGTGGTCACAGGGGGATATGAGCATTTCCTTATGCATTGGGTTATTGTGAAGATTAAATGAAAACATACAAAGAAAGCACTCTGGGAACGGCCAATTATAATTCTTGCAATTGTAACTGAAAGCATGTGCTGAGATCCGGAGGTGGGAGAGGAAAGGAGGCACACAGACACAGCATGGGGAAGAGGAACACAGGGGCTCAGCCTGCCTGAGCCCAGCCTGAACCACACGAATCACGCCTCTTCCAAAGCCCCATCCTCCTCCGATGAGATAAATCTGAAGAACATAGCGCTGCCACTTACCCTGTTAGCACCACCACAAAATCCATCACGTTCCAACCGTTCCTCAGGTAAGAGCCTTTGTGGAAGGCAAACCCAAGAGCAATGATCTTAATCCCAGCTTCAAAGCAAAAAATTCCAATGAAGTACGGCTCTGTGTCGTCCTGGAAGGAAGAGAAGGTCGGAGTCTTAGGTGGGCAGAGGGCAGCACACCCAGGAAGCCACCCCTTCTCCCTCTCTTTCTCCAATCCTTCAACACTCCTCAGCACCCCACCAGGGTTTTCTTGTCCAAAAGTTTTTGTGAAAAAAAGCAAAAGGTTCTAGAAGACAACTTCCTTCTTCCTTCTGGGCCAATCTCACCCATCACTCAGCCAAGTAGAGCTGTGTTATCCAATATGGCAGCCCTGGCCATAAAATGGCCATACATTGGCCACTAAATGACCACAAATTTGGCATTAAATGGCCATGCATATATTAAATGTAATAAAATAAAAAATGCAGTCCTGAAGTCATACCAGCCACTCACAAATGACTAAGCTATTCAACAGCATGGATGTGAAACATGGCTATAACTGTAGTAAGTCCTGCCAGAAATTGCTTGTTTTGAGCGTCAAAGCACAGCACTCAAAGGTTTTGAAGATGGATGCTGTGTGCTGGTCTCACACCCAAGGCTGAGCCCTATGGCTGGTTCTCAGCAGGTACACACCCGCACTGTTGTTCAGGTTGTCAAAGGATTGGAATAATACTCCTGCACTGGCTGGTAATTGGCCAGAGCCCCACCTCCAATCTCTCTGCAGAGCCTCCCTGCTGGCTCAGGCTCCCCGCTGATGGTGCGTCTTACTTGAGATGAATGTCTAAGCTCTGCTCCGTGGACGCCCTGGTGGACTTTCCCATCTGTTACTGTAATGGCTCTTTTGCTTCAATCATTTGCATTTCTGTCTCCCTGACTTCTTTTCTCCACATCATCATGCCACTGGTATTACTACTAGCCTACAATTCTTTCAATAGGTTCTTTTTACTTAGCTTTATCTTAAGCAAAAACCAAAAAAATCTTGAAATTACAGGTTCACTAGGGTGGTTATATTTTTTGGAATACACTAATCTAATAGATAGCTATTAAAATTTTTAAAGAGTGGTAAGACCACCAATAATTCGGAGTGTTAGGAACAAGGGGAGCCTGACACTCTCTTCTTCCCCACGCTTTGCTGGTTCTGGAAAGGTTATACAGGGTGGGGGTGGGGCTCAGTGGCAGAGCATTTGCCTAACAAGTGCAAGGCCTTGGGTTTGATTCCTGCAAGGAAAAAATATCCAAGCCAGATATGGTGGTGTACATCTGATATCCTTGTACTCAGGAGGCTGAGGAAGGAAGATCTCAAGTTTGGGGCCAGGCTGGGAAATTTGGGAAAATAAAGAGTAAAATAGCTAGGGATGTAGCTCAATGATAGAGCATTCCTGGGTTCAAACTCCAGTATCATAAACACAAAACAAAAAACTCAGACTGTGTTTGGATGTTAGAACAAGCCAACTGTAAGGTGACAACCCTAGATGATCAGGGACAGGTGCCTTCTGACTAGGTCTCAGGTGACTCCAGGGAACTAATGTCATTATTATGCTGGGCAGAATAATGTCTTGGTGGCAACCTAAGATAATATTGCATTTTTTTGTAATGCAGACTCCAGGGTGTAGCTGCCCTGTGCCTTAGAATACTTCCAACAAAAAGATAAGGCAAGGAGACAAAAGGGGACAGTGGAAGGGAATATGGCAGGACTTTCATGATGGCTAAATCTGGGGAATGGGTTCAGGGGAGTTCATCACACGACTGTTTTTGTATATGGTCAAAATTTTTCATATAAATTCTGCTTTTTTTTTTTTTAACAACGCAAGGGACGGAACCCATGGCCTCACGCATGCTAGGCAAGCGATCACCGCTGAGCCACAGCCCAGTCCCCAACAAACCCTGTTTGGACTATGATGTCTCGTGGACGATGGCACTGTTTGTCCCGTGGGTGACCGGGTCTCCTCTTTGAGGGTGGGGGCTGGGCTGCAGGGCCGCTCTCTGCGGATGCTGTCGCCCTGCAGGTCAGGCTTCCCGCCTCCCCGGCCTCCGCGACGCCCCGCTCACCAGTCGCTCAGACATCGGGGTCTTGTCGTCATCGGGCAGGTGCTGCTCCAGGGCGAGGACGATACAGTTCGCTATAATGGTGGCTAAAATCATGTATTCAAAGGGAGTAGCGGGAAGTTAAGGAGAATCTCCGTGGCTGATTCATAGGAAAGGAGAGGGTGGTAGGGCACTCGCTCCCACAACCAGGGCCCAAGCGCTCTCGAGCCCCCAGTGGCCCCACCGCCTCCGTCCGGAGGACCCCGCCCTCCCAGGCCCTGCCAGGCCAAGCCAGAAGCACGTCCTCTTGGGCCCAACCCAGTGGGTCACTTGGTAAGGAAAATGCAGATATTTGTCCTCTACGGCAGCGGTCTTTTAACCCTTTTGGCACTAGGGGTTGGTTCTGTGGAAGACAACTTTTTTCACAGACCAGAGTGAAGAGGAATTTTCTTAGTTTTTAAAATTTTACTAGTACATATTTGAGATACATAATTATTTCTTTCCCTAGTGCTGGCATCACTGCCTGGCTTCTCCTCAGATTATCAGGGTTAAATTCTCTTAAAGGAGCTGCAACCTAGAGCCCACGCACACGCAGTTCACGAGGCGGCGGCTGTCCAAGCTCCTGCGCATGCTCAGTTCACTGTGAGCCCCGCCCCCCGCTGCCACGCACGCGCAGGTCACACGAGAGCGAGATCCTTGCTCCGTTGAGAACCTAAGACCACGTGGATCTGACGGTAGGCGAAAGTCAGGTGGTGATGGGAACTGTGGGAGCCGCTGGAGACACAGGAAGCTTTGATCTCTTACCCAACAGACTGCTCACCTGCTGTGTGTCCCCGATGGCTGGGGACCTATACGCTATGTCACCTCCAGCATCAACTGTTTGCCTGTCAAGGTTCTGGACACTAGGAACAGAGCCGAGGGAGGGCAAAACAATTTTCAGGCCTCATGGAGGAGAAGAAAGTAAAGAAATGAGCTACATCGCAGGGACCATGCTGGACAGGGCGCCCATATGTTGTTACATCCGCAAGCTCCACGGCCACTCTACCAACTGCGATGGAAAGTACCTAGGAACAAAAAACTGTCTGCACCGATCACATTCAGACATGTTTTCTTCTCGCACTTATCCCTTCGACAATGGAACATAACAATGTCATCCACAGCATCTACACGGCCTCAGGAACAAAACTCATCAAGAGGGGAGGTAGAGTCAGGGGGAGGATGTGTGCAGATCTACACAAAGAGTTCACCATTTAGAGAAGGGACCTGAGCATCTGGGAATCTGTGGAGGATTTGCACTGAATGTCCTCAATATGATGAATAAACAACAACAAAAGCAGCACCTGCATACCCATGTTTATAGGAGCACAACTTGGGGCTGGGATTGTAGCTCAGGGGTAGAGTGCTTGCCTAGCATGCAGGCAGCCCTGGGTTCAATCCCCAGGACCACAAAAGCAAACAATTAAAACAAAAACGTGCTAGTTTAAAAGCACAGCTCACACAGCTAAATCATGGAAGCGGACCGTATGTCCATCAACAGATAAATGGATAAAGAAAATGTAGTATTTACACACCATGGAATACAACTCTCCCATAAAGAAGGATAAGCCTGAGTCATTTGTAGGGAAATGGATGCACCTTGAGATCATAATGTTAAGCGAAATAAATCAGACACAGAAGCTTATATATCCCGTGGTTTCTCTTATATGAGAAACCCGAGGTATAAGTAATTTAAAGAGCAAAAAATGATGATAGGAAGCAGAGAGGTACACTTTAGAGAGACGGGACAGGGACCTGAGGATGGGGGAGATGGAAATCGGGGAGGGGAAAGGGAAGTTGGAAACAAGATACAGTTTCTATGTACCAACTCCCCACGATGAATGGAATTATTATGCATCACAGATATATACTAATAAAAAATAAAAAGTGTGGCCCATCTGATAGAACACTGAATCAGCCATAAAAAATCAAATGCGGATCCAGGTTACAACACAGATGAACCTCAGAAACACTATGCCAAGTATAAGAAGTCAACACAAAAGCAGCACACAGCGCATGGTTCATATGTGTAAAATGTCCAGAAGAGGCCATTAACAGAGCCAGGAAGCCAGGAAGCCCAGGCAGTGTGGAGTGACTGCTTCATGTTTTGCAACCAGACAGTTGGTTTTACAACACTGCGAGTGTACTAAATGCCACGGCGTTAGTCACTTTAAAATGTGTTATGTGAATTTCACCTCAATAAAAACATACAGTGGTCAGGGAAGACAACTGAGAAGCTGATCTTTCAAGATCTGAAGGAGGGGAAGTCTGTGGCTCTCCCTAGATGCCTCATTCATTTCTCTCTCTCTCTCTCTGCAAACTGCTCTCTGAATGCTGAGAATTCTCCCCCGCATTGAAGAGGCCCCATAGTCCTGCATCAGATGATCTGTCCCAGGGTCCAGGCTCTCAGGAACAAGGATTCCAACCTTGGCCCTACTGAGATTTGGGGCCTGGTCACTCTCTGTGGAGGGCGCTGTCCGGGGTACTGAAAGCTGAGCCACATCTGTGCTCTCTACCCAATGCCATGTCCCCTCCAGTTACAACAACCCAAAGTGCCTCCCCACATTGCTGAGTGTCCCCTGGAGACCCCAGAATCCACTGCTTCACAGAGGGATTGGATACCACACACTGCAGGGTCTTGTCCATGGGAAACCTCTCTCCTCCTCCAAATTTTTTCCTGGGAGCACTAACCAGTTTCAACCTCCCCTCTGGCCCTAGAGTCAGCTTGATACTTTGGAAGCTTCATCAACTCATCCTTCTGAAGTAGGAAGGGGGGACTGAAGTATAAACCCATTTTCCAGTTGGAAAAACAAAGTCTGAAACAGAAAACCCAGGAGCAAAAGCCTCAAGACGGCAGGCAAGTCAGGCTCCCTCCACCGCTGGCTCCAGCCTCTGCTCCAGCTGGAAGCAGCTGATGCTGCGCTCCACGCACTCCGAAAAGCAAAGCAGATTCTCAGGGCAATTTGGGGAGACAACAAAAGCCAGCCCTGCGGACGATCATCTCTGATTGGCTTCCTGCCTCTGAGCCCACAGTCATTAGGAGCCTGGAGAACAAAGCCGGGCTGTGTCACACAATATTCCACTCTGTCTCACCCTTTAGCCCAGAAAATAAGTGACAATATTTGTACACAGAGAAGCATACTAAGCCCTTCCCTGGCCTCTGCTTGCCATGCTTTGAATGCGACTTCACTTCTCTCTGCCAACTCAGGCCGCTTGTTTGCTTCTGGACCAAGCTGCAGTCCCTCTCATGTGCTGCCCTGGCCTCTTGCTGTGACATGGCTGGTATGTAGCTTCTTTTGCCTCAGCCCTTAGCTAAAGGTTTCAGGTACAGTCCCGGAAGGTGGCAGCAGGCTATCACATGCCACTGCCCGCTCCCTTCACACAGACACACACCCTGCAAACATATACACACACCTAAATGGGAATCGGTGATGCCTCTCAAAGCACTAGCAGCACCTGTGAGGACTGCAGCAGGCTCAGGCCCCACTTCCAGCTGCTGAGTCAGGGTGGTCTCAGAAAAGATTTCCTGGTTTGAGTGCACAGCAGAATTTAAGTTTGAGCAGTAGCAATGCCTGAGATCTATTTCAGGGGTAGGTGGAGCTCAGGTAATTGGGGCTCTGAGTCATGCAAAAAGGTGGGGGCTCCTGTCTCTTCCAAGCTTTCTCCTGCACATTCTGACCCACACAGGAAAATTCAACAGTCCTCTCTAGCAGGCTTCTGCCCCTACTCAGGCAAAGAGGATTGCAAAGAAATCCCCAATTTTGATTTTTAAAAGAGCAATGGTGGAATGGCATGAATAAGAAGAAAGGACAATGCAATCCTCATACATGTGGAAGCATTCAAAACCTTTCTATGGGCTGGCTGTGCTGGTGCATGCCTGTAATCCAGTACTTGGGAGACTGAGGCAGGGGAATCACCTCAAGTTTGAGGTCAGCCTAGGCTACACAGTGGGACCCTGTTTGAAAACAACAAAAATTAAATGAAAAATTTCTATGGATCTGATCTCAGAAGAAAACCCAAAGTCCCCCCAAAAGCCAGTGAGACCCCTAGTACCTCTATAACCCTCAACTCCTCTACTCTCTGCTTTGGTCATTGGCTCCAGCCACACTGGCCTCCTCCACAGGCCCCAAGCACATTAAACACATTCCTGCCCCAGGACATCTGCATGTGCATCTGGAATGCTCTTTCCATTCCATTTCCCTTAAGTCTTCTCTTGAGGTTCCCTTCTTCCAATGCCCCTCCCCTGCTTAATCTTTCCCCTTCAGCCTTTATCTAAAAATCTGGTATATTTTCCTTCTTTATCTTGTCCAGTCTGTCCAGTCCATATGACTGTGAGTATAATGCAAGCATACATTTTTGGGGTCAACTTTGTTCACTGCTTTGTCCTCTTCACTTAAAGCATTCGTGATGCACCAGCTGCTCAGTGAACACCTATGGAGGTGAGGGGGGAGGGAAAGGGAGGGTGCACCTGCTTTTGTTCCCTTCAGGCTAAGCCTTCACAGGTATGTTAAGACTCCAATCATCCCCTCAAAATAAGCAAGCACAGGAGGCAAGTACCTACCCTCAAGATGAGTCCATGGCCCCAGGCAAAAGTCAAAGATTACCCTGGGTGGGGTGGGGGCTGGGGGAGAACAGTGCTTTCTCAGCCCAACCTGGAGTCATGCCTAATCCTCCCAATTTAGCAAGCCTGGGTTCCAGCTCCCAGCTGTGGTGAGCCTGCCCGTGTGTGCTGTGCGGGGCTGACTGCTCCCTGATTGGTTTGGAGAGAAAGTACCTAAGTCAGCGGATCCGGAATAATCAGCTGGCAAAGGGGGGCAGGGTTGAGGAGCTAAAGAGAGAAAGAACCTGGCAGGGAGGAAAGGGAAAGAAAGCTGCCTCTTGAAATGGCTCTTCAAATCAGACAAGCAGGCAGCCAAGCAGGCAGGGGCATTGCCCAAGGCTCCCCCTACAAAGGAACTGATCAAGATCCCCAGGGACTGCAGAGGGGCTGCTGCCCATGATCCTGGATATGACCAAGTGAGTCTTCATGGTGACAAAGGACTGCTTTTGCTGATGAGATATTGCTTTTGGGATGTAGCACATCAAGGAAAATCAGCTCTCATTGTGACTGTGACTAATGGTTCTTAAGCCCTTTGTGAGACCCTGTGGAAGCCCCAGGAACCCAGTCGGCTCTGTGCACTGCCCTCCACCCCATCTCATTCCCAGCCTGCTGTGGTTGGTGCAGGGATCAAATCAGGTTTGATAACTCATTGAGACCCTGTCTTCACCATGGGGGCTGCCTGCAGGGTGCATCTGGAGGAAACAGATACTTCAAGGAGTCCATGCTGGAGTGGAACTTGTCCGGAGAAGTTGAATGGATCTTTTGCCCCAGAGCAAGTGCCTCCATGGAGTCACACTTCAGCCCACAATTTATTAGTGATCAGCCACAGCACACCAGTCCACAGCCCCACAAACCCACCCCAAGTGTGGTGTATTAGTTCCATGTGCATTGAAATCATCAGGAATGGGGAGAGGGTCCTACAAAGGACTTCGATGTATGACTTTAAGACATAGTCTTGTCATTCTAGCACTCCGGGAGGCTGAGACAGGAAGATGGCAAGTTCCACTGCATCCTGGGCAACTTAGTGAGACCCTGTCTCAAAATAAAAGAATAAAAAAAGGCTGAGGATGTAGCTCAGTGTAAAGGCTCTGAGCTCAATCTTCAGTTAAAAAAAAAGAGGACATAGTCCTTGCTCCACTAAACAAATGCTACCACTTAACTGGGCATTAGGAGCATCTACTACAGGGCCATTAACAAGCTTGACAGTCTTAACAACAAGTGCCACATACTGAGTGCTTCTCACAGACACCACAGTGAGCACTTTGTTTTGGTTATTTTTTTATTTCCTCAAAACCACTCTACAAAGTGGTTCTGTCCTCAGCCCCATTTTCCAGATAAGGAGGTAAAGTCTGCAAGAGATTTAAAAAACTTGCTCCAGGTGATATAATAAAGAAGTGCTGGGACTGGAGCTCACACCCCAATCGATCAATCCACAGTCCATGCCTCTAAGATAGGGTCCTCAAAGAGCCCTCACTAGCTTATCCTTGTTAGAAGGTGGATGCTAAGCGAAACAAATCACACACAAGCTTAAATACCGCATGGATTCTCTTACCTAAGAAACCCAAAATGTCAATAATCTAAAGAACAAAAGAGTGTTATGGATGGTAAGAAACAGGGATGTAAACTTTGGGGAGGCGGAAAGAGGGTCTGCAGTGGTGCACAGGCATATGCACCACTGCCCCATGATGAATGTTTTTCCTGGGTATTGCAAACATATGCTCATTAAAAAAGAAAATAAAGTTTAAAAAGACTTTTAAAAATTGGGGTAAAGAAACACTTGGAGCCGTAGTCATATGGATTAGACCAACAGATTACACTGCACCCAAGTCCCAAACAACTGCTACAATTAAATATTTATTTATTTATTTATTTTGCAGTGCTGGGAGGTTGAACCAAGGGCCTCACACATGCTAGGCAAGCTCCTCACACCCATAATTTCGCTTACTAATGTTCAACCCTCGCATCCCAGTCCACAGCTTCCTAAGTCCACCGCAATGTGTCCTATCAATGATTATTACTACTTCCAAGAATCTAGAGTCTCCAGTTCTCACATAGGGGCTCCAAACTCTCCAATATGCAGTACCAACTAAAATCACAGCAAAGGGGTTCCTCGAGTGCTGGCCACGCTGGCGCAGGCAACTCCGGTGCTAGCAGGATGGTTTCAGTACCAGGGACAGCGGCAGGCGGTGAATCCCAGCTTAAGTCTCTGTGAACTCTCAGACATTTGTAAACTGCCCCCGTCCTGGGAGGGTGGAGATTTGAAAGCTTTGGTTCTGAAATGAGAAGTCTACTCAAGGCAGCTAGATCATGCTTCTGCTCAGAAAACTGGAAACATACACATAAGAAATAGAACAGCAGAGGGCCAGACATGGCTTTGACCTCAGGCAATGACTCCTTCTCCATCCTCAGTTTCCTCATCCATAAAACGTGAAAACCAACACCCGTCTCTCTCAGGGCATGCAAGAAGAAATGAGATGATCCACTCAATATACTTAGAACAAGCCCCGAGTAGGGTAAATGCTCAACAAATGAGTGCTTTGCGTGGTTTATTCCTGTCCTCTGATGATTAGAAACTTCAATATCTTTATGAAACCATGGAAAGAGATTCCTCTCATTGAAACCAAGCAATAAAATTTTATCTTAGGCCTGGGGATTAGCTCAGTGGTAGAAATTTGTCTAGCACGAGCAAGGCCCTGAGTTCCATCTCCAGCAACACACACACCACACACACACACACACACACACACACACACATACACACTAAGAAAAAGAAAGAGAGAAAAAGAAATTGCTCTTACTAGTATCATTAACATTTACTATTTCTTTTTTACCCATCTAAATCTTGGCTCCTTCCCTCCCGTGATGGACACCTCCTCAGTGCTGACTGGGCTTTCTTTCAAATCTGCAAGGTTTCCAAGAACAAAACATAATGGATATGTCTGGTCCATTCCCTTAACATCAGATGTAACATGAAAGTTGGAAAAATCTCCACTGCATATGTCACAGGTGTGGCTTTACTCACCATGTGCCCTCTGTGTCTGCTCCTTTCACTTCCCATCATGTATTTAGTTTGTTTTTGTAGTACTTGAGATTGTACCCAGGACTTCTGCACTGAGCTACATCCCCAGCCCTTCATTTTTTTTTTTTTTTTTTTTTTGAGACAAGGTTTGCTAAATTGCCCAGTCTGGGCTAGAACTTGCAATCTTCCTGTGTCAGCCTCCCAGAGGGTTGGGATGACAGGTGTGCACTGCTACACTCTGTCTCATCATATTTTTGAGGTTCTCCCACACTGTAGCACAGACCGGTGGCTCCTTCCTCTTTACGGCAAATACCCCATTGTGCGATCCACCATAGTTTGCTTATCTATACATTTATGGATTTGGGGGCTGATGGAAGATTTTGAAACCTATGGAGACAGAATACAGATTGCTAGGTGCTAGGGGAGGAAGGAGGAAAAGAAAGAGAAAAATGGAGCCACTGTTTAAGAGTACAAGGTTTTCTTTGGAGGTGATGGAAATGCTTCAGAACTAGACAAGAGGTGGTGGTCCCCTAGACTGTGAATGCCACCCAACTGTTTATACTTTAAAATGGTGAAGTGGGTAGGCTGAGGCAGGAGGATCACAAGTTGAAGGCCAGCCTGAGCAACTGAGCAAGACTTTGTCTCAAAGTAAAAAATAAAGAGGGCTGGGGTCCAGCTCAGTGGTGAGTGCTTGCCTATCATTTATGAGGCCTGGGTCCCATCCCCAGCACAAGAAAAAGGGGAAAAAATGGTTAATTTTATGTTATATGAATCTCACTTAATTCTTAATTTATTATCTTAATGTATATATTTTTTCACCTCATCTTGTTCAAGAAAACCTCCGCTAGATACTTTTTTTTTAACTCAATGATTTTTCTAGCCAATTTTTCCCTCTAGGACCTGAACCATGGAGAGCAACACCAGACAGCTCACAAGAACTATCCTTTTTTCTTTTCTTTAAATAACCAAGAGTTTTAATTATAAAGGTAAGGTATGCTTTTTTTTGTTTTGAAATGTGTGTTTCATTAGCAAAGTGGAAGTCCCTGCCCTGCCCACTTCCCAGCTGCTCACCTTCTCCCTCCCAGAGCACCGGCTTCACTGGCTGCTGCACCTTCCTGGGTCTCTCTTCTCCTGGGCATCAGCAAAGTCTGTTCCCTTGCCTTCTTCAGTTTCCACCCAAATATTATCTCACTGAATGCAGCGGTACCTGCCAGCAATCCCAAAACTTCAGGAGGCTGAGGCAGGAGGATTGAACTGTCGAGGCAGCTTAGCTAGGCCCTGTCTCAAAATAAAAAAACTCAGCAGAGCTGAGAGGATAGGTCGATGGTAGGATGTTCGCTTAGCATGTGTGAGGCCTGGGTTCCATCTCTAGCACCACTGAACAACCCCAAACAGAACAGAACAGAACAAAACAAACAAACAAGGAAAAGTCTCCCTAATGCACCCTTCCCTGCTGGATCCAAAATCTCAACTGCACCATCATCTCTATCTTCCTCCTCTCCTCTTACTGCTTCTGCTGTTCTTACCACACATCACGTTGAACAAGGCATACATTCCTTTACCTGATTATACCAATGTCAGCCCCATTAGGGCAAGAATTTGGTTTATTCTCAGCTATATTCCCTAGCGCCTAGCTAAGTGCCTAACACTAGTAGGTGCTCAATAAACATGACTAAAGGAATGAAAACAAACCTATAAAACTGTACCTTCCCTTTATAAAGACGGGCCCCTAAGGATGACCTTCAATCTGCTCTCCCTCTCACCTCCCTGGACACATTATTCCCTATTGGTACAACAGAGCTCATCTCTTAAAAGGCTGTAAAGTATTCTGGTGAGTGGATCCATCATCATTTATTTAATATTCCCCTAAACACTTCCAGTCGGTCTCTATTATAAGCATCCCACGGCTAAACAATCTGACCACTTCTCCTTGTGTACTTGTGAGAATTCTACTGCAGGGTCCATTCCAAGATGTGCAATTGCTGTGTCAGAGGGGATTCACACTTGACATTCTCACAGCAAAGTTCCTCAATTATCCCTGAATAGTAGTTCATGAATTCACAAACGTAAGGTGAAGGACTGGGGTGCAGCTCAGAGGTAGAGCACTTGCCTGGCATATGTGAGGCCAGACTCCATCCCTAGCACTGAAAAAAAGTGAGATAAATGTGTGTGTTCCTCCTGAAATTAAATCATTATTTAAATATATAAATTGCAGGGCCGGGGATTTAGCTCAGTGGTTCCACTGCCTGCCTCACAAGCGCAAGGACCCGAGTTCAATCCCTGGTACCAAAAAAAAATAAACACACACACACACACACACACACACACACACATATATTGCTCTGGATCAAAAAATTCTAAATTTTAAGAGATGGAAGAATTAACCTGACTCCTGGAAAACACATACACATCAAGGTGGTTAAGACTCCAAATGGGAACTGAGAACCCTGACCCCAGGAAATATCCATGGGGACTTCCAAGTGGGAGAAGCCCCTGTCCTCTGAACTGATTCAGAACCACAGTCCCTGGTATGTCCACTGTACTACAGAGACGTCTTTCCACCTATGTGGTCCCGATTCCCTGCCGATGTGATCTCCGACATCCCATTTTGTCTACCTGTTGGTTCAAACTCAAACCTGAAAAGTTCAAGACCATGAACACCAACACCAATCAGTCCACAAGGACAAAAGGGAAACCTATAGGAGTACTACTCAGACACAAAAAACAATAAATTCGAGTTACTTGTAGGAACATGAATCACCTCAGGACCGTAATGTTAAGTGAAATAAACCAGACACTCAAGCTTAAATTGCCCACGGTTTTTCTTATACAAGGAACCTGAAATATAAATAACTTAGAGAACAAAATAAAAAATGATAGAAATCTGAGAGGTAGACACTGTGGAAATGGGAAAAGGACCAGGAGCTGGGGGGAGGCAGGTGGGTGGGAAGGGGGAATAAAAATGATTAAGATACGGTATTAAAAAAAAGATATGGTTTGTCTGGCTACAAATTCCCCAAGGTGAATATTCTGTATCACAAACATATACTAATAAAAAAGGGGAAAAATGGGAACTCCAGTCTCAGCAGACATCCCCCATGAATGGCCCCCAGGAAGCCATCGAAGGTCAAGGTCAAGGGTCCCAGGAAAGCAAGTGAAGCAAACAAGGAAGGGACTTCACAGCCCAGGTGAGGTGAAGAGAAACCTGAGAAGCCAGGTGAGGGAAGGAGGGCCTCTTCCAGGGCAGGTGGAAGCAAAAAAAGGTCCCCAAGAGAGGCAGTGAGGCCACCATGGTTCCCCCTCACGCCAGCCAAGACCACATCTTAGGCATTCTCCCCTTGCTGGACAGAATACCCAACACCCACAATTTAAAGGAAGAGAAGTCGATTTTGGCTCACAGTGCTTAGAGGATTCAGCCCATGGTCACCCAGCTCACAGGCAAGAGGGGCATGGAGGAAAGGTCTGGTGGCAGAGAGCTGCTCAGGCATAGCACCAAGGAAGCAGAGAGCAAAGGGAGGAGCCATGAAGTAGACACACCCTGCAGACCCTGCCCCACGGCCCACCCCCAATTAGGCCCGCTTCCTCAGCAAGTCAGCCATGCATGCATCATTGAAGAGTATGGTGGCCCCATGATCCAACTGTTTTCCAGAAGCCCCACCTCTGAACAGAGGAGCCTTTGGGAGGACAGTCTAGATCTAATCCATAACAACCATCAAGGTTCCTCCCATGCAATCAGGAGGAAGCCCAAAGCAAAGGCAGCACCAGCAGCAGAATGCTGAACTCCCAGGAACCCGTTTACTTTCTATGACCTTCTGTTTTCCTGTGGAGAACCCTGTCCAGACTGGTACACTACAGTACATCCCTACTTCCTCATCAGTGACCACTGTCTCTTCCAAGCCATCCACCCATCCATGCCCTGAAGCTAGACCAGTTTCCTCCAAAATACCCTATCCAGCATCCTTCTCTCTAACCACTCTGGACTCCTCTCAGCTCATGGTCTCTCTTAAATGCAAACCCAACATCCATCCTGTGAGATCTGTGGCCCAGAGATTGCACCATGTCTTCCATCTTCCCCACCAACCTTGGCTTGGTGCATTCATTCTGCATCCCTTCCTTCCTCCTGTCTCCCTCCTGAGTACTCCATCCAGCATGAACTCACCCAGCTGCCTCTGTGGAACATTCTCCAACAAGATCAACCACCTAAGCTCTGCCATGAAATGTTGGTGGATTCCAGGGTTTGTGATGGGAGAAGACACTAGAGCCCACTGGTATGTGGATGGGAGACTTATATACATATTCTCCCATCATCAGAAATCCATCCTTGACCTCAAATTCTCCTTCAGCCACCAAGCCATGTTTCCCGGGAAGCAATGTGGTTTTGCCACATCTTCATCTACCACCCTTAAGCCTTCTCCAGGCTCAGCTGAAACTTCCAAGGATCCAGGCTGCCCAAAGCCAGGGTCTCTCTCTTTCCTTTTCTCTTCCTTTGCCTCCCACCCTCCCTTCTTCTTTCCATCTCTCCCTTTTTTCCTTCCTCCCCTTTCTTTCTCTCTCTTTCTTTTTTGCCTGGGTCTCACTGAGTAATTGAAACTCTTTTTTTTTTTTTTTGAAACAGGGTCTCACGAGGGAATTCAGGCTGGCATTGAACTCACTATGTAGCCGAGATGGGCCTTGAACTCATGGAGATCCTCAGTCTCCCAAATGGAGGGATTACAAGTATGTGCCACCATGCCTAGCCAAAACTCTTTAAATGAGGCTTTCTAAACCTCTAAAGTAGCAGAGGCTAGAACCACTTCATTCACTCATTCGATCATTCATTCATGAGTCAGGTCTCCCTGAGTGGCCCAGAATTGATTCATTTGCTTGTTTGCTTATGAAGCAGGGTTATTTATTCATTTATGAATCGGGGTCTTGTTGAGCTGCCCAGGGTGGGCTCAACCTTATGAATCTCCTGCCTCAGCCTTCTGAGTGGCTGGGACTCTAGGTGTATCCCACCACACCTGGCTTTCAGGGCTATTTTTCTATGCTCACACCGCTCAGTGCCTTAATTTAGGATTCTGTAGTTTTTCTCCCATCCTTTTGGCTTCTGTTCCACAGTCCTTCCTTTTCACGCCTCTCTTCCTATCCTGTCTCTAAGTGGGGCTCTCTTTCCATAAATCCCCATTCTCTTGTGGAGCGTCCTCCTGCAAATCTCCTACGTTTTGTTATTTTTTTTTTATTCTCTCATTACCCTCCCCCCAACATCCAGTCACTGCCCTCCAGAGTCTGGGCAGAGGCAGCATCACCCGGGTCCCCACCACACCCTGCCTTCCATAGGTCTGGTTAACAGAAGACACAGGAAGAAGACTGGGGACAAGAAGAGGTCCAGGGGTTTTCCTTCCTCTCTCCTGCACAGTGTGGTCTTGGGGAGCACAGGGTTCCCTGGGCCTTCTCAGAGGCCCCTCAGACTCCATAGGAGTCTGTGTTGGTCTCTACTGTAGCAGCCACCAAGCCTGGGACCAGGGTTGCCATAGGAGGCAGGGCCTCATGGCAGCTCCTCAGGCCTTTTCTGAACCCTCAAGATGACCATGGGTCTCTGCTGTGCATCCCTTCTCTAAGCAACTTCCTCCACCTTACGTCCCTGCCCTGATGTTCTGCCTTGCCAAAGCCATGGGCTACTCGATCTTAGACTGCAACCCCTACAACCAAGAGCCAGAACAAAGTTCTCTTCATAAGTTAACTGCCTCAGGTGCTTTGCTCCAGCAACAGAACACTGATTGATACAATGGATGAAAATAAAGGCAACATGTTCTCTCACTGTTTGTGGAGGCCAGAGGTCCAGCACCAAGTGTCAGCTCAGCTGATTTCCCCAGAGGCTCTGGAGGACACTTCCCTGCCTCTCCCAGCCCCCGGCAGCTCCTGGCAGTCTTGGATTGCGGCTACCCTGATCCCATCCCCACTTCTGTTCTCCCCCAAAGTCTTCTTATATAAACAAATTTCCTAGGATCCTGGTCCACTCGCATCCAGGATGATTGTATCTTAGTCCTGGACTCAGTCAATTTCTGCAGAGACCGTATTTCCAAATATGGTCACATTCTGAGTTTCTAGGGGAAGCTGAATTTTTGGAGAATACTCTTCAACCCACTGCATTGTCCAAAGTCCAAATGTTTCAGTTCCCTCCCAACACTCCTCCCCTTTTCCACAATCACCTTCTTCATGTCGTTCCATGTCATTCCAGCAGCCTCTTGGTGCCTATGGAAGAGGACGCCTTCCCAGCTCTTCCACCTCCCTCATCTCACACTGATATACAACAGATCCCCCCAAATCTGTTCCTGGTCACTGTTTCCTGCACACCCTGAAAGCCACCCCTCTCTGCCCTCCATGCATCTATAGCCCCAGCAGACCCCAGGGCAGCCTCCTGCTTGCCTTGCTGACCTCCAAGCCAGGGCACCATGCTCAGCAGAAGCAGCCAGACTTCAACAGTTACAAATTGCACAATTCCATCCATATGCAATATCCAGGGTAGGTGAATCCACTGAGGCAAAAAACAAATTACTAGCTACTGGAAGTGGGGGAGAGAATAGGGAGCAACTGCATAATGGATGCATTTTTATCTGGGGATGGTGGAAATGCTTTGGAACTTGATACAGGTGGTATGGCACAACACTGTGAATGCACTGAAATGCCACTGAATGGTGCATATGAAGTGGCCAGTTTTATGTTGTGTGGATTTCACCTCAATGATTTTTTTCAAGGATGAGGAATCACTCTGGCTCATCCTGTAAATGCTTCTGAGGGCATCCTGTTGCTTGTAGAGCAGAGCTCACCTTCAGACGCTGACCTAGAAGGTTTTGTGTAACCCATTCCTGCCAACCTCTCGGGTCTCTTCCCACCCATTTTCCTCTCTGCTCTTTCATTTCTGGGCACAGTGCTTCTCTTTGGACACAACAAATTCGTTCCCATCCCAGGACCTTTGCACATGTTGTTCTCTCTGCCTGGGAATCTTCTCCCTTCTCATTCTGCTTATGCTTTGCTCTGTGCTTCCCACCCTTCATGTCTTTGTTTACAGGGCATCTTGCCACCTAATCCTTCTCACTCCTTTCCCAGAAAAAGGTTCGTTTATGCCCTGACTCCTGGAAGTGGCAACTCTGGCCTTGCTTGGGAAAAGGGCCTCATGCGTGTAATGAGTTAGGGATCTCAAGCTGAGATCACCCTGGGTTATCTATGCCCCCAAATCCATGACAAGGCCCATACAAGACACAGAAGAGGAAAAGCAGATATGGAGAAGGCTGAAGACAACAAGACAGACTGGAGTGAGTGAGGCAGCCAACACAAAGGACACCCATGGCCACCAGGAGGTGGAAGAGGGCCCAGAGCCTGCAGGGACACCCTGACATTGCACTTCCAGCCCCAAGACAGGAGAAGAGGTATTTCTGTTGTTTCAGACCACCCAGGTCATTTATACTCGCAGCCCAGGACACTCCTCCAAGATGTCATTGGTTTTCTTCCGAATGCCAGTTAGTAACTGTGTCTGCACCTGCTTCCTAAAATGCCTTTCTTTTCCTTCAAGCTCCACGAGGACACACACCACATCTGTCTTGCTCACCATTATCTTCTGCCACACATCTCAGTGCCAGGCAAACTGCAGGACCTTGCTTGATGTTTTTTGACTGACCAAATAAATGTACATTTATTGTACTTTATTTTTCTTCACAACTCAGTAGCAGTCCTTTCTGCACCCCTGCCCATTTCTAGTGTCTTGTTAAGTTGCCTAGGTTGGCCTCAAACTCCGGGACCCAAGGGATCCTCCTGCCTCAACCTCCTGAGTAACTGAGACTACAGTAGTGTGTGCCATCAAGCCTGGTTTTACCTTCTCTTCTAACGCCACAGTTTTTGCACTGACAACTGAAGCCACATTTTCCAGGCCCCTGACAAAACCTCTCCACCTTGGTCCTTCTGCATAGCCCAAGTCCCAGGCTCTGCCAGCCTCTCTCCTTGCCAGCCCTGCCATCCATGAAATTCTCCTTGAAGCCTTACATTACAAAGTAAACCCACACACTCTGCACCTCCCAAAGAAGCTTTTACCTTCACAAGCTCTATTGATCTCGTCCTGGAGGCTGCTGGCAGCCTTCCTGGGAGCTTAATCAATGAGCCAACACCGAGCACAGCCAGGGCACCGAGAAGCCCAGCCAAGGGCCCCAGCCTGGGTCTCCATGGACCCAGGAAAGGAGGATTTACACCAAGTGACAGTCGCAACTGCCCCAGGGTCCTGCTTAGGCAGGCGGGAGGAATTGTCTCCCGGCTTGGAGTGGTGCACAGCTGGTAACTTGCAACTACAACCAGACTCCCCAGGGAGCACATCGGAAAGAAACAGGAACAGCAAGAGAGAAGCAATGCAGATTCCAAGAAAGGAGCAAAAATGGCTCAGGGGATGGCCAGTGTGGCCAGGACCCCCAAATAGAGTAAGTGAAAGGGGGAAACGGGACAGGAAAGGGACATGAAGATGACAAGAGTTAAAACAAAATGGGTTAAAGCAGGGATTCTTTACCCCTCTGCAGACATGGAGGAGAAGAGAGGAATCTGCCATAGGCAGAAGGAGGCACCGTGTGACCAAGTCGATGCCCAAAGCTTTAGAAACCACTTCTCTCCTCAAAAGAAAAGGCAATTCTTCCCAAGTTTTGTTTTGTTTTGTTCAAGATTAAAAATCAGGAAAAAGAGCCTGGCAGCGCACGCCTGTCATCCCAGCATGCTGGGAGACTGAGGCAGGAGAATTGCAGTTCCAGCCCAGTCTGGGCAGCTTAGACCCTGTCTTAAATTTTTAAAAAAATTTTTTTATAAAGGGCCTGGGATGTTGCTTAGTGGCAGAGCACTTGCCGGGTATAGCTGAGGCCCCGGGTTCCATGTTTCACACAACAACAACAAAGCAGGAGGGAGAAGTATAATGGTGAGAAAACATGTCTTTGTTCTTCCTCTGAAAGCTGTCACTGTGGTCCACACATGGGTCCAACAAACACTCCTCAGTGCTGGGCCTGAGCTGCTCAGGGCCCCGGGCGTCAGCACCCCCATCCTGGACATTTTCCTGCCTGATTCTGGGAAATGCAGTGGAGTTGGGTGGTAGTCAGGGAGGACGGTGCTGGCTTGGGCCTGCCCCCACAACTCCCCTTGGGCACCCCAGCCAGACGGAACTGGAGCAGATCCTGGCTCTGCCCCACTCCCTGCAGCAGGCAGGAATGCAGGCGAGGACTTGGGAAGACACTCAACACCATGGGTGGGAGCTTTTCCTTCCCATGGTGGCTCTGAGCAGCAGGGAGCTGCTTTCTGCACACAGATACACAGAGCCCTGTCCACCTGTCCAACCAGAGAGCCCCTTGCATCTTACCCCAGGGCCTTTACACTCGCTCCCCACTGGAGATATTCTCATGACCTCCCCACCGCCTGTCCGTCTTGGTTCAAAGGAAACCAAATCCGCTTCTCCCTGTCTCCTCTCCAGCTATTTCACTATTTTCCAAAGCGGCACACAACTTATTATTTGGTTTGTTGTTGATGTCTCATAAGAAGGGAGTGGAAGCCGCAGGAAGGCAGAGACTTTTCTGACTACTTCCTGTGTCATAAGCAGAACACCAGGCTTATGATACATGCTGTCAGGATCCATTAAGGGAAGGCACAGCCCTGGGAGACAAGGCAGACTGTGCTCCTTTTACAGAGTAGGGAAACTGAGGCTCACTACCAGGCACGCAGCTGGTAGGGGTTGGGCAGTGACCAAACCCAGTCAGTGTACAGTGCAGACTCCACACACAGTGACCCCGTGTGTGTGTGTGTGTGTGTGTGTGTGTGTGTGCGCGCGCACACACACGCGTTTCTGGGAATGGAACCCAGGCCCTTATACATGCCAGGAAAGCACTATCCCTCTGGGTACAGCCCCGAGATTAATTGTTTTTGCGACAGGGTCTCGCTGAGTTGCCCATGCTGGCCTCAAACTTGAGATCCTCCTCCCTCAGCCTCCCAGGAGCTGGGATTATAGGGGTGCACCACCACACTTGGCTCATGATGTTCCTTATTCTTATCCATGCAGCATGAATGAAACAAATCCCCACCACACTAGTGCTGGGGACATGGAGGAAGGAACAGAGAAGTCACAGGTGGAGACCACGCTGGGCCTGGCCCAGTCATTTTCTCCCTCTCCTCAGCCTTGCTTGGGGCTCCAACAGGGGTCACTGGGATGCACACCTGGTGCGGCCCAAGACACCTCCGCACTCTGCAGCCACGGTGGCTCTCATCTCTGCTGACGGCTTGTCAACCCTGTCACCTCTGCCATCACCCACAAGCCCCCTCCTTTTGTCTCTGTTTCCAAAGCCCTGCGAAACGGGCCCCCAAAAGCCTCCTCCTCCGGGAAGCAGTCTTTGATTTTTTCCTCCCAAACAACTCTCACCTCTTCATTCCTGGAAACCCAGAGAACTCAGTGTATCCCTTGAGCTGTTTACAAATTTTTTTTTCTTCCATATTTTTGTTCTGGCTTTTTTGTCCCCTCTGTACCAGGGATCAAACTCAGGACCTTGCACTTTCGAGGTAGGCACAGTGCCACCGAGCTGAATTCCCAGCCCCTGATATTTTTGTTCTGGAAATAGCTGATTCTGGTCACGAAGCTACTCCCATTTCCCCCAAAATAAATGCAGCATCGGACACTGTGATAAGTGGAGGCGAATGTGGGCTGGAGTGGGTGCTGGGTCACCTGGGCTGCGAGGCTTCATCTCCAGATGGGAAACTCACAGGATCTGTAAAGAGGCACAAGTGAGGAACTGGGCAAAAAGACAAGAATTTCACAGCAACCTGACGGTCACCAACTTGAGAGTAAACACAAATGGCCATCAACAGGTAGCCGGAGACACAAATCTTGGCATTTTTACTGCTTCTCAGCAGTAAGAATGAATGTGGGGTGGTGCACGCCTGCAATCCCAACACCGTGGGAGGCTGAGGCAGGAGGACTGCCAAGTTCAAGGCCAGCCTGAGCAACTTAGTGAAACCTTGTCTAAAAACTTAAAAAGGACTGGGGCTGAAGCTCAGGGTGAAGGCCCTGGGTCCAATCCCCAGGACTGCCCTTCTCTCAACAAGACGTTCCAAAGAGGAAAAAGTGGCAGAACAGAGGAGTTAAATGCTAAGTTTGCAATGAGCAACAGGGTGGACACTAGGAAGGTGACCTCTGAGCAAAGAGCTGAAGGAGGGAGACAGAAAGTTCCCAAAGGAGGGGGGATCTGGGCAGAGGCAGGAGCAGTCAGTGCAAAGGCACTGAGGCCAGCTTGGCCTGCGTGTTGTAGGTAGGCAAGTGCTACATGAGGGAAGAGGGCCGCTG
Organism: Heterocephalus glaber; assembly: GCF_000247695.1. The sequence goes on from NW_004624901.1 coordinate 908,274, forward strand.
GGCAGAAGTTCTGGGTTTCCAAGACAGAGAAAACCAGCAATGGACAAGGACTGGTAACTTCCAGAGCTCAGAAAGAAGGGAGCCAAGAGGGAAGGTAGAGGGGGAGGAGGAAGACAGGCCAAAGCTCAGAGCTCTGCATCCTTTCCCACGCCTTCACACCCTGGCATCAGGAGAACCCACTGAAAGGCAGACAGGCGGGGAGGAGGAAAGGCTGGCATTGTGTGGAAGGGAGAGAAAAGGCGATGTGAAGGGCCGGGGATTTAGCTCAGTGGCCTTGTGCCTACCCCGACAGCACAAAGTCTTGAGTTTGATCCCTGGTACTAAATAAGAAAAAGATGAATGTGAACAGAAAAACATGGGCCAAGCAGCGCTGACGTGCAGTAATACACCCTCCCTCAGGCCCGGGCCAGCCCCAAGCCCAGCCAGGCAGTGTTCCTGTGACTAAAGTTTCACTGGCACAGCCATACTGGGGCCCTCATTTACGCGTGAGGTTTCTGTGGCTGCCTTGCTACCTGGTCCCAAGAAGAACGCAGGCCCCACAAAGCCTCCGATCTTTATTCTGTAGCCTTCTCCAGGAAGTTTGCCAAGCCCTGTGCTGTAACAACAGCACACAACTGTTACTGTAGCCCTCCTGATCTGTGGAGGATGCATTTTGAGATCCGTGGCAGCGGCCTGAGACCACAGGTAGTATTGAACCTTGTGTATTCCTGCATTTTCTTTTTTTTTTTTTTTTTGGTACCAGGGATCGAACTCAGGACCTTGCACTTACAAAGCAGGCAGGAGAACCATGGCCCTCCTGCATTTTAAGCGCATAATGACGAGAAAGTTTAAATTAGGCACGGGAAGAGAGTAACCAAAGTAGAACAATGTACTTTCACACAATTGTCACCTGTACTCTGGAGCCTCAGAGCCATTATTAAGTAAAATAAGAGTCACCTGAACTTCAGCGCTGTCACACAGAGGGGAGATCAGTCAATCTAGTAACTGAGTCAGCTGCTAAGTGACTACTGGGTAAAGGGTACATGCAGTGTGGAAACTCTGGGCAAAGGGATGAATTGCATCTTGGCAGGATGGAATAGGGGTAGTGAGGGAGTTTATAAAGCTACTTAGAATGAGGGGCAAGCTGGGCATAGTGGCACACACCTGTAACCTAGCCCTGTGGGAGGCTGGGGCAAGAGGATTGCAAGTTTGAGCCCAGCCTGGGCAACTTAGCCAGACTGTGTCAATAAAGAAATAAATAGATAGATGAGAGAGGGAGAGAGAGAGAGAGAGAGAGAGAGAGAGAGAGAGAGAGAGAGAGAGAAGGGGAGAGGCTGGGGATATAGCTCAGTGAAAAGACCCTAGGTTCAATTCCCAGGGCAGAAAAAAACAACCCAGAATGGTATGTGAATTAAGACTTATGAATTGTTCATTTCCAGAATCACCCATTTAGTATCTTTGGACTACGGTTGACCACAGGCTACTGAAACCTCAAAAAGCAAATTAAGTAAAGGACCATGGAGCCAACAGCTTTAATTCAGATCCCTTCTCGTGGTGTTTAAGACGTCAGCTCCCGAGCCTCTCTTTGCCCTGGTTTTCTCTGTATCATGGGGAGGGTGGCAGTGGCACCCACCCCTCTGGGCATCAGGAGAACATGCCCAGTCGACAGGAAGGAGGAGGCCTCTAACCCAGAACTCCTGCTGCCCACTCCCCCTCTGCTGGGGATCAAACCCAGGGCCACAAGCACACCCAACCAGGGCTCCACCCCAGCTGCACCCCGGCCCTTGACCCAGAACTCTCATTACAACGACTGTCACCATTTTACAGATGAGGAAACTGAGCCACAGGGAGGGGCCATCACTGCTGGAAGTCTGGACCCAGCCAAGTCAGGAAGAGGGCAATGGAAACCAGGACGCTTGGAGGTCAGGCGACGGAGGTTGAGTACGTGGCATGGAGTGGGAGTGGGGTGGGGTGGGGTGGGGGACTGTGGGGCCTGTCTGTCCCTCGCTTCATTGGCTTCTTAGACCTGGGGATGGGGGGCGTGGCTGGGAGGGCACAGTCACTGTCCCAGGCCCTGGCTAACCGGAGCTGGGGTGGTTATCTGGGCTCACACAGCTGCACAGCAGGTGAGGCGGGTTCTTGCCGTGTGCGGGCTGCAAGGTGGAGTGTGCACCTCCTTCCAGCTGCCAAGACACGTTCCAAAGAGGAGCAGCCTGGGCGAGGAGAGCACCCGCTTCCGGCCCTGGGACTTAGGCCGAGGGGTGGCCTGTAGGTTTCACCTCCAGAAGAGAGATGGGTGACTTCAACAGCAGTCACTGGCTTTCTATTGACTCCATCACGTTCTCGAAGCAGAGGGACCCACACACAAGCTTAGCACAGAATTTAACTTGCATGGAGAGCAGCAAGATTTTCAGTTGGGCTGAGGCTACTGCTCAGCGGTAGACCAATTCCCTAGAATGCATGAGCCCCTGGGTTCCATCCCCAGCACTGAAGAAAAAAGTGAATATTTTCACTCAAAATGAAAGAATTTTCAAACAGAGGAAAGAAAGCAGCCAGGTAACAACATGCAGAAAGAACCAATAGCCACCACCAATAATAACAGCCAGGTAGTAGACTTCTGATATTTATTTTCTACTACCCACGAACCTGGCTTCTCCTCATGGAAAGAAGACAATGTGCTTGTTGGAGCAAACCTTGTGCCCTGTGGACTGGGTTTCCCGGTCTCCCCTGCAGTCAGGTGGGCTCCTGGACAGCTTCTGTCTGTTACCCAACCTCCACGCTCCTTCCTTCCCACCCTTGTGTGCCAGGCAAGGTGGACATGTGGATGCTTCCCTGGGACCCTGCCATCTGGCTTCCATTTGGAGCTGGGCAGTGGGGAGCCCGACAGGATGCTGGAAGCAGTGCAGGGCACTTATTCTCCAGCTCTCTCGTTCTGCCCCCTACTGTCCCCCTTCTCTGCCTGTCTGTCTGGTGCGGTCCAGACGTTGGTAAACCACGCATCTTCATCCAACCCTTGATGAGTGTCTTGTTCCCACTAGGACCCTCTATAGCATATGGGTGGAAGTGAGGCTACTCCTTCTAAATTGGCCCCCAAAACCTCCTGTATGATATGAGCCTTCATACTCTGTCCCTGCAGGCTGAAAGTGAAGGTCTGACACTGCTTAGAGATGGCAGAGAGGGCCTGGGTCCAGGAATCACCACATGGAAGGCCATCTGCTGATTATCTGGTTGCACTTTAGGAGAGAAGTACATTCTTACTATGCTAAGCATCAGATATGGGGGTTGTGTGTTACAGCAGCTAACAACCATACACATCTTTAAGAGGATTTCTCCTTCCCAGTCTGAAAAGAAGATCCCGCCCACCACTCGAGTCATGTGACTCAAGCCTAAGCCAATCAGGAAATCCTTTTTTCACCTCCCAATTCCCTACAGTGATTGGTTCTGTCATGAGTCCATGACCCCACCAGCAGCCAATCAAAGAAAAGAAAGAAAGCATTTGTTGAGTGTTCTGGGAAGATGGTTGGGGAAAAGGAGAATTGGCCTTTGAAGGCAATATGGAGAGGACAGAAAGGCAGAAAGTGTAGCCAAATCATGGGGAATGGAGCCAACTGAAAAAGTGAAACCAAGAAAAAGAAACTGAGGCTTAATAATGTCATCTGATCCTCAGAGCCGGGTTAGCCTGTAGCTAGAGGCTCCCTGGCCTCTTCTGTCCATGAGCCAATAAAATCTTTTCTCACTTAAGACCCTGGAGTTTTCTCCCTTTGCAACCAAAGAGTACAACTGACTCGGAGGTAAATACAAGGCAAGTGATTTTCAGGAAGTTAGGAGAGAGTTAATTCTAATTCCTGTTCCATGGGCAAGGAAAATGAGGCTTTGGGACTTACTCAAGAGCACACAAGTAGGAAATGCTTGGCAAAAGCATGTGGGGGGGGTCAGGTGTGTGAACTTGTGCAAATGGGACTGGGCTGGCAGCCAAGAAACGAAATTGCAATCCCCAAACCAGCATCTTTTGTGTGATCTCAAGAGTGCCAGTGTGAGCCCCGTGAGGTTGCCCATGCCTGTAATCTCCACACTCTGGGAGGCTGATGCCGGAAGATTTCAAGTTTGAGCCCAGCCTGGGCATTTTAAGAGACTAATAGAGACATTGTCTCAAAAGTAGAAAATTTAAAAAGGGCTGGGTATGTACCCTTCCATGGGAAGGCCCTGGTTTCAATCCCCAGTATCTCCATCAAAGAAAAAGTGCCAGTTAGCACAATAGGGTGATTATGGTTAACATTTATTATAGATCTTTTTCATCATTTTAATGTATGTAGCTATGGGGTACAATATGATCGATATATGTCTATAATGCATCATGATCAAATCAGAGGTGTTAGCATTTTCATCTCCTTAAACATTTGAAAAATTTTATTTGTAAAAATTGTACATATTGATGAGATGCAGCATAATGTCACCATTCAAAATAGCTGGAAGACAGGATTTTGAAGGATTCTAGCACAAAGAAATGATCAAGGTTTGAGGGGATGAATAGGTAATTACCCTGCTCTGAACATGCCACACTGTACACAGGCATCACACTGTAGTCCATGAGTATGGCAATCATGTGTCCGTTCTAAATTTTCAGAAAAAAATTAACTTCCACCTTCTACAATAATGGATGATAGACGCGTCAGGGGATAGAATGTGGCAACAGCTAAAAGGTGCTCTGAAGGAAAGACTATCAGTTGCTACTGTTATTAATAGACAGGCACTGCTGAACTGGTTCCAGAAACCCTGGGGGACAGGGACTGTCCAGTGCCTCTCGGCCAGAATTCCAGAGACCATCTGTGGCAGATCCGTCCTCCAGAGCACATGCCCTTGGCAGGATCACAAACTGCTTTCTTCACCCAGAACACTCAACCAGAAAAGGAACAGAGATCGAGAGAGGGGAGAGGGCAGGGGGCCATGCCAGCTTGAAATAGCTCTCGATCTGATCAATGGTTTCCATCTCCACAGCCACCGCCCCAGCCTCGGCACACCGGCTCTTCCCCGAAGGACCACAGCCACTTCTTCCCTGGTCCCATGGCTTCAGTTGCCTGGTTCCAACCCATCCCACAGAGCAGTCCACGGGGTGATGCACAGCCATATGTTTCCTGTGTGGTGGCTTCAGTGGCCAGAGAGAGCCTTTAGGATAAATATCAAATTCCTGAGCATTTACCACAGGGCCTTTTCACATGCTGTTTTCTTTAGCCAGAACATGTACCAGCCCTGACAATAGCAGAGTCTCACAGAGGACTCGGTTTATCACCACTTCCTTAGAGGATGTCGACTAATGATTGATTTTTATGTTCCTGGGGATCAAACCCAGAGCATTATACATGCTAAGCATGTGCTCTATTTTGCTCCTAGACACCTCCTTCCTTACAAAGCATTATTACTGTTAAGCATAGTAACTGTACATGAAATGGCAACTGCTGTTTATCACCTTTGCCAGACTATAAGTTCTACAAAAGCAATATCAGCTGTGTCATGTTCATTAAGGTAACCTGGTGGCTAGGACATAGTTGATGCTCATTAAAAGTTCATGTCTTGACAAGATAGTATGAAAATAGGCCAGATGAAAAGAAGAAAACTTAAGCCATCAAAGGAGTTGGTTTTGCTGATCCTTGGGGCAAGAATGGTCTTTTCAATAAATGCTGTTAGGATAGTTCTTATGGAACAAAAAGGTAATTGGATCCCTCTTTAACACTATACATAAAAATCAACCCCTATGCTGGGTGTGGTGGGACATGTTTGTAATTGCAGCACTCTGGGAGTCTGAGGCAGGAGGATTGCAAGTTCTAGACCACTGGAGTCAACTTAGTGAGACTCTGTCTCAAAATAAAAAATAAGAAAAGGGGCCAGGGATTTAGCTCAGTGATTCTGGCACCTGCCTCAAAAGTGCAAGGGCCCGAGTTTGATCCTGGTAGCAAAAAAAAAAAAAAGAAAAGAAAAGGACTTGGAGATGTCAGTCAGTGCAAAGGCCCTGGGTGCAATTCCCAATACCACCTCCCCCCCCAAAATATTTCCTTAAATAAGATAACAAACCACAAACTCTAAAGGAAAAGATGCCTAAATTCCACTACACTGAAACCAAGAATGATCTTGATCAAAAGACATCAAAAGGCAAACTCAAAGGAGCTGCTGCACACCTGTAATGAATGAATGATAAAGAACTCATTTCCAGAATACATAAAGATCACTTACAAATCAATACGGGGGAAAATAAACATGGAACCCAATAAAAAAGTGAACAGGGTGCAGAGTGGCACCTCACAGAAGAGAAAACATGAATGGCTGGTGTATATATATATATATATCATGCTCATCAGTGACCAGAGGATGCAAACTAAAACCCCAATGACACATCCCCACTCCCACCCCGAAGGCCATGATTAGGAAATCAGACCCTACACAGGGTTTCGGAGAACAGGGAGCATCTCAGCCCCTCTGCAAGGCAGGGTGCAGGCTCACACCAGCACTCTGGATTTGGTCCAGGTGAAGGTGCGCAGCGACGACAAACAGAGTTAGCAAATCTGTAACAATCAGCTCGTGATGCTCTCCGCAAAGGGGAAGCACTCACCCTTCTGCCATAGGCAACCGCAGCAAGGACAAGACTGAGGGGGCAAGATGAAGGAGCAGTGCGTGCCCACACGTGCCAACTCCCGAGAACGTGCAGCTCGGAGGACACACACCAGTAAAAAGCGCACAGGTCACGAGACATGGTTAATTTCTATGAAGTTCCAGGCCAGCTAACCCTGAACCACACTGCTTCAGGAAGTGCTCTGAGGAGGGGAGACGGCTAAGGAAAGCCAGGGATGTGCCCACAAATCCCACCGAGGCCCCTGCAGGAGAGAGGGGATGTCCAGGAGACAGCACCACACAGCTCTCTGGCCTGGGTAGAATGGATGCGTGTGGCACGGTTAGTTTTGAAGATGCTCATCTGTGGCCTAGCTCTTCCCGGTCCCCCCTTCTCTCCCTCTCTCTGTTTCTCTCTCTCTGTCTCTCTGTCTGTCTGTCTGTCTGTCTCATTCTGCCTGACACACACACAGACACACACACAGACACACACACACACACACACACACACACACACCATGGGGCACTTTATGAAGGGAGAAACCAGAGGGACAAACACCCAGACAGAAAATGAGAAGATAACATAGACACAGGAAATGAAAAGGGACCCGGACCGGGCAGCGGCGAGGGTGAGGAAATGAGAGGAGGAGAGACGGGGAGCAGAGGGCAGAGGGTCGAGGGGGGGGCGGTCCAAGGCTCTCCCAGCCTCCTCCCGGAACTTCTCCCCTCTCACCCGCATTGCCCTGCACCACCTCCCTTCTCCCTCCCAGCACAGCCTTTCCCGCCCTTCTTCCTGCTCTCTCCTCCCCTGTCCATCTCACCTTCCATCTGTCTCTTTGTCTCCTTCCACTTTTTTTCTCCTTTCTCTCTCCCTGTCTTACACACACACACACACACACACATACACACACACACACAATCTCTCCTCTATCACGTAGTTATCAAGAGGCTACTCAGTGCCCAAAAAAGTGCTAAAATCAGAGGGACACAGGCCAGGTGTGGTAGTACACGCCTGCCATCCAGGACTCTGGGAGGCTCAGGCAGAAGGACTGCAAGGTTCAGCCCAGCCTGGGAAACAGTGAGACTCTATCTCAAAATGAAAACCAGGCTGGGGCTAGAGCTCAGAGTGAAGGCCCTGGGTTCAATCCCCGATACCAAAAAAAGAAGAAGGAGGAGAAGGAGGATGAGGAGGAAAGGGAGGGGGAGGAGGAAGAGGGGGAGAGGGAGGAAAAAGAAAGGGGGACACAGGATGGCGGGTCACCGTGGTCATCAAGCCATTGAGCGCCCCATCAGGGACTCCCGCCCAGGGTGCCTTACCAGCTCCTCGAGGACCAGTGTGGCCTGCCGCTCTCACCCCTCATTAACTTCACTATCAAACGCTCCCAGCATTGCAGGTTGTAGGTCTTATTTATTAAATATTTAACAAGAACCCAGCTGAGATGAAACCTCTCATGTGCAGGGGCCCCAGGGGTGCAGAACACAGAGCTGCTGCTGGGATTAACCAAGGTGACAGCAGGCAAGGGCCAGGGAGCCAGGAGGGGAGACTGGCGGGGACAGAAGGGCCCGGAGAGACAGGCCTGGGTGCTCAGGGCAATTTCAAAAGGCCCAACCAGAAGAGACGGAAGATAAGCAGTCCTCAGAGGCTGAAGAGGGGGTGGGCAAGGGCGACTGCTCCTGAGTCTGGGGTCTTCTTTCAGGATGAAGGAAATATCTTAGACCTAAATGGAGGTGACAATTGCACAGCACTGTGAATATCCTAAAGGTCAGTGAACCCAGGAGCTTCCCACTGAGCTCCATCCCCAGCCCTTTTCTATCTTCTATTTGGAGACAGGGACTCATTAAGTTGCTAAGTTGCCCAGATTGTGCTGGAGCTTGAGATCCTCCTGCCTCAGCCTCCCAGCATGCTGAGTTTACAGATGTGCAACACCAAATAGTACTGTTAAAAAATAATTAGCCCAGGGCCAGGGATTTAGCTCAGTGGTTTTGCCGCCTGCTGCGCAAGCACAAGGACGCAAGTTTGATACCGGGTACCAAAAAATAATAATAATAACAATTAGCCTGGGGTGTAGCTCAAGGGTAAAGCACTTGCCTAGCATGCATGAGAGCCTGAGTTCCATCCCAGGCACCGTCTGAAAAAAATTTAACAGTTGATTTGATGTTATGTTCATTTTTCCTCAATTTTTAAAGAAAAAAATAGTAAAAGAAAAGCCCAGGCCAAAACCCATTTGAAAAGAGTGGAGTTTCCTCCACTCTAATTCATGAGCTTGCTAACTCCATGTTGAAGAGTGAGATCCTACATTTCCAGCAAACTTCCCAGAGCTGCCACTGCCGGGGTGGGCAGGAAGTTCCACAGGTGTGCTGTCCAGGGCGGGGGCTGGCAAGAGCCTGAAATGCGGTGGTGTAATTCAAGGGACTGACTTCCCAGCACTCGGGAGGCTGAGGCAGGAGGATTGCTGTGAGTTTCAAGGCCAGCCTGAGCTAAACAGTGAGTTCAAGGCCAGCCTGAACTACATAGTGAGACCCTGTCTCAAGGAAAAGAAAACAAAAAACAAAAACGATTTGAATGAATTTCTGCATCAAGACCTCCATGTGCAGCTAGCAGCAGTATACTGGGAGGGGCAAATCTAGATAACTTCTAAGAAAAGAAAACAAGAGAAACATCCCTGCCCCAGGACCATCCCAAATCAAGCCTGCACCTCTGGGTGCCACACCCTGATGGCTTTGGTGTCTTCCAAGTGACTCCCAAGGCAGCTAAGATCACCTAAGGTTTTTATTTGTGCACTGTCCCGTGGGGCCACCTAAACTACATTCTGTTCTTCTTCATCTCCTTGGTCTGTCTCTCTCCACACTACCACACCAGGATGGGTAGTCTGTCTTTTCTGGCAATGGGGACTGAACACAAAGCCTTCGTACTGAGCAACATCCCTACCCTTTTTATTTTCTATTTTGAGGTAGGGCCTTGCTAAGTCGCCAAGTTGCCCAGGCTGGGCTCAAACTTGTGATCCTCCTCCCTCAGCCTCCCAGAGTACTGGGATGACAAGCAAACTCTTATTTAGTATCACTGTGTGCAGATGCTGCTCTGGGCCTTCAAACAACCCCATGAGGTGGGCACTCATGCTGTGCCTACTTTACAGATGAGAAAACTGAGGCTGGCATGTGGAACATGTGGATAGGAGGACGCTACGCTAGAACTTGAGGCCAACTAGCCCAGTGGCACAGCTTTCCTGATTTAGCATCTTTCTGGATGGCCTTCGGCCCAAAGCAGAGCCACAAAGCCCCTCAATTTCTGCAGAACCTAGCTCAGTCCCCCAGAAGAGAGCCCCTCAGAGTACAGAATGTGCACCACATCTTCAGTGAAAAAAATGCACAATGACACTCCATGCATTTCCAGGAATCTGTCACAAGGAAATAGTCACAGGTACATGAAAGTCAGCACAGACCCTGGTACCCAGATACTCATGGCACATGCCTGTCATCCCAGCTACTCGGGAGCCTGAGGGAGGAGAATCACAAGTCCAAGCCCAGCCTGGGCAACTTAGCAAGACCCTGTCTCAAAATTAGAAATAAGAAGGGCTGGCAGTGCAGCTCAGCAGTGAGCACTTGCCTGGCATGCATAAGGCCCTGGGCTCCAACCCCAGTACTGCAAACAAAAGAAAACAAAAAACATCTGCACAAAATGACCTCATTTTTTGTTATGGAAAATAAAAAGTATTCGCGTGCCAGAGGAATAATCCAGAGTGGCTCTGCCACTTCCTTTGGCATAAAATGAAACAGTCACTGTGGTGCAGAGCCCAGAGCAAGGGACCCTTATTGCCTCCCTGACCACATCTCCTCTCGCTTAGAGGTACACGGCGCGTGGAATGAACGAAGGAATGAATGAGCTCCTCTCCTTCACACAGGACTGAGCCAATCTGTTCCAGGAATCCACCTCCTGTTCATGCACAGGACCAGCCCCGGGTGTGGGAATCCAGGAAATTCAGCACCACCATCGACACCCACGGTGGTCACCAAGCCAGGAGCCCACAGGAAGTGAGGCATGACTTGCATGCTGGGCAGCGGCTGCAGCAGCGGAGGAGGAAGAGGGGGAGGAAGAAGAGGAGGGAAGGGGAAGCCACATGGGCGTCCATCCCAACAGCTCCCAGCACAGCGGAGACCTCCATCTATCCACACATCTATATTTATACCAACCAGTGTCGGTGGCAGGCTTGTTGCCGATCGTGTAAGATCTACACGATCTAAAGTTCACAGAAAACTGGCTTAGACACCCAGTGAGGAAGAGAAACTGTAAATTCAATTTCAGTCACCCGAAAACCCTGAATCCACCCACTCCCCTCAAGGAAACCAGTGGATCTGTGACATCAGGATTTGTCAACGCAGGCACTATTGACATCTGGGCTGGATGACTGTTTTCTGCAAAGGCTGTCATGTGCATTTTAGGATCCTTCACAGCATCCTTGGCTCCCCACCCACCAGACGCCAGCAGCCCCTCACCCCCCGCAATCGTGACAACCAAATATGTCTCTAGACACCGCCAGAAATTCCCTTGAGGGGGCCAAAGTCGCCCCCAGTTCAAAAGCACTGCTTTACATGAAGCTCAAGAAACATTCCAAGTCAATTAACTGTTCCTTCCCTGTTCTTCCTCGCCAACATCTTCAATACACCAGTCACCTGGCCTCGAAATCCCTCCTGCACATTTAAAGAAATTAGTAACGACAGAGTTTCAATCACAGCTCGGAGCCCTGGACAGAGACAAGAAGTTCATGATGGGGAATCAGGATCATGGACAGCGTTCCCACACAAAGATGTTCACCACCCTGTTACTTATATGGCAAAACAAACAAGTGAAGTATAGAACAGCCGAAGAGTAGAATGTCATAAGATATTCACAACAGCTTTTTCTGGGGTCACTGCCAACCCTTGTGGCACTACTGTGTGAATTTAAATAAAACGCCCCTTTCTCAAGTTGGGTCCATCTGTCAAACAAAGATTGTCATAATATCTTCATTTTGTTCAGACATGATACTTAAGCTTCCATCGGCTGGGATAATAAATATGAAGCTCTATGATGCTAATGATAAATGATCGGCTACCTTTGCACAGTGTTCAACCTGTGCAACTACAATGGTGGCCTTGGTGATTTCCAAGGATATCTAGAGGCATGGATTATGTTTGCAAAAGTTTACACCCATAAAGTGATATGGAACAAAATACACCTTCAGAGAGTCTTTCTGGATGGGAAAACTACACACACACACACACACACACACACACACACACACACACACACAGTTTGGGGGTACTGGGGATTAAACCAAAGGCCTTCACACTAAGCTACATCTCCAGCCCTTTTTATTTTTATTTTAAGACAGTCTTGCTACATCATTCAGGCTGAGTTTGAATTTACAATCCTCTTGCCTCAGCCTCCCAGAGTGCTGGGATTACAGGTGTGCACCACCATGCCAGGTATATATATATTTTTTTCTCTTCTTCCTTTTCCTGTCAATATTCAATAAACAAAGAGAACGGGCCTCTTGGAGGAGGGGATTTGGGTCCTAGGGGAAGAGAAGACAGGTGATCCGGTAGAGGGAACAACTAGTCCAGATACCATGACATGCAAATGACCCTGGTATAGGGAGAAAATGGTCACAGAGCTGGGACAGAGCAAGAGGGAGAGATCAGTAACAAAACAGGTCCCGGACATGTGGAGCCTCAAAGGACCCTGGGGCATGGGTAATCTGCAATCTCTGGTTGATGGGTCACATGCCAGGCCACTTACACAGTCGCCTTGGGAGAGATTCCAGCATGTATTATTCTATATATTACACTATGCCACCCACCCATAGACCAGAATCCAGGGAATTCCACTCTCAGTCCCAGCACTGAAACAAAACTAGGTGTTTCTAGAATTTTAATAATCTTTGTCAACAACACCATCTATTTTCCCCACTGTTACCCAAATAAATTCTCCTGTGTGAAACGGTGCAGCAACTGCCACAGGCTGTGAGGAAGGGAAAGCCCTGCCCACAAGGAGTTTTCTGATTAGAAAGCTGTGGCAGAGATGTACAATGATACTGGTTTTTATAGAAGTATGGGAGATTCAACTGGCACCAGAAAAGGCAGAACTAGGGTAGTGGGCAGAGAGGTTCACTCACTCCCAAGTCAACACGGACCCCAAATGTCAGGGACCAAATGGGACACTCACCCTACTCACACACCCTCATATCCAGCATCTACCACCTACTGCCAATCCATCTTTTCACTCTTTCATTTGATCTCATCATCTTCCTATCTACTCATCTACCCACCTAGTCACTCATACACCCATCCTATCATCCATCTATCCAACCATTTGTCCACCCACCTATCTAGTCATATACTAATCTACTTAGCTACCTATGTATAACTTATCCAGTCACCCACCCATCCAATATCTATCCATCCATCCTTTCTTTCCCTTATCTCTCCATCCTTCCTTCCTTCATCCCATCTACCCACTCATCCAACCATCTATCCATCCATGCATCCATCCACCCACCAACCCAAGAATCCAATGCTAACTGCAGGGGAGCTCCCACTTCCCCCATAAACCATCCGGAATGACTTCAATTGGGTTAGTAACAGTCCAAACTGTCAAAGTTGTGCACTGTAAATAACTCTTCTACTGAGTCCAAGTCCACTAACATTTCTGAAGTGTTCAAGACTAAAACACTTCAAATCCCAATAAGACTCTCACAGAAGCCCTCTGTCTCACAGTTCTGAAGTATCTGAAGTCCTCAGAGGCAATGCTCCGAGAGGGAAGACAGGGCTGGGGGCGAGTGAAGTTAGAGGAGAGAAGCTGTGAGGGGACTGGAGAGTCTGGCACTGGGTCAGGAAATGGGAGAGGAAGTCAATCAGGAAAATGCTGAGAAATGGGGAAAACCCAGGCATCGTGGAATCTAACATCAGCCCTAAGACCCTAACAATGGTTCCCCCTTGGCTTCTATCTTTTATTTTCCAGTACTGTATGTTGAACCCCAGGCCTTCATGCTGAGCTACATTCTCAGCTTTACTTTATTTTCTATTTTGAAACAAGGTCTCACTAAGTCACTAAATTGCCCAGACTGGGTTTGAACTTGCAATCTCCCTGCCTCAGCCTCCTGACTGCTGGGATTATAGGTGTGCATCACCACGCCTGGCTTTGGATTTATATTTTGGAGCAATATTGGTTGAGCTGACCCTGCAGGAGGATGGGTTAGCAACACAGATCCCAACGAATGACAGAGATCAAGGGAGTGAAGAGCACTGGTAACAAAGGCAGAATATGAACATTTATGCAGCACCCACTGTATGCCACACCCTATTCCAAGCATCAGATCAGAGAAGCCCAAAGCGACCACCCCAACCCACCCACCTGTTCTCCATCCTCCCACCCAGGGCCATGCACGGACTTACTACTTTCCAGCAACAATGTGGCAACTTAGTGATTTAGCAAGACCATGTCTCAATATTAGAAATGAAAAGGGCTGGGGATGTAGCTCAGTGTGAAGGGTGAGGTTCAGACCCAGCAGGGGGTGGGAGGAGAGAAAGGGAGGACCAGAGGGTGGCTAACTCAGGAACCCACACCCACGCTCCATCACTAACCATCCACAAGGCACAGTGCTGAGTCCAGAACCCTCAGGCTCTGCCTCTCAAGACTGCAGCATCAGGCGCTTGGTGTCCCAGACAGGAATTTGGGGAGCACTTTCAAATCACTGCAGAAACTGATGCACAGAGCTGGCAAGTGACTTACACCAGGCCACACAGCCAGCAACTCCCACAGCTGGGATTTGAACCCATCCGCCTGGGTCCAGAATTCAGTCACATGGCTTCTGTGTGACCACATCCATTGCCAAGGTCACAGCCCAGATGTTAGCCCTCACAACACAAACAGGGAGAGGCTTTCCTGGACTGCAGAATAGCTTTGCTAGGGCCTGTCTGATGCCGATGACTCTCTGCAACTCTAGCTGCAGGGATATTCCTGAGGGCACTGACTCAAATTAACAACTTGGGCTCATTCATTCAAAAAATGATGAACTCATCATGCGAGCACTGCTCATCATAACTGGAAAAAAAAACACTTCAAACTGGAAACATTTCAATGTCTATCACTCAGGAAAATGGATAATAGTTGATTCATTGTAGAATAGTATGCAGTAGAGAATAATACAGTAAATGATCAGCAACTACACTCCACAAGGGATGGATCTGAAGAACAAGGTGGAGTAAAAATAGCAAACATGAACCCCAGAAGATGAATAAGCTCAGAAACACCGGACCACACAGTCCTCCTATGGGCTTTAGATCATCGCTAGCCAATGTAGAATACCAATTTAGATATAATGTAAACGCAGTGGAAATGGTTGCTGCCCTGTATCACTGAGGGAACCAGAACAAGAAAAGGTCTGTATCATTCAGCACAGATCTAATTTTCCCCCTAACACTGTATTTTCCATCTGTGGTTGGTTGAATTTGCAGATGTGGAGCCCACAGATACAGAGGGTTCTCTGCATAATTAAATAAGTAAAAGGAAGCCCAAAGAGAGACTATATTGACAGTGTGCTGTGAGATTGGGTTAGGGGTATAGCAATGGTCTGTTAACCTGACGTGCAAGAAATTATCCCCCAATTACATACTCGGGGCCATGGTGCGGCTCAGTGGTGAGTGCTCACCCAGCATGCATGTGGCCCTGGGTTCCATCCCCAGCACTGCAAAAATAAAAACAAAAAACAAATACTATGTTCAGGCCCTGGAGGTGCCGGGCTTGGGACCAGAGTAGTGACCACAGCTAAACCATGAAGTCTGCAGCCTATTGACCTTGCTGCTTTGGGGGGCCAGGGGGCGGGGTACCGGGGATCAAACTCAGGTCCTTGCTCTTTCGAGGCAGGCAGCGGAACTGCTGAGCTAAATCCCTGGCCCTGACCCTGCTGCTTTTTACAGATAATTATGCATGTCCCCTGCATCCTGGGCAGTGCCCTTTATCCTTCCTGGGATGTTGCAATGTTGTCCCCGTGACAAGACCAAGGCACCATGCTATAAGCTGGAGCTGAGATTTGCAGCCAGGGTCCCAGCCCCACCTGCCTCAGCTCCACTCAGGACCCTTCCGAGTCCTCTTTTCCTGCCTGCAGCCCCAGCTCTCAGTGCTGTGGCTCCAACAGGCTCGTGGCCAGACATTTCACAGCAGTAGGTGATGGTCACTCAGCTCTCCTCCCCCATGTTCTTCATTCTTAGCAAAGAAAATCATAAAGGAATGCCCGGTGAGGCAGTACACGCCCATGATCCCAGCACTCGGGGAGGCTGAGGCAGGAGGATCACAAGTCCCAGCCCAGCCTGGACAACTTAGCAATTTAGTGAGACCCCATCTCAAAATAAACAATAAAAAAGGTTGGTGTGAAGGCCTTGGGTTCAATCTTCACACCACACAATCATAAAGGTTAATGAGGGAAAAGAGACTCTGAGAGTCAGAACTCAGGTAACTTGCACAGAACAAGTACTAGGTCCACCCCAGAATCTCGTCTAAGACAAATTGGTGAATGTCTTCTCATGAATAAAAAGGTGACATCCAGACTTTCCATTCCTGCAAATTCTGCTGGTATAAAAACATGGGGTTTTTTCTTCTTCTTTTCTGCAGTGCCAGGGATGGAACCAAGAGCCTCACACAGACCACACAAGCTCTCTGCCACTGAGCTGCATCCCCAGCCCTAGAAATACTTTTAAAACTTGGTTTGGGGCTGGGGATGTAGCTCAGTGGTGCCGCTGCCTGCCTTGAAAGTGCAAGGTCCCGAGTTCAATCCCCGATATCAAAAAAACCCAATTTGGTTCAAAGTCACATATATACTTTACCCATAGACCTAAAATGAGAACCAAACTGCACAGTGTGCGTATTATTTGCTGGCAGGAGGAGCGTGACTAAGCTATGTTTCCCTCACGGCTCCATTCAGAAAGGGACATCTCCTGGGGGCTACTCAGTCCTTTAAGGAAGGCCCACAGCTCCTCCTGGTCTGAGTGGAAGATGCAGCCATGTCTAGCCCCAAGTAGACAACCAATTTAATCCAGACGTAATGCGGCCATCTTGCTACAGGGCTCTGCCCTTTCTCGGGTCTATTGCCTTAAAGCTGCCTTAAGTGCATAGCTGTGATCTCAGCACTCTGGGAGGCTGAGGCAGGAGGATTGCAACTTCGAGCTCAGCCTGAGCAACGTAGCAACTTAGCAAGACTGTCTTTAAAAAAAAAAAATTTTTTTTTAATAAGGCTTTTCAGAGGGGAAAAGAGACAGATTCTCCCCTGCCCAGTCCTCGGTGCCATCTGGTTAGGAACTCATTCCTGGGTGACCAATAATCCTCATCTGCCCAAGGCCGATAGGGTTTCTCCAGACACTCAGTGAGGACAGTGCCAGGCCAACCCGGACCGCTGGCCCCCACTTAGAGAAGAGCTGCTGCTCTGCAGGTTTCCAAGCCAGGCTCCTGAGCCCCTCCCCGGGGCTCCTCTCCAGGAACATGCCTGACTTCGCTTCTCTCGAGTCTCAGGGAGACACAGGACAGGGGCTGGTGGGGTGGGGTCAGAGGAGGCTCCAAATTCTAACTCAATATCAAGGTGCTGGGGCTCTGGGACCTGCCCCAAGCCAGTGGCTCCGAGCTGGTCGGCTCTGAAGGGCAGCACGGGGGGAGGGGCAGCTAACTATACACTGTGAATCTCCCTCACCTTGTTGCCCAGAGGGAGGGGCCTTGGGAGGGGAAGAGGTAATTTTATCTCAGACCAAAGGGAATAAGAAAATGGGTCAAGTGGACACGGATGCTTTTTTCTTTCTCCTGAAAGCTTCCAGAAGGAAGCAAGGATGCAAAATTCCTGGCAGTAGCTTTCAGGACTATTACAGGCGGATGGACAAACCCACGAGGGCCAGTCACAGAGGGACCCACCGTGCCCACTCCTAGCCAGAGCCCTGTCCCCACCAATGTTTCTGACAAAGAATGCTGGGAACGAGGGGGCACACTGGATGCAGCTGTCTGTGCCAGGACTGTGTGGGTTGCCCTCCCTGTGTGACCTCATTTACTGTCCGGGGACCCCTGAAAGATGGATGCTCCCGGAACCAACACCCTCACCATTCAGGTGCCCAGGACGCTGAGTGGAACCCAGACACCAGGCTCACCAAAGCCCAACGAGCTTTCTCCCCTCTCTGCCCTCTCTATGGGTGGCACAAGCAGCCCTTCCCCAAGCTCTGGCTTAGTGTTCTCAGAAATTCGTCCACTTGCTGTACAGCCCTCGGCCTTCAACTCAGTCCACTGCCTTCTCAGGGGCAGCAGAGCAGGATGACAAAGCTCTAAGCACCCAGGAAATGCCTGGGTCCCCAGAGGGAGATTTTATTCTCAAAGAGTCACTGCTTCCAAATGCAAAAGCGTCGCTATTTCTGATAGCCTCATCCACAGTCCCCCACCCTCTGCACTTACACCCAAAATATTGGCACAAGGGTAAATCACATTAAGCTAATAATTAAGCTACTGGATGAAAAACAGACACTTCTTCCATTCAATCAAATGTTTATGGGGTGGTTACTTCGTGCTAAGCACAACGCAGACCCACTGATGAGTGGGGGATGGATGTGAATCTCATAGCCTCAGAGCTTGACTTTCTAAATTTTGTTCTCAGTACTAGAGACTGAGCCCAGGGCCTTCATACTGAGATGTCCACCCAGCCCTTCCCATTTTTGTATTTTGAGACAGGGGCTTGCTAAGCCTCTAAGTCGCCAGGCTGGGCTTGGAATCATGATCCCCTTGCCTCAGCCTCCTAGAGAGAGCTTGACATTTGACTGGCGACTGGCAGAATGAACACATCCCACACCAGAGACTCCTTCTCTCTAGCACAGATGTGGGGCTCAAACAGCATCCTTGGTCTCCCCCATTTCTCCACCTGATATTCAACACTACAGTGCTCACCACTCTGCAGATTCACATCCCTAACACTTAACCCTTACAGCCAGGTGCACTCTGGAGTTTAGAAACTTGGGCTTATAGAAGGATGACAAAGAAGAGGATGTAAAATGGCACGGCCACCTTGGAAAGCAGTCAAGCCGGCTCTTATAAAGCTATCCATGCGCCTACTATACCGCCCGGCCATCTCCCCCAGGGTATTCACTTATCCAAGAGCAATGAAATGGATATTCCCAGTGTTCCCAGTACAGCCCGTGCACCAACATCGACAGCAACTCTACCCATACTGGAAACATCCCAGATGTCCTCAGAAATGAGGAGCAGACTGTGGTCTGGCCATACCCTGAGTTACTACTCAGCAATGAAAAAGGACCTGCTACTGATATACACAATACCAGGGGAAGAACTTGAAAGAGAAAGTGAAGTCAGATTCAAAAAGCTACATATGAGGGCCAGGGATTTAGCCGCACCTGTCTTGAAAGCACAAGGTCCTGAGTTCAATCCCTGGAACGGGCAGGGGTCGGGGGGACCACATATGAGCCAAATACGAACCAAAAGCCACCTATAATTCCAGCAGTCTGGGATGCTGAGGTCAGAAGATCTCACATTCAAGCCAGCCTAGGCAATTTATCAACTTAGCAAGACCTTATATACTGAATTACTCTATTTAAATAACTTCCTAGGAAAGGTGAAACTTCAGGGATGAAGATCAGATAACTGGTTGGAGGGACTGGGGGAGCAAGGTGCTGATAGGGCACTAAGGGGTCACTTAGGGTGACAGAACTCTCTCATATCTTGATTTGGGGGCCAGCTACATGACCACAGGCACTTGTGGAAACTCACCGAGCTATACATAAAAAGGATGAATTTCACACCAAATAAATAATACCTCAATAGGCCTGATTTTTTAAGAGGAAGAAAAGAAGAAGAAAAAAGACAACAGGACCCAGATCCCAAGCATAGCTGATGTTTGGATGGACTGGGAGCAGGGAACAGAAAAGAAGCTGGTCAGAAAAGTAAAACCCTGAAGCCTAACCCAACCTCAAGGCCCAGAGCTATTGTTCTAACAAGATGACCCCGGGCAATGGCAGTGTGAGCCTCACTGCCACATACAGGCCACCTTGACTGTGTCCCTAAAAGCCCACGCTCAAGTTGAAAACCTCCTAATCTGAAAATGCTCTGACCCACCCTGCACAACTGCCACCCAGCTCAGCCCCACCACACACAGTGTGGATGGAGCATTGCCATAATCCTGGTGGCTGCTGCCTTGCTGCTGCCTGCAATCACAAGAGAGAACTAGCTGCAGATCGCTAGTCCAGCTAGGCACAGCAGTACACGCCTGTAATTCCAGCCACTCAGGAGGAATCGAAAGTTCAAGGCCAGCTCCGACAATCTGAGGAGACGATAACTCAAAATAAAATCCAAAATGGTAGGGGTGTAGCTCAGCATACACAAGGCCCTGGATTCCATCCCCAGCACCACAAAAAAAAAAAAAAAAAAAAGACTCATATAAACTCAGTTCCAATTAGGTTTTACTTCCAATTTTTTTTTTTTTTCATGTCGTTCAGGCTGGTTTTGAACTATGTGGCCCAGGCTGGCCTCAAACTCCCAGCGATCCTCCTGCCTCAGCCTTCCAAGTGCTGGGATGGTAGGTGTGCACCTCCATAGCTGGCCTTCATTTTTTGATTTCCAGAGTTTTCTTAGATTTTTGAATTGTCAATGAGGGATCATACTTGTATCGAAAACACTGCCAACATAAAAACTATCCTGTCTTACTTCCCAGAATTTTTATGTTCTGCAAATACCAGCCAGCCTGATCTAGTAGAAGGATCCAGCGATCTGGATCACCCTATCAGGTACGATCGTGTCTTCTGGAACATTCTACTCTTCAGGATAGACTGAGAGTCTGACAGTGTGTTCTCACATCCCCCAGGGCTCCCTGTCTCCCATGCAGCATATTCCCTTTACATACCCTTCCTTTACAAAATAATAGAATTGAAGGTGCACCAATTTACCGGTGTCTACGGGCTACCTGATGTCAACGTGAGTCTGGGGTTCCTGTTGGGTTCCAGTCACTGCGTGAAAAGACAGGGCCCTGGGTGAGACTCAGGAGACCCAGTATGGCCACACGCAGATTCGAGATGGTGGGCATTCTACATGGTGCCAAGGGACATCCCCGGCATGAGGGGTCGGGAGGTGGCACTGGCCCAGGATAGTACAGCAGGAGGCCCTGCACCTACAGGACAGATAGGAGCTCTCCGACAACCACCAACCCTGACTTGGCCATGTCAAAGCCAGACGTGCAATGCATGGCAATAGAACAAGCTGTGGTGGCCGAGCACTGCTGCCTGACACCCTCCAAGGAAAGAGAAAACAACATGAGCCTGAAGGACAAAGGCTTGCACTTCAGTTTTCCAAAGTATTCGATGCCCAGGAACTGTCACTCGGAAGTCACAATGAGTCCACGGAGTCCACGGATCTGCGAGAAGACAGAGGAGTTCATTCACTCCTCCTGCACCGCTGGCACCCCCAGCGAGCCCCATTTCTACGCACATGTCTGACTACATGGCATCAGAAGGTGGCAGAAGCAATGTCATACCTAGGGACAA
Organism: Heterocephalus glaber; assembly: GCF_000247695.1. The sequence goes on from NW_004624901.1 coordinate 929,397, forward strand.
TCCAAGAGAAATGAAGGAGTGGGGGGAATTAACAGAAGATGTGTCCAAGAATGTCTCCAGCAGCACAAGGGAAACCACTCACATGGCCCTCAACGGTAGAATGGACATGTAGACTATGGTGGAGTCACACAAGAAAATGCTACACAAGCTGGATAAGGTGGCACATGCCTGTCGACCCAGCACTCCGGGAGGCTGAGGCTGGAGGATCCCAAGCTCAAGCCCTGCCTGGGCAATTTAGGAACTTGGCAAGACCCTGTCTCAATGTTTAAAAATTTTAAAAGGGCTGGGCTGAGGATTTAGCTCAGTGGTTCCGCCACCTGCCTCACAAATGCAAGGTCCTGAGTTCAATCCCTGGTACTAAAAAAAAAAAAAAAAAAAAAATTTAAAATGGGTGGGGACGGAGCTCAGTGTAAAGTTCCTGAGTTCAATTCCCACTACTGCAAAATAATAATAAGAAGAAGAATACACAAAAAGGAGACGTGTTTACGGCAATGTGGACGCCTCTCACAAGAAGCCAGACATGAAAGAGCATATGGTGTCATTCCATTTATATGCGGATGGAACCCCATCCCCTTGTCCAGGAAGCGACTATGCTGGGGAAGGGAGGTTTCTGGGGTTCCTGTTCCTATTCTGTCCCTGGGCTTGGGGGCCACACCATGGCTGCGTGTGCCCCCTTTAAGAAGCTGGGCCCAACTTGTGTGCTTCCTGTACATATTTTAGACTCTGCTCTAAAAGTTCAGAATCAGTATTTAAATATATGTTTAGAAATGCCCACAGTTTTCAGATTAAAAGTCCATGTTCTGCCTTGGTATCCTGACTCCTTAGCATTCCAGTTCATCTTCTTCCTCCGGCCGCCCCAGATCCCTGTCTCTCCTCCCTCCATCCCTCCCAGAGAAAGCTCAAGGCTTGGCTGGGTGACCTGGCTGGGTGACAGATTGGGAATGGGGTGGGGAGCTCTCCGTTGCAGAGTGGGGCTGGATAATGTGTTTGTTACCTCAGGCCAAACAGAGAGCAAAAACTCTGCAGAGGAAAAAAAAAATCACTACTCATCACAAAGCTACCAAGAGCAAGAGAGCCTCCGGCAAGCTAGCCAGAGATCAGCCAGGCTGCCAGTTCACCTGCATCTCCCCACGTCCTCCTGGGGAGCAGGCACCGCGCCCCCCCACCCCACCAGCACTTGGATCTGCAGGGCTTCAGCTCACCGGGGGTGAGCTCAGGACACACAGAAGGCTCCCACTTCCTTCCTTTCCTGTTAGAAGACTCAGCCCAGGCTTTGGAGAGTGGATAGAAAAGCCATTTTCAACTCAGAAACCTGTCAGTCCAGGGACTCTTGCCTGGAAGGCCCTGGAGCCTCTGGCGTAGACAGATGCCCCTTGCAGCCCCTCCTGCACCCTCCCCTTGCACTTGCCAGGCCTGCCAGAGGGCGGAGGAGGATTCTACCCTCCAGGGACAGCCTCTTCTGAGGCTGGAATTAAGGAGCTAAAGACCTGGCTCCTGTTTTAGGCACTCTGACAGTGTGGTTAAGGGTACACCTCACCCTAAAACAAGGGCTTGTGCTGAATCTTGCTTCTCACACCCTCAAAGTAGACCATACACACGCCAAGAGCAAATGCCCCCAGCTACAATCTCAGCACCCGGAAGCCAACAATCTCAAATCCTCCCAGAAGTAAATTCAGCCATTAATCACCACTCCTGAAATACTGACCACAACACCAAGAAGGGTTCAGCCCTGTGGACAGTGGGAGTCAAAACCATACAAAAAAGGGGACAGGTGACCCGGCACTAGCCACAAGGACCTGTCCAGCCTGTTCATTTCTACACTGAAGGCAGCTGGTTGAAATCAAGCCGAAAAGCAGCACCTTCAGGCATGGCCTGGTGACCAGTCAGCTTGGGGAGCAGGGTGTGTCCCCCTACTTGGAATCTGGGTCAGGCTTAGATAACTTCCAGAGAGCCCAACTGATCACCCACCCTTGCTGCCTACATCTGCGAGGTGCAGAGGCTCTTCCAGCTTCCTGGGAAGCAGGCACTGATTAAAGGAACATGGGGACTGCATTTAGGTAGCAACTCAATAGAGAAGGATTTCCTCTTCCCCTTCCTCTTCTAGATCTCTGATTTATTTATAAATAAATAAATAAGCAAGACTTTTACCTGCAGAAGATGTCCACATGGATACTGATTCTCCGGTGTCCCTTTCCGGCTCCCCAAGGTGGGAGAAGCTGAACTCAACCCAAGGCCGGACATGAACCCCTAAGAAAGCATCTCATTCTCTCTTGCTCTTCAGTCTTACTTACTGAAATCGACCAGATTAGGTTTTCCTAGGCCATTGGCTCCCAGATAAGGCAAATGGATCTGTTTCTTGGCACCCCAAATGTCGAGGACGGTGTATCCCTGGCTGAAAAGACAGGGAATAAGCACCCCCAGCCAGACTGGGCCTCTCCAGGTCGGGTCACCCAGGTCTGCACTCTGCCTGGCCGGCTTCTCTCCCTGGGAAGGCCACACAGTGGTCCTCCTGGGCTCTTGGCCCTGTCCTGAGCATGCGGCCCCCACTTTGGAGAAGGCAGGGATGGAGAACCTGGTCTGGCTCCGGGGCCAGCCATGGATCCGGTGAGGGTGGCCCAAGAAAGCTGGCCAGGGCCCCCAGGGCTCCCTGCCCTGGGGCCAGAAGTGCCCAGGCCCTAGAGCGGTCCACGCTCACCCCAGAGAACTCAGACCCTCGCGAGCGGGCTCTAAGGCACCCAGGGCAACCCCTGTCCCACCCGGGGCCCAGACCTCGCCCTGGAACGGTGTTCCAGGTCTCCGCGCTCCCGCCCCGGGCCCCCAGCCCACTCCTTGGCCTCCTGGGCTATGGTCCGGCCCGGGCGCACGGATGCCAGCCCGGCTGGCCCGCGCCCTCTCCGGCTCCCATGAGCCCCCGAGTCCCTCGGCCGGCGCCGGAGCGCGGGCAGAAAGGATATGGCCATTCGGTGATCTTTTTGGCGTATTTCCTCACCACGTTGTCCTCGCTGAAGAGGAACAGGGAGCGGTTGACCGTGAGGCAGTTCTGGCGGACGGGGATGGGGTTGTACAGGGCCATGGTGCGCGCCCTCTGCGCCATCGACTGCTTGTACACCCTCTGCGCCCCGGGTTGCGCGCCCGGCCGGGGACCCCCGGCTCCGCGCCCGCCGCCGGCTCCCGCGACCACCCCGGCGGCAGCGCCCGGGCCTCCGCCCCCGTAGCGCGCCGGCATCTCGTCTCCGAAGCGGGCCATCCTGCGGAGAGCACGGGCCCCGGTCACGCTGCGGCGGGCTGCGCAGGAGGACGCCCCGGCGGCTGGAGCTGCGACTGCAGAGCCGCCCCTCGGCCCAGCCCATCGGCCCGGGGTCGGCGCTCAGGCGGCGGCGGCCCCGGCCGGGCCGGGCATCGCGGCGCGGGGCATCGCGCGGGGGCGGCGCGGGGCGCGGGGCGGGGCGAGGGGCGATCCCGCCGCCCACTCGACCAGGAAGAAAAAAATCAGTTATTAAAAAAAAAGAGCCCCGCGCACACCCCCCGTGCAACGCGAACTGGTGTGCAAAAGAGGCCTCGCCGCCCCTCCTCCGCTTCCTCCTCCTCCTCCTCCTGCTGCTGCTCCTCCGCCTCCTCCTCCTCCCGGGGCGCAGTGGGAGCCTCAAATTCCTCCGGGGTCCAGGTCAGGCTGGCATCTTGCAAAAACAGTGCGCTTAGCCCATTTAAAAATAAAAAATCTTTTTAAAAAACCCAAAAACAAAACCAAGCAGGTCTTTGCCGGAGAGCTGAGTATCAAGGGAAAAGAAGAAGAAGAAGAGAGAAAGAAAAGAAATTCCCTCCTTGATTTTGGCTTGACTTTCCTAGACCTGTAAAATACTGAGATCTGTAGCCACCGTCCCCTCAGTAAAAGGAGAGGAAGGGAAGCGAAATGGGGAGGAGAAGAGGCAGGGCGCGCTCCCCAGGGCACACGGGGAGGCTTCCAAATGCAGGGTCCCGGTTTCAAAAATTTTTTTTTTCTTCCTGAATCACCAGCAGCTGCTTCTTCCGCTGGGAAGTGGGTGCGTGCTCGCTGCGCGGCGCTCGGCGGCGCCTCGTCTTGGAGTTCAATTGCAGCAATGAAATCCTGAAAATTCCCAAGGCTGGGGGGGGCGGGTGCGGCGGGGAAGGAGGGGGATGCGCGCTCCGGAGCTGCTCGGGTGCTGCAGCGCCTGGCACCCCCACCCCCAGATGCCGCCGCCTCCTCTTTCCTCTCCTCCTCCTCCTCTTCCTCCTCCTCTTCCTCCTCCTCCCTCTCCTCCTCCTCCTCCCCCTCCTCCTCCTCCTCCTGTTTTGCTAAAATAAGACTGGTGTGGATGGAGAGGTGCGAGAAGAGGAAGGAAAGGGGAAAAAATGGGCGCAAAGGTCCACACCGCTGGCCAGCGCGGCTCCGAGTTGGAGGCAGAAGGACCCACCCAGCACGCACGTGACGGCCGCGGCCAATCGCGAGGGGGCTCCGGGCCCGCGGGCGCCAGGGACACGGACGGCGGAGGTCGCCAGGCTGGGGGAGTCGGGGCCGTTTCCTGCACCCCCCCCCCCGAGCAAACCTGGTTCCCCGCTGGCTCTTTGACGGTGGTCCGCAGCCTGGCGTGAAAGAGGGAAGAGAGAAAAACTTAAAGGAAAGGGGATTCGCGCCTAGAGAGGTGCAGTGTGCGCATCGCTAAGCACATTTTGGTCTGTTTAGCAAAAGACAGTTTTTTGGAAGATAGGAGCATGGTTGGAGGTTACTTCTGTGAAAGTTGCAAGTTCCACGGCTCTGGAAGCTGGAAGGAAAGGTTTATCCCATCTTTGAGACCCCAGTGGGGTCCGATCTGAACTCCCGGCAGTTCAGATCACTCTGGGAAGATATCTTTATATATAAATTCCCCATTCCGCACATTGCAGTTTAGCTACAGCAACTGTAAGGTATTCTAACTTATCAAACTGGGAGTGGTGGTGTACATCTGTCATACTAGCACTTGGGAGGCTGGTCCCGGAGTGTCCAGGTGCTCCGTGCTGTGTGGTGTGGGGTGAGCTCCAGAACCCTACAAGCATTTCCCATCTTGCTTTTTCCTATTGAGCAATTTACTACACTGAAAGGAAAAAAATTGCATTAAACATAAAGGAACAAATTAGGAAACAGCTGGAAGGGAACCGCGTTAGCCCCCAGAAGCCTGCCCACCCCACTCATGTGCCCGCCTCTCCCCCAGGAGTCCCCACCCCCTGACTGAATGGTGTTCCTTTGCAGCTTTACTACTCTGTTACTCATTCCTAAACAATACTGTTTGCTTTTACTTCTTTTTGACTTTTGTAAAAAATGGACTTAGGTAGGACATGTTCCGCAGTGTCTTGTTTCTTTGGTTCACAATTATGTCTTTTAGGCTCACCTGTTGTCACATGTAGCTGTTGATGGTTTGTTTTCTGTGCTGTATAATATTCCACAGAAAGCTCCAACCAGTGTGTTATCCATTATCCTGTTAATGGACACCTGTGTTGTTTATAGTTGAGTCTACTGAACATTATCACCTCAAACATTCTCTATACATATTAGCATGCAGGCCTGTAAGAGAAGCCCTAGGTGTGGAATTTCTGGATCCATACGGAATTTATGCCTTCAGGTTTAAGAAATGTCAAACTCTGTCCTGAATAACTAAATTTTCACAAAGCACGTATAGACTGGAAGGCAGGACAGGGAGATTGGTCAAAGAAGAAGAGGATGAAGGCATTTGAATTCATTTGGACCATCCTGGGAAGATATCTTTATATATAAATTCCCCATTCTGCACATTGCAGTTTAGCTACAGCAACTGTAAGATATTCTAACTTATCAAACTGGGACTGGTGGTGTACATCTGTCATACTAGCACTTGGGAGGCTGAGGCAGGTGGATTACAAGTTCCAGCTCAGCCTGGGGAATTTAACAACTCAGTGAGACCCTGTCTCAAAATAAAAAATAAAAAGGGTTGGGGATGTAGTCCAATGTGAAGGCTCTGGGTTCAATCTTCAGTACCAAAAGGAAAAAATTGAAAAAAAGACCTTCTAACTTGCCAAGATACAGACAAAACCATTGAACCCAGAGTGGTTGGAGCTGTGAGGTGGGTGTGTAGGATTCAGGGAAGGAGGGAGGCCAGGACAGTCACCAAGGGCAAAGGTTTTCAGTACTTGGTATTGTTTTGCACATGACTGACAGTGACCATGAAACAGGAACCAATTGAGTGTGCGACTGCAGAGCCACTCGTGAGACCACTCAGTGCAAAAGGTGAACTTGTGACTTTGTTATTGTACATCTGCCCCAAAGATGGCTGGGTCTGATCACATGGGCAGTGCCCAGAAGATTCTTTTCCTTTTCTTTCTTCCCCCTACCACTCTGGGGATGGAACCCAGGCCCTTTGCACTAAGCTATATCCCCAGCCTTTTGAAAAAAAAACAAACTTTATTATCAAACACACACATACAAAAAATTAAAACCATTCAAAGAAGAACAATGTAAGGGGAAAAAACTACAATAATATTCAAATACAGTATAACTCAACCAAAACAAAACTGAAAAGCACTTAAACATTTTTCCATATAACTTATAAAAGCATCTCAAGCACCAACAAGACACCAGAGGATGTGATTTGTTTCAGAAAGATCCCCCAAATCAACATTGAACAAATAGTGGTCTGGAAAAAAACCTCCAGTTAGTTAGCAGACTCCACATAAGCCAAACTTCTCCCTAATTCATATAACACATGATGGACACACAATCCGAGAAATATGTTATTAGGCCATTTCATCTGTGTGTATCCTTAACTCTCACACTAGAGAAACTATTCGGTATTTACACATATGTGTCCTATTTATTTCACTTAAGAGGATGGCCTCAATATGCATCCATTTAGCTATAAATGCCTCTAGTTTCTCATTCTTTATGGCTCCATTTTATTAAAAAAAAAAAAAACCCACATCTTCTTTATCCAGTTTCCAGCTGATGGGCACTTGGGCTGTTTCCAAGCTTTTGCTATTACGAACTCTCCAACTATAAACATGGGTGCACATATATCACTGTGGTATGATTCTTTTAATTCTTTTGTGAAGATCCCCAGCAGGGGAATAGCTGGGTCAAATGGGGCCTCTAGTCCTAGTTCTTTGAGGTATCTCCATACAGATTCCCACAGTGGTTGCACCAGTCTGCACTCCCACCAGGAATGGAGAAGGGTTCCTTTCTCCCCACACCCCCGCCAGCATTTGTTATTGGTTGATTTCTTAATAGCAGCCATTTTTTCTGGGGTGAGGTGGAATCTCAGTGTTGTTTTCATCTGCATCTCTCAAATAACCAGTGATGTTGAACATTTTTTCATATATTTATTTCCTGCTTTTACTTCTTTGTCTGAGAAATGTCTGTTCATTTCAGATGGACATTTTTGAATTGGGTCTTTGAATTGGGGGGGGGCTCTGATTTTTTTCAGTTCTTTATATATTCTAGACAGTAGTCCTTTGTCTAAGGTACAGTTGCTGAAATTTTTTTCCCACATTGTAGGCTGTCTCTTAGCTCTGTTGGTGGGTTCTCTTGCAGTGCAGAAGCTTTTTAATAAGATCCCAGTTGTTGACTCTTTGTGCAAGTTCCTGTGCCACTGAGGTTTTGTTCATGGTCTTTTCCTATACCAATGTCTTCAAGAGTTTTACCTAACTTATCTTCCAGCGAATTTAGTGTTTCTGTCCTAATATTTAAATCTTTAATCCACTTAGATCTTAATTTAATGCATGGTGATAGGCATGGGTCTAGTTTTAATCTTTGGCAGGTTGAAATCCAGTTTTTCCAACACCATTTATTAAATTGGCTATCTATTATTTATTAAATAGCCCTTTGTATTTTTTAATTTTCAGACAAGGTCTCACTAAGTTGTCCAGGCTGGGTTCAAACTCATGCTCCCCCTGCTTCAGCCTCCCAGAGTGCTGGGATGACAGCCAAGCATCACTGCACCTGGCTTCAGTTCATCAGTTTCTATCAGTGCTAAACACTTGAATATTCTGTACCCTTCCTGGGTGCTGATCCAGAAGGAATGAGGAAATGTGTCCCCAGGAAATCCTGCCCTGGAATGCATAGCACTATTCGTACTGGCTGAACAGCGAAATGTCCCACACACAGGATGGGTGAGGGCACCCTGGGGGGTGACAGGGACAGTGGTGGTATGTGGCTGTACATCAGAGCCTGTGCACCTCTCACGGACACCAGGCTGAACCTGAGAAGCCAGACCCAGGATACAACATGGTGCGTGATTCCTCTTATATAGAGTGAATAGAGTAGACAAAAATAACAAAAAATAGAGTGAATGTAAACTGGTACAACCACTGTGGAGATTAGTATGGACATTTCTCAAAAAACAAAAGCTAGAAATTCCATTTGACCCAGTTATTCCCCTTCTAGGTATCTTCCTGAAAGAGTTAAAGGCATCATATTATAGTGATCCATGCATACTAATGTTTATAGCAGCACAGTTCATAGTAGTTAAATCTTAGAAGTGGCCTATATGTCCATGAACAGATGAATGGATAAAGAGAATGTGGTATTTACATACAATGGAGTACTACTCTGCCATAAAGAAGGATAAATTTGAGTCATTTGTAGGAAAGTGGATGCACCTGAGACCATGTTAAGTGAAATAAATCAGACACACAAGTTTAAATATCACGTGGTTTCTCTTATATGAGAAACCCAAAGTATAAATAATTTAAAGAGAAAAATAAAAGACAGATAAGAGGAAACAGAGAGACTCTGGAGATGGTAAGTGGAAGGTGGGGCAGGGAGAGGGAAGTGAAAAGAATCAAGATGCTATATGTACTATGTGTTCCATTTCCCCATGGCCAGTGTATTTAATGTGTATTGCAAATGTGTGCTACTAAAAAATGTTTAAGTTCAAAACTGGTCAAAAGGAAGCTGTGCCTTTTGAAGTCAAAGTGGAGCCCCCTTGAGGGCAGAGGAGAGGTGGCGGGGGCCCTTTTGGCCTCATCGGTTTGGGCAGTAGGGGCAGGAGTACATTCCCTTTGCGAATTTTATAAATCATTTTGTAAATTTTCATTGAGCTATGTGCAACTGACGTCTGTAATTTTGGTTTGCATCTCAATTTAAAAAGTGTTGTAATGTTGCTAAGCGTGGGGCCCACGCAGTGCCACTGATCACAGCAATTTGTAAGAATTTGCTTTTGACCACAACATCTCTACAACAAATTCAGACCACTCTCTAAACCAGAGGATAAAAAGAGCAGGCCTCCAGGGCCCTCCATCCCAAGCCCCATTAGCAGACAAGCTGGCTGCATATCAGCCTGAGAGATGTCGAAAAAATTGTGATTCCTGCCAGGCGTGATGGCACGCACCTGTCATCCCAGCGCTCTGGGAGGCCGAGGCAGGAGGATCTCAAGTTCCAGGGCAGCCTGGGCAACATAACAACTTAACAAGCCCCTGTCTTAAAATTAAAAAATAAAAAGGAGTGATCCCTAAGTTTGCCTGACTATGTCAGGGTTCCCCTCCCCTTCTTTAGAATCTTCTCAAATCCTATGATTCTCCAAGTGCTCAATACCTCTTTTCCCGAAAGAACTGGACTCACTCCCCAAAGTGTGTTGGGCTTAAAGTATGTTATCCTCATGGGTTCACTTTACCAAGAATAAACAACTCTTTTAGACAAAAGTATGAATCTCTAATGCTGGAAATTCACCTAACACCTAGGAAATAGGAATAAATGAGCAAAAAAATCCAGAAATCTGCAAGGGTGACCTCCCCACTCAGCCAAGTTACCAATGTTGACCAAGTAGACAGATTTAGGCTCCTATTAGCATTGCAGACAGAAGCAGCTCCGCGGCAGGTGGCCAGAAACCAGCACCAGCCATTGGCCCTAATCTTTAATATATCTGCCAGCTAAGGGCTTAATTTACCAATCAGCAGCAGCATTACCACACTGGCTTTGGGGATGTTATTCAATTGAACACAACTAGCATCTTTGAAATAAATGCCACAAATACATAACTGCAAATTGCATTCATTTGACTTTTAAAACAATTACCAGCAAATCTAGGCATGTTGGGTTGCAAGGAAGGATGAGCCAGAAGCACTTGGTCTCTGTCTGCTGGGCTGGATATCCGTGAGGAATGAGTACCAAGATCTTTGGGAGGTGGAGGATAAAAATGCAAAGCCAAATCTGATAGTGCATCTGTCATAATGGAAGCACCCAAGAGTGAATTCAGAAACAGAATGTGCAGTTGGGCACCTGTAGTCCCAGCTACTTGGGTGGCTGAGGCAGGAGGATTGTTTGAGCCCAGGAATTCAAGGCCACCCTAAGCAACATATTAAGACCCCTATCCCAGAAAAATAAAATGTGGCTGTCACCCCAGGCATAAGGACAAGGCAACATGTGGCCTGCAAACTTCCAAGACTAAACAAGCCAAGGCTAACTCTGGACACAGACCACGGTTCAGACCTTAACTACTCTAGCCCATCCTAGCTGTGCTGTCCTGGTGAGCAGTGCTACCCCTCACCTCTCTGAATTTCAGCTTCTCCATGTAAAATGAAGAGAAGACATCTTGCCCTAGTGGGTGAAGCAAGCCATGAAGGTAAACCCTTAGCAGTGCCTGGCATGTGATGCATAGTTAGGAACTGGTGGTGAACAGAGTTTTGTTTGGTTTTTTTCGTTTTGGCTTGGTTTGGTTTGGATTTTTTTGAGACAGAATCTCAATATGTGGCCCAGGCTAGCCTCAAACTCATGGTGATCCTCCTGCCTCGGCCTCCTGAGTGCTGGAATTACAGGCGTGCATCACTATGCCTGGGGAGATTTTTTAAATCACCATGGTTTGGGGCTGGAGATATAGCTCATGGGCAGAGCATATTCCTAGCATGCACAAGGCTGAATTCCATCCCCAGTATCAGGAAGAGGCGAGAGAGAGGAGAGAGGAGAGAGGAAAAGAGAGAGAGAGAGAGAGAGAGAGAGAGAGAGAGAGAGAGAGAGAGAAAGGATCATAGCTGAGAGAGAGAGAATGGAAGGATCATAGCTAATTTTCCAGATGTGAGAACTAAATTTGTGGATACACTGGCTAAGATTGATTCACTAATGGCTTACTTCTAATTTCTTAACCATCCCTTTTCATTTGGGAGTCATTTTAGATGCCTGGAAAGAAAGCTTGCAAAGAGCATTCTCATACCTTTCCCAAAGCTCCGCATCTCACATCTCCTGAGTATTTTTGTTAAAACTAAGAAACGAGCCCCAGGTGCTGCCATCAACACCCTATTTGGTCTTGGGGTCAAACTCAGGCTACTACACGGTGTTGAACCAGCAGGTCTCCTCGGTCTCTTCCAACGGTTCCCAGCCCTGTTTCTTGTGATTGGGGTAATTCTCAGGAATAACGACCGGGTGCTCTGCAGATGTCTGATGATTTGGGCTTAGCTGCTGTTTTCAGATGAGACTGGGGTCTCGGGTTTGGGGACCAGGGACTGCGGGGGCGGGAGGGGGGGTTGACACGCCCTCTCCCTCACCTCCAGGTTGCACAAGGCCCATGTCACCTCTCGCTGGTGACGTTAACCCAGACAGCTCAGGTCCAGCAGTGTCTGCCAGGACTCTACACCATCAAGTTACTATGTTTCCTTGTCTTCTCTAATCTTTGGAATTGAGGCTCTAAGACCTGTCCACACTTGGTGGGGGAGAGGTGGGGAGTAGGTGTCACTTGCTGGCTCTCCATAGCCATGGATTCCACATCCTGGGATGCAACCACCACCCACCCAAAATATTCAGAGAGCAGGGCATGGTGGCACACACCTGTTATCCAGCCTCTGGGAGCCTGAGACAGGAGGGCCACAAGTTTGAGCCCTGCTTAAGCAACTTGAGGATTTTGTGAGACCTTATCTCAAAAAAAAAATAAAAAAGAGCTGGGGAGGGCCAGGTATTTAGCTCAGTGGCACCGCTCCTGCCTTGCAAATGCAAAGTCCTGAGTTCAATTCCCAGTACCAAAAAAAAAAAAATGCATTCATATTGATCATGTAGAGACTTTTTTCTTGTCATTATCTCCTAAATAGTATGACAACTATTTGCATAGCATTTACCTTGTATTAGGAATTATAAGTCATTGACCTAGAAGGGGAATAGCTGGATCAAATGGAATTTCTAGTTTCAGGGTTTTTTTGAGGAATCTCCATACTACTTTCCATAGTCATTGTACTAGTTTACACCTGAGGCCAAAATGTCAAGTGAAATAAATCAGACACACAAGTTTAAATATCACATGGTTTCTTTTATACAAGGAACCTGAAATATAAATAAAGAGCAAAATGAAACACAGGTAACCGGAAGTAGGGAGATAGATCTCCTTAAATGAGAAGGGGACCAAGAGATCGGGGGAGGCCATGGAGGGAAGAGAATGAAAACAGGAATTGAAATGTGTTATGTGTGTGGACCAACGCCACACAAGGAATGTGATCGTTATGCCCTGCAAACAGGGACTAATAAAAAAGTGATAAAAAGGAAAATATGCAAGAACTATCAGGAGATGCTGAGAAGCAAGTGTGAAAATTTGAGGATGTAAACGTAGGGACAATGTAGCTCCTGGTGGACATTTTTTAAAAAATCCTTTTCCCCTGATGCTGGGGATCAAACCTAGGGCCTCCCACATATGAGGCAAGTGCTCTACTCCTGAGCCACATCCCCGGCCTGAAAATCATCAACAGTAGCTGTTAAAACAGTAACTCCAGAGACAAGTGGGTGACTGAAGGAAGTGACAAGTCCTTTTCTTTTGAGTTGAATATGTTAGGTATTTTGTCCCAGCAACAGAAAAATGACTAAGACACTGTGCAAGAGAATGCCCTGTTTAATAAACACCATGCAGCGTACAGGGCTAAATGGTCAATACACGTATAAACAACTCTCAGTGGTTCAAGGGGAGAGACAGAGAAGAAGGGAGGGAGGGAGAGAAAGAGTAAGCACAAGTGGTAAAATGTTAACACAGAGGAACTTGGACAAAGGATATACAGGAATTCTTTGTGCTATTTGTACAACTTTTTGGTAAGTCTGAAATTTCAACCAAATAAAAAGTTGAACATATGGGAATAAAAAGTGATATATACACAAGGTTGACTCAGTCCTTCCTTCATTTTGCTGAGTACCTGCTATGTACCAGGTAGTTTTTTAAACACAGATCAAGGCAGGTAAAATCCCTGTGGTTATGGAGTTGGAGGCAGAGAATGCATAGAATAAAGAAGGAAAATGCATATGTAAACTATGTCAGAAGGTGCTAAGTGTTAGAGAGAAAAACGGAGTCAGAAAGGGAATGCCACAGGAAACTAAACTAAAACTGGTCCCAAGATACATCACCCTAAACAGGGCCTTCTCTTCCTCCTCTTTATACTCTCCTCCTAAGAGCCACCCACTGCCACCCGTTTTAGCTCATTATTTTACTATTTACTACCAGGTTGCTAATTAATTTACTTCTTTTAGACAATTTTAAATTTTCCAATGTTAGGCATTATTTTTTTCAACATTATTATTTTATTCCACCCAATTCTCAAGCTGATTATATACTGCATGTAACATACTAGGTTATGCATTGCAGAAGAGATGGACATGCATTCACCATCCAAGAGCCTATAATTAATTTGGAGAAGCAAAATGCACACCTGTAAGCATTTAAGTAGCAGTAGGAAATATCCTGCAGCAATACCAGACAGAGTTACAATAGAAGCAGCAAGAAAGTACTACCTGTCTAGGTGCCAAACCACTTAACAGGCAATAATTATTAACTTCTACTATAGGGTGGAGCCTTTCTCTTTCCTCCATCCAGCCCCACTGCTACCCTCCAACACCCACATCTGCCCAATACTGTTCTATCACAAAGCCAGAAAGATTCTGTGCTTATGGTATCATGCACAAGCAAAAGCTATTTATAGTGATACTGTGAATAAACTATAATCACATTTTCTTCCATTTGAAAATTCTAGTCTCCTCTAGGGGTATTGTCTTGATTTTAATTTTTTCTTAGTTTACTAAAAACCTATCACTAATTTGACCCTAACATCTTTAGCAGCTACTCTATCTATGTCATTTACCCAGAACCTTCTTGGTTGAACTAGTTGCCTTCTCTCTGACACACAGAATTCATCCTGGACTCTCTCTTTACCATAACCAAATTAATCCCTTTTGCCTCTCCTTGTTGGGTCCTTTTATTCTAGCATCCCATGTCTCCCTCTTTCTTGGTTTACTCCTTTGTTGTAATGGAGCATATCCCCCAGTAACTTTCTTAGAAAGGATATATGACAGGTTTTCTAGTTATCTGTTGCTGGGGAGAAAAAAAGTCCAAACCTAGTGACATAAAATAGCAACATGAATTTATAATTACATTTTGTGGGTTTGGGAGTCAATTGGTCTCAGCTAGGTAGTTCTCAATTGGAGTCTGTCACACAAGTGCAATCAGATAGTATTAGGAACCAAACTTATGGCAAAGGTTTCCCAACACACAAGGCTGGCACCAAGGCTGGAAAGATTCAAACAACTGGGGTTTCTTGAAAATCTGTCTCTACTTCCATATGGCCTCTCCACATAGGGTCTCCACAGGGCAACTTCAGAGGAGCTGAACTTCTCTTATATCAGCTCAGGACTTCAAAGCCTCATGCCTCAAGGGAGAAAGCCAGAAAGAAGCCACATCCTTTTTATGACCTCACCTTAGAGTCAGAAAGCATAAATTCTTTCCTACTTTGTGAGATCAATCTCAAAGACTCACCAAGGTTCCAAGTAAAATAGAAATTTCAACATAAAGAATTCAAAAAATTAGACCCCCCCCAATAAACGACCCAATTAAAAAATGGGCAAATCATCAACTGGAGACTGGATAAAGGAGATGTGGTATTTATGTATTTATTTGGTACCGGGATCCCCGGCCCAAGATGTGGTTTTTAAAAAATAAAATGGAGTACTACTCAGCCATAAAGAATGAGAAACTAGAGTCATTTATAGCTAAATGAATACACATTGAGGCCACACTCTTAAGTGAAATAAATAGGACACACGTGTAAATACCGAATAGTTTCTCTGGTGTGAGAAACTGAACGTGTAAATAAGAATCAAAATGCATAATAGGTAATGTGAAACAGGAAGAAAAGGTATAAAGGGGAAGAGGAAGCAGGAGGAGTAGAGGAAAGGAAAGAAGGGAAAGAAAAAAATATGACAAAAGGAAAAAATGTAAACAAAGTCTTTGTAAATAGGGAGGGGTGGAAGGGTTTGAAGGGAGGGCAGGGAAATGGGGAAAAAAATAAGAACCAAGATATATCATGTAAAGATACAAATTCCCAATGATGAATGTCATCCTATTGTGTAACTAAAATGTACCAATAAACTTAATGAAAAAAATGGGCAACTGAAATGAATAAACAATATAAATGACCAATAAATACATGAAAAAATCTTCATCATCTCTGCCATTAGAGAAATGCACATTTAAACCACACGAAGAATCTATCTTACCCCAGAAAGAATGGCTGTCATCAAGAAATCAAATAATAACAAATGTTGGCAAGGCTATGGGGAAAAAGGAACCCATCTAAATTGTTGGTAAGACTGTAAACTAGGACAACCACTGTGGAAATCAGTATAGAGATTCCTCAAAAAACTGAAACTAGAAATTCCATTTGACCCAGCTATTCTCCTTCTAGATAGCTTTCTGAAAGAGTTAAAAACATCATACCATAGGGATGGATGCATACCTGTATTTATAGCAGCACAATTCACAACAGCTAACTCTTAGAAGTGGCCTATATGTCCATCAATAAATGAATGGATAAAGAAAATGTGGTAATTATACACAATGGAGTACTACTCTGCCATAAAGAAGGATAAACTTGAGTCATTTGTAGGAAAATAGGTGCATCTTGAGATCATAATGCTAAGCAAAATAAATCAGACACCCAAGTTTAAATATGAAATAATTTCTCTTATATGAGATGTGTTATGCACATGTTCCAACTCCCAGATATAATCATTATGTATTAGAGACATGTACTAATAACAAAACAAAAACTGGGGGGAAAAAAGAATATAGGTTCCACTCCTTTATAGGGAAGTAGCAAAGTTGACAAAGAGGATGCAAAATAGGAAACATGTGGCTATTTTTGAAAAATAGCATTAGGAAGCAAACGTTTTGATGCTTACATTCAAGATCTGAACCATAGGGGCTGGGGATTTAGCTCAGTGGTTCTGGCACCTGCCTTGCAAACGCAAGGTCCCGAGTTTGAGCCCCGGTACCAAAAAAAAAGATCTGAACTACAGCATTTCTAAAATAAGAAAAGACAATCTGTCTCTTTTCTGGACCCCATAAAGACTTACACTCTGAGACAAATATTAGAGCCTTTCACCAAATTTTTCTAGTTCTGCCTGCACAGTTTTGGGGGCAAGGCAGTATTTCCTTGTCCCCTGGTTTGCCAGGGCATGTGATTAGTGCTGGCCAAAAAGCTCTCAGAAGGAAAGGAAGGATGCCATTCCCAGACCAGAGAAGTTCATTACCAGTGCACATCTCTAACACAGTGTCTGAGATGTAGCCACCAGCCACACGAAGCTGGTAATACCTTGTTTTCCCCAAAATAAGACCTACCCAGAAAATAACCAGCCTTGAAAACTAGCAATCAAAACTACCAGCCCCAATCAGTCTATCCTCGCCTTACCTGCCTTACAGAGTAACCATCAAGCAAGAGGAGTGAGGACAGGTAAGAAAAGGATAGTCTGATTGGGGCTGCATTTTTGATCTCTAGTAGCTGTCTAGTAGCTGCCTCCCTGGCTAGCACAGGTAAAGGACATTTCTAGAGGGTTCTGCTGGGCACCAAGTGCTCCTTCTTTGTAGAGCACACTTCCTTTCTGCACAGGAAGTGCCACGGCTGCAGATGGCCAGGGCTCTGTGAGACCACAGCAGAAGTAGCACAGAGCAGAGGTTCCCTTTGACTTGTGAGGACATTTTGAGTAGATGAGAGTGTCTGCAGCATAACCCACACCATACCATTCACGGTTCCAGCACACTTTCCATGGACATCTGCTAGGGTTGGGATAGAGTCTGAGCTTCTCCCCCAAAGGCCCAAAGTGCTGGGGCCTTGGTCTTCACAGTGACCACACTGAAAGACGGTGAGATCCTTAGGAGGGAGAGTCTAGTGGAAGGTCACCGGGGTCACTGCATGTGAAAGAAAGGAAGGTAATCTGCATGGGAGCCCTGGCCAGTTCTCACAAGAGAGTGGTTGTAGAGGAGCAAGTCCGCTCCTCTGCTTGTGCTGCCCTCCCGTCTTTCCTTGTGATGTCTCCAGGTCCTCAGGATGGATGATGTCACCCTAACCTGCAGGACTGTGACCTCAATACCTCTTTTCCTCATGAAGTTGTCCTCAGAGGCCCCTCTGTTCCAGGTTTGGCCCCCATGGGGCACTATTTGGGAGGTGGAGCCTTGGGGGGATTCCTAGGTCTTTGGGGTGTGTCCTTGAAGGGCACTGTGGGGCTCCATGCTCTTCCTCTGCCCCTCTTCTCTTCCTGGGCCTGAGATGAAGTGGTTTTGTCTGCTGTGAGACCCTCCCATGACGTGCTGCCTTACCAGGCACCCAAATAATGGAGCAACTTGATCACAGGGTAGAATTTCCAAAACCATGGACCCCCAAAACTTTTCTCTTAACTCGAGCATTTTGTTGCCATCACTGAAGCTGATGAACATGCTCAGTCTTGGGGATTTTGTTACAGTAATAGAAAACTGACTGATAAAGTGCATTCTCAAAATAACTAAGGCTATGATTCGGATGCCAGTGTCTTCACCCGGGTATCCACTCAGCAAGCTAGCAATTGAGCAACTAGTAGGTGCCGAGCCCTACTTGAAAGGCTTTTTGCTATGGGAGCAACAATTTTGGGGGGACACAGGGGATTG
Organism: Heterocephalus glaber; assembly: GCF_000247695.1. Next base: position 947,288 of record NW_004624901.1, read on the forward strand.
AACCAGGGCCTTGCCTATGTGAGGAGTGCTCTAATACTGAGCCACATCCTCAGCCCTGGGAACACTTTTGTGGGGCCTCTTCACTAATATGATACCTCCATGCTTATGTCACTAAGTAGTAAACTGTTCCACATTACACAGAAGCTGCAAGAGGGAGGTGAGTGGAGGTCACAGAGTCAAGAAGGCTTCCTGGAAGAAGTGTCAAGGGAAAATGGTACTTTTTTAAACCTAGGCAAAACCGAGGATGGTAAAGCATGTTTTTTTGTCAAGCTATTGACAACTTAATTAAACATTTTATTATACTACTATAATAATGTTATTAATTTTTTTAGTTGATTTTTCTAAGTGCTATACAGATATTAACTTGTTTTTTGTCACCGTGGTTTAATGAGATGGTTACTATTGTTATCTGCATTTTACAAACAAGGCATGGAGAGATTAAAGAACTCTCCTATGCTCACAGAACTAGTGAGAAAGGCTGGAATTTGAATTTAGGAAGCCGGGCTCTAAAGTCCACACTCCAAGCATCACAGCTACCTCTTTAGGAAGAAGGGAATGAAAACTGGGTGGAGAGAGAAGAAATCATTTCTGGAGAGGAATGGAAGAGGGAAACATAGATTTGCACATGAGGAGTGTGGCCTTGGCTGTGGAGACAGTGATGGGAGCAGTGGGGGGTTAAATGGTGGCCCCAAAAGACACAGGCATATGCTGATTTCCAGAACTTGGGGGTGTGACTGTCTTTGGGAAAAAATGTCTTTGCAAATACAATCAGGGTAAAGATCTTGAGATGAGCTCATCCAGCACAATCCAAAAGATGATCTTACTTCCTTAAACGAGGCAGAAAAGAAAAGACCAGAGGAGAAGTCCAGACAGAACAGAGGCAGAGCCCAAAGGGACACAGCGACCAGCCAGGAAGACAGTGAGCCGGACAGCACTGGAGTGAGGCAAGGAAAGTGGAATGGGTTCTCCCAAGAGCCCCTGCAGGGGTGCCACCCTGCCCACACATAGGTGGAACTTCTGACCTCCAGAACCACGAGTGGGCAAATGTCTGCCACTGTAAACTACCTAGTTTGAGTAAGTTAATAGCAGCCACAGGAAGTGACTGCCCTGTAGACAACACCTTGGGAGGTGGGGCTGGGGATTTAGCTCAGTGGTTCCAGCGCCTGCCTTGCAAGTGCAAGGTCCCAAGTTCAATCCCCGGTACAAAAAACAAAAAAAAAAGATAATTTAAAAAAGAAAAGAAAACACCTTGGGAGTGGCTAATGCAAGACATTAGCATCATGTCCTCATGGTTCACTCACATCATAGTGTATGTCAGAGTTTTATTCTAGGTTGCATGAGATTCTTTTATCTGTTCTTCCCTTGATGGGCACTTGATGCTTCCATTTTTTGTCTGTGGCAAATACTTCTGTACAAGTTGATTCCAGTCTCTGCTCTCATCTCTTTGGAGTTAACACCCCCAGAAGAGGAAGTGGTGGACCACACTTTAGCTATCTGTTTAATTTCCTTTCTTTAGGAGCCGCCTAACCTTCTCCACAGCAGCTCCAGGGTCCTTAGCTTTTAGAAGTACACATTCCAATATTTACAGATGACACTGTGTGATGCCTGGCACTTGCTCTAACATACCCCCAAGGTTACATTAAAGCAAATCAAAAGTTTGCTTTAAATTTTCAAATTAGGGTCATGTTAAAGCAACATGAAGAGGACAGAGCAACACGAGGAGGACCATGAGTGGATAATTATTGAAGATGGATGTTAGGAAGATGATAGGTTATGATTCTATTATCTCTTCTTTCGTATTTTTTCCAAAAGGCAAAAAGTTTTTTTTTCCATTCCCTGCAAAGTATTTGAGATATTCTTGATTCACATTGCAATAAGATGCTTGCACTTAATTATGGAAATAAAAGTACTCAAGCTACTATATTCTCAAGCAGTTATAAATTATATGCAGCATCAAGCCCTGCTGGTAAGTCAGGAGCTTGATTAAATGCTGACTTATATATTCATGTGTATCTTGAGAAGTTAGCAAGGGAAATTTAATCAACTGAACTACATCTGCTTTTACAAACTCTGGTCTTGGTTCTCCTTGAGTAAGAACGGAGTAGCATTTCACAACTTGCCAAATAACAAGTTTTCTCTCACCTGGAAATAAACTCAGGGATGGCAGAATCAAGTACATTACTTTGCCTGGAACACTTGACCAAAATTATCAGGTCCTTTGTTCGTCTATTCACAGATGTGTGTTAAGCATCTATTACTTACCAGGTCCTGTCCTGGGCTTTCAGGACATAGCTGTGAATAGAACAAATAATCACCCATTCTTAAGAAACTCACATTTATGGGCAGAAAAAACCAGAAAAAAATAAATGATAAACTTGGGTAGATTTATCAGAGGTCAATAGAAATAGTTTTAAGAAGAAAAATGGAGTAGCTAAGGGGTCAGAAAGGAGAAGAGAGGGGCTATTTTGGAAAAGGGTCTCTGAGAAGGTGACATTTGAACAGACTTGGAGAAGCACAGGAACTAACCTGTAGGTTATCTTGGGAAGGAGGACTGTAAGCAGAGGAAACAGCAAGGACGGAGACCTGTGTGGATGGAGCCAGGTGCATTTGAGGACCAGCGAAGACACTCGTGGCTTTCAAGTGTTACGGTTTATATCCAGATGTCCCCCGGAGCCTCGTGCACTCATAGGCAGGGCTTTTGGAAGAGGACTGGACTATGGGTGCTGCAGCCAACTTGCTGTTAGGAGGTGGGGTCTGGTCACTAGGGCCTGACCTAGAAGGATCTATCTCCCACCCCGGTTTCACTCTTCTCTTTTTGCTTCCTGGCTGCCATGACATGAGCAGCTTCCCTCCACCAAAACCTTGCTGTTTCCTGTTTGGAGCCTGCCATCGAAGGATTGAAATGTCTAAAATCACAAGCCAAAACCAACATCTCCTCCTTTAAATTGTGGGTGTTGGGTGTCGTGTCTCAGCAACAAGAAAGTGACTAACCCAAGGGGAGAAAGAGGTTATGTATCTGGGAGGCTGCAGCAATGACGGGGCAGCCATGTCCCATTGGATCTTTATTATTTTAAAATGGAGACCTTGTTGTTCCTCAGGCATGGCAAGGCCAGCTGATCAGGAAATGACTGCCATTGTGTTTTGTTTTGTTTTTGGTACTGGGAATGGAACTTGGGGCCAAAGTCAGTGGTAGAGGACAAGTGATCCTGAAGTCTCGTTAGAATCTGAGTGGCATTGTCCCCCAGAAAATGTACACTTACTCATTTTATTTTCTTCTATTTTGTCCAGTGACTAAAAAGGATGTGGAAGGGGAGCAGCAACAGAGAATGTGGCAGGGGAAGGAGGCTTGGTGACAGCGCTAATGGGACACAAGGGTTTGCAAGGTTACATGTAAATATATGCACACAGCTGTCATGCCCTTTCAGAGCCACCTTTTCGATCACTGAGACAACAGTTCAATCATCTCACGTAACAAATAGCAGCCAGACTGTGACAAAGTTAATGGACTTAAAGTTCACCAGGGCATGTGTGATGGTTCATTGCACTATGTCAGTTTGACTGGAGGTAGAACCACTTAGCAGAGTAGCAAAATTCTAGGTGCCTTTGTGGGTTGATTGACAGGCAGGCCAGTATTTGTGGAAGAAAGACCCACCCAGATGTGGGTGGCACCAACCAATAGGCTTGCAGGCTGGCTGGAATGAAAAGGGAAAGAAGAAGGAAATGCCTCCCTTTTGGGAAGAGTTCCAGTCTTGCCTTTGGCTTTGGACATTGGTCTCAGGTTCCTTCAGCTGTCCTGCACAGACTCTTCAGACATCCAACATAGACTCACACCTGTACTCTACAATGAGTGCTGGGCCTTCAACCTTTAACTGCTGCTAGATCCTCTCGCTCTCCCACACGCAGGCAGCCATTTTGGATTCTTCTGCCTCTGATCCTGAAGATGGCCCCTGGGACTCTTCCCTCTCTGATCCTGTAAGCCTGCCTTATAAATCCCTTTATATAATTACACCTCTACTTTATACCAATTCTGTTCCTCTAGAGAACCTTAACTAATACGGTTTGTGGTGGCACACCTACAGAATGATGTGTCACAGGTGTGGCAGACCCTGCAGGCTCCTCTTGATTTCCACTGCTGACCCCTAGGGGGCTTTCTCTGGCCCGCAGTGTCCACTCAGCTTGGATATGAGGGAATGAATGTTCCCTAACACCTCAGCCTGCTAAGGACCAGGGTTGCTAGGGAACCCCATCAATCACAAGTTGGTGGTCCAGATGGGTGTGGTGGCACATGCCTGTAATCCCAGCACTCAGGAGGCTGAGACAGGAGGATCACAGTGAGTTTGAGCCTGTCCTGCACAATGTAGAAAGTTCAAGACCAGCCTGAACTACATAGTGAGACGCTGTCTCAAGAAAAACCCCAAACAAGTTGGTGGTCTAAGGTTGCTAGGGAGTCCTGGGGTTGCTATGGAGGTGGTGGATAAATACCCCTGGCTCTCTGGATACTGTAACAGATACTGTAACAGCACTAGTACTGCATCCCAGTAGCTGATAGTAACTTGCCTCTTGGCTTGTTACTGATATGCCTTTTTAAAAAAAAATCTCTGTCTGTGTGTTCCAGGATCTCCCTTTCAACAATCAAATTCTTACTTACACCTCTGCTTTTAGAAAAAGCCCAAACTAAGACAATGGAGTTATACAGATTGTGTAGCTACTGCAAAACCTTAGGCACAGGGCATAAATTCCTTCCTTTCTTCCATCCTTCTTTCCATCCTTCCTCTCTTCATTCTTCCTTCCTTTCCTTCATTCCTTCTGTCCTTCCTTCTTTTCTTTCCTTCCTTCCACCCTTTCTCTCTTTTCCTTCCTGTCCTTCTTCAAAAAGGAGTTTGGGTCCTGAGTCGCGCGGAAGACACCGAATCACCTCGCTGCAGACAGGCAGGTCTGCCCACACCCTACTGAGGTCCCCAGTCGTGTGGAACACACACCAAATCAGCCTGCTGCAGACAGGCAGGTCTGTGCATGCCCTACCGAGGTCCTGAGTTGTGCAGAAGACACCGAATCACCCCGCTGCAGACAGGCAGCCACCTGATTCCACACTACAAAGACGCAGAGGACACCAGACCACCAGACCAAGGTACTGA